>CM024557.2:41426375-41924715 GCA_014182405.2 Eucalyptus sideroxylon
CTATAATCATAAAGCATCACACGTTGGACAGAGTTAAGACAGTTTAGAACATCATCCAACCTCATTGTAGTAGCTTCATTCCTTAATGACAAATGTGCAAATTAATAGCATCAAAGCAAATTGGACACTAGTTTGGCGAACAACCAGAATACCAAACCAAAGCACAAATCTGATGCAATGCAAATCCAGTTCCAAACTTTCTGCACTAAACTTGATCAACAAAAAAAAAAAAAAAATATTGGAAAAATCACAATGAACGCTGTTTGAGCGCGAGGCCAAGCCTGGAATTGGAGGCCATCAAGAACACCGTTGGAAAAATCTAAGATCCATTAGTCTAGGCCATTTATAGCTGATGTTTAAGCTATGGGCATTGTACAGCTCGCTTAGACGAAATTCCATGTTTAATTTGGATTACGACTGCTTTGCATCGAGCCAGCCTCATAACTTCATAAGATTAAAGGTAGAGGCAGCGCCACCGCGAAGCACTTGCTTTGCTAGGCTCCGGCTATGGCTTTAATCCAATACGTGTGAACAATTGCAATGCCTTGGTTGGGGACTATATAATGTCAACCTAAGAAGGGATACTTTTCCGGACCAAAAGAATATTAATCTCACAAATATTTAATTATTTACAGTTTCTTGACTACAATTGTCTGCCTCCTTTTGGACTCGGTTCAATGGTTTCTAAGGCCATTTTAACAAAGATGATTAACTACTGTATAAGTTTGGTAAATTCTGATTTCCCTGTTTTGGCCACATTACATCCCAAATTTTTTTTTTTGGGTGATCCGGGAACTGCCGTACAGCCAGCAGCCAGCGACGTAAACCCAAGGCGGCGCCGTAGGAACCCACCTCCCACGCGTCGCAGGTAAGGCACGCAATGCGCACGCCGGGATTCAAACCTTCCCCCTTCCGCAATTAGAGGGGGAAAGGCCTAAGCCAGCGCGCGCCCACAAGCGGGGCGGGTTCCCAAAAATTATTTGCACTACAGTTAATTCAGGAAAATCATAGCCTTTAAGTGAGCCATCTAGATGCCTTTAACTTTATGGTGCTTGCTCACAGATGATTTCATTTATAAGGTTTCTTCTCTCTCACCAACGAGACATTTCATTATACATTCTCGTAAGGCACTACTCAATGGCATCAGCCCTGCTGACAATCGTCGGGTTCCTCCTCTCAAGTACGTACCTGGAAATATGTTAGGGAAACCTAACTTTGGTTTTTTCTTTCTTTCTTTTTCTAATGTTGTTTGTTATTTTGTTCCGAGTATTTTGTTAAATGGTTAAATTATTGTGCTTGGGAAACAGTACAGTATGTTCAGCTTATCATTTCAGTTTCTCATATGCAGGTATGAATACTTTTTCGGTCTATTGCATGACTTTCCAGACTTGAAGTTTACAATAAATGGAGGCATAAACTCTATCCATGAAAAATCATACTTCAGTTAAGTTAATTTTAGACTGAATTATTGAGCCCGGAAGTGGACAGAAACGATCGGCCCACTATAGTCTCCTGTTATGCTAGCGCCTCCATTATTCTTTTGTTTGCGCAACAGCTCTCTCAGTATCTTTTAATTCCAAAATAAATACGAAAAGGAGAGAAATTTGCAACTACGTAACAAAGTGAAAAACAGAAGGTGTCGAGAGAAGACGAAGTGTGGGAATTTTGTGTTTCTCTCTATTGATTGTAATTCCTTGTACAAAGCTATGTATTTAATTACAGAGAATGAAATAATAAAAGGAAAATAAATATTCTCCTATATTTCTAATTCTAAAATAGACACGATTCTCTATCAATTTATAATTGATTTAATCCACTAAATCATATCTTCCAACAAGTCCTCTCAAGCTGGTGGCCTATATATGTCCAAAATGCCAAGCTTATTTAGAAGATATGTATGCTGTCTTTGACAAAGCGGTTTAGTGAATATGTCCGCGGGTTGCTCCGAGGTTCTGATTCATCTTGTCTCGATAACTCCCTCTTGAATTTTTTCTCGAGTAAAGTGGCAATCGACCTCTATATACTTTGTCCTTTCATGCAATACAGGATTTGCTGTGAGTTTGAGTGCTAAATCATTGTCACAAAAAAGTGTAGTCAGTCCTTTAACTTGTGCCTCGAGATCCAAAAGTAGACCCCTTAACCAAACTATTTCACAAACAGTCTTGGCCATAGATCGATATTCGGCTTCAACTAAAGATAATGACACGGTAGACTGCTTCTTTGTCTTCCATGAAAGTAATGATTCCTCAATTTTGATACAGAAGCCAATGATAGATCTCCTGCTCATAGAACATGTGGCATAATCCGCATTGCAATAAGCCATCATTTCCATGTTGCATTTTCGAGAAAAGAGTATCCCTAAGCCTGGACATGTCTTTCACGTATCTCACAACCTTCAAAGCTGCATTCATGTGAGACTGTTTTGGATTATGCATAAATTGACTAAGGGTCTGTACTACATAGCATATGTCTGGCCTAGTCATGGTGAGATATATAAGTTTTCCCATGAGTCTCTGATATCCCGACGAATCTTTTAATAATGGATCATCAGATGAAGAAGATATGCCAGCATCATAGTCCGCAGAAGTCAGCTTGGCATTTTGCTCGATAGGAATAATGGCCGGTCTACAACCTAATAGTCCTGCTTCTGATATGATTTCCATTACGAATTTCCGTTGACTGAGAGAAATTTTCTTATCTGAACGAGCTATCTCAATTCCAAGAAAATACTTAGGTGGCCCTAAATCTTTGATATGAAAGGTGGAATGTATATACTCTTTAAGTTTCTTCATAGAAGAATCAGCATTTCCCATAATAAGTATGTCGTCAACATAAATCATCAAGTAAATAGATGACATACCTTTTGTCCAAGTGAATAGAGCGTAATCATATTTGGACTGTTTAAATCTAGTGACCATCAGTGCATTAGTGAACTTGGCGTACCACTGTTGAGAGGCTTGCTTTAGTCCATAGAGAGATTTGTGGAGACGACATACCTTAGACTCCCCCCGTCTCCGCAATTCGAGTGGAAGATCCATGTAGATTTCTTCATCCAGATTACCATGCAAAAAAGCATTGTGGACATCCATTTGCTGCAATGGCCAGTCACAAAAGGCAGCAACCGATAGAAAAGAACGAACCAGGACATCCTTTGCAACAGGCGAAAAGGTCTCATGGTAATCAAAACCTTCTCGTTGTGTAAAGCCTTTGGCCACTAATCGGGCCTTATACCTTTCTACTAAACCATATGCTTTGTATTTAATCTTATACACCCATCTACACCCAATTGGTTTGCGATCAGTAGGCAATGATACGACATCCTAGGTGTGATTTTCTATCAAAGCATGCAATTCAGCCTCCATGGCCTTTTGCCAACGAGGATCATCTCTTGCCTCGTTATAACTAGAAGGCTCTCGTTCCTCATAAATACGACTTATGCAACATAAATGTTCTGGTGATAGCCTATCAAATGAAACATAAGACAAGATAGGGTAACGAGTACTTGATGATCTTGAAAAACTACATATATAATCCTTAGTCCAAGTCGGTGGACGAGTGACACAAGTGGGACGCCATGGAGGCTCGTGTTGTGTTGAGGATGATTCTTCAGTAGGACTTGCGTCTGAAGGGACCATCAACTGAGCTGACTCTTCTATGGAACGACCTATCAGTTGTGCTCGCTCATCAGAAGGTTCTTCAATGGGAGGATCCGTAGAGATCTCAATAGGCGTTGGAGGCAACACACCAGTTGGAATGACAAACGTTCCTCCAGAAGGTAAATCATCTTCCAATAAGAATTGTTTAGTTGTCTTCTCATCTTCAGATGAAGAAGTGAGACTTTGAAAAGGAAAAATATCCTCATGGAAGACAACATCCCTGCTCACAAGAAATTCTCCTGTAGATGGTACGTAAATCCGATACCCTTTTTTTTTAAGGCTGGATAGCCCATAAATATGCATTGATGAACACAAGGTGTCATTTTATCTCTGTGCCCCATTGTGGCCACATAACATAGACACCCAAAAACCCTGAGATAACTCAGATCTGGTTTCCTTCCATATAATAACTCAAAAGGTGTCTTCCCTCTCAGAATGCGTGAGGGCATGCGATTGATTAGATATGCTGCTGTGACCACACAATCTTCCCAAAACCTCTCAGGAATAGAAGCTTGAAACTTAAGAGCACGTGTGACTTCTAAGAGGTGACAATGCTTTCTCTCAGTGACTCCATTTTGTTGGGGTGTATAAGTACAAGAACTCTCATGCAAGATTCCATTTAGGGAAAAAAGAGAAGCACATTCACCATTGAAAATTCTCTACCATTGTCAGTTCAAATCCGATGAATTGTTTTTCCAAATTGATTTTTGGATAATGATAAGAAAGTTTTCAGATACGAAAAGACCTGGCTTTTAGATTGCATGAGAAAGATCCATGTCGCACGGGAGAAATCATCTACAATTGTGAGGAAAAATCAAGACCTATCATGATTTAAGGTATGATAAGGCCCCCAAACATCAGCATGGATTAGAGAAAAAATATCATTTGCTTAGGAAGTACTATTTTGGAAGGGAGCACGAGTTTGTTTGGCCATGGGAACAAATAGGGCACTAGGGACAAGAAAAGGATGCACCGTGACCCAATCTTTGATGATTAAGAAAATTCATATCATTGGTAGCAGAATTACACAATGATTTATTGAGTTCGACAGAGGGTAATTTAACAATTTGTGGAAAATCCATCCAAAAATATAGCCCTTGATTGACTCTACCCAAGCCCATCAGTTTGCTAGTTGAAAGGGCTTGAAAGAAGCACTTATCAGAATGAAATAAGATGCGACAATAGTTTTCTTCACAAACTCAGGAAACTGATATGAGATTGAAATGGAAATTAGGGACATAAAGTACATCTTGAAGTGTAATAAGAGAACTAAGATTCATAATGCCAGACATGATGACTTCTGTGGTGTTTCCATTTGGAAGTTGTACTGATATGGGGTAAGACAACTTCTTAATTTCGGAAAAATAAGCCTTATTGCAGATTATGTGGTCACTAGCACCTGAATCAATAATTCATGCATTATGCGAAATTGAGTTCATCAGATAATAAGATGTACTTGTGAAGCTTCCAATTTTGTCAGAAGCTTCCAATTTCCTCAATGTTTCCATCAGCTCTTAATATTGCTCATGGGTAATTGATTTTCCCATTTGTTGGCCCGATTCCTGAAAAACTGTTGAAAATTTCATTTTTTCTTTTTCTCCTAGTTTTCCATGTAATTTCCAACAGTTCTCAATTGTATGGTGCGGGCACTTACAATAATCACAATACAATTTACCTTTCCCTTTTGAGCTATTATTTTTGGCGCTGAGTTGGGCCTGGTCGTGGGCTGGAAAACTTGGGCTAGAGTTGGGCTATACGAACTGCCCGGCCCACTGAAGAAACCCCCACGTGGGCCATTCGGCCCATGGAAAGACACTCCACACGAGCCGTCCGATCCACCGAGATTGAAGCTTTGTGGGCCCTCGGATCCAGTCGCTCCCAGAGATAAGCGTGAGCCATCCGATTAGAGAATGGAATCTGGGCCGTCGGTGCTCCTTTATATTGCTAGGGTTGCTGTCGAAAAACCCTAACCCTAGATCCGCCTCTTCTTTTTCCTCTGCCCGTACTCCTCTGTGCGGAGCGAAAATGGCTCCTTGCTGCTAGGACCATTCTGTCTCCTCCCTTCCCATGGTCCGCCGTCCTCTGCTGATTTTCTTCTTGAATGGCGAGTTGGTAGATGCGGCCAAGGCTCGGCATGGGCTCTATGGTAAGGATTTTGGAGCGAAGCGTCAGGTAAGCTTCATTGAGGATCAAGAGGAACCTCATCGCCTACTCCCTCTCACGCATGCTCTTGTATTGCTGCTAAATGTGTTCGAGCCAATCAAACTTCTCCTCACCTGCTTCTAATTCATTCCACAGAGCCGAAAGCTTATTATAAACTATTGCGACCGTCATGTTCCCCTATTTTAGATCTGAGATCTATTGTGTGAGATAAAAAAAATTTGACTTGGTCGAGTTTCCCGTACATCTCCTTTATGTTTTCCCACATTTTTTTTGGAGTCTTCTGTCAGGGGAAGTCCAGTTGCGACTTCGGGTGAGATGCAGTTCCCAATCCAAGTCTTGACTAATTGGTTGCATCTCTTCCAGAGCCATGCCCTTCTCTCGTCGGACGGAATCGGAAACATCCCGTCGATAAAAACTTCTTTGTCCTTTGTTACCGGCGCTCGCCGAAATTCATGCGACCAGCTAGAGTAGTTGTTGGCACCGGTTAACTATTGGCTGATGATTTTCAGTTCCGATCCATCGCTGTTTGTGGTATAAAGAGGATCGCTGGGTTTTGGTCGGTCGCTGGCAGCGAGGAATTGATATGGAAAAAAATCGAGCGCAAAACTCGGGTAGGGATTGGTGTCGTGACCCGAATTGCTCGACTCGATTGTAGGCCCCACATCGTGAAAATCCAAGTAGGGATTCGTTCCCATACCCGGTCCAGTCAATCCGCCCGTCTACTCTAGGCCAATGGTTGGGCTTGCCCCGTTATTGGTTGGTGGGCCTCCATCAGCTCGCACGTTGCTTTGGTAGCCCGGCAGTGATGCATTTGGGCCCGGCCCATGGTACCATGGATAAGGTATCCACTGGTAAGGATGGCCCGTGAAGGGTAGCCCCAGATTAGACTAAGCCTGAAATTGCTGCCATTGCACGTGTTTGGCTGGAGTTTGAATCTGACCCTGCTGTTGCCCAGATTTGGACATCACGACAGATGATTCTTCGGCAGATTTGTCGACTGGAGTCGAGGTAAGTTCTTCTGGCTTGGTCATGATAAACAGAGAGTTTAATTCTTTCAACAACTCCTTTGCAGGTGGAGTTCCTCTTGAGGCAATCAAGGCTTTGATTCCTACGGCAAATCCTTTAAAGATTGGAGTTCCTTATGAGGCAATCAGAGTGGAAGCAAAAGAATCAGAACCGGAGGCTCTGATACCATGTAACAAAGTGAAAAACAGAAGGTGTCAAGAGAAGACGAAGTGCGGGAATTTTGTGTTTCTCTCTATTGATTGTAATTCCTTGTACAAAGCTATGTATTTAATTACAGAGAATGAAATAATAAGAAAATAAATATTCTCCTATATTTCTAATCCTAAAATAGACATGATCCTCTATCAATTTACAATTAATTTGATTCACTAAATCATATCTTCCAACAAACTATTTTGGGAGGGGGTCTGTCTTCACCATCATCCCATGTCCCATTTGTGATTAAGTATTGTATAATCAAACAATTGGTCATGCTTCTTTTGTCTATATCACCAAGTATATACAATTTCACATTGTTTTTCTTGTTTTTTAAGTAATTATGGGGTTCTTAAGACAAATAGTCTCATTTTTCCCCCACAATTGCCATAAAGAGGTGGACGTAATAGCTGCAATCATGTTTGGCTGTTCAGATATTCTGTAGAGGCTTTGTGAGGGCAACTGAATTCCCAAGAACCATCATATGTTTTGCTTAATTAGAGAAACAAAGAAGTATCATCCTAAAGAAGCTAATAGTGATTTCAAAAACTTCATCATGCTATCGTAAGATGATCAATCATGTGCAAGTTTATAATAGTATGGAATATTGCTCAAAACTGTTAAAGAGGTTCTGTATGAAAGATGGCATAATGAGACACTACACTTGTATCAGTGAACTACAATAGGTTGTAGAGTTGATGAGCAAAACATTATTAAAATGCTCCATAAAATCCTCAATGGTGCTAGTATGGTAGGAAATTCCTAGTGGAATGAGGTTAGTACGATAAGCTAGATCTCCTTCTGCTATCATTGGGTGTCGAATTTCTAATTAAGTGTAGTTAGGTAAAGTTGTTGACTATTCTATTACTAAAATATTTGGTACTCATGTTATGTTCGAGGAAGTTATGATTGTTTGAGTGTGACTCATACTCCCCATTGATAGAAAGGCACAGGGGGCCCCAAAAGAAGTGTAGTGGAACCTTTTGCTGAACGTAGCCCTAATTTAAGAATGAATCAGGATAAAAACTTTGTGTCTTAATTTCATTTTCTCGCTTTTATAATCTATTTTATTGTGATTGTGAGCCGAATCCTAATAATGATAAACTTGATACAAGGACAAGAAAGTGCAATTTCTAAGGTATATACAAGTTGACTGGGACTACTGGTTGTGAATCTTGTGATGCTTGTACTTAAATTTACATATTGTTAACAGAGAGGTCACAATTGACAAGTCTCCACTACTTTTGGATATGAGCGATTATGGTAGTGTTTGTACAAATCTTGACAAATTTTTAGCTGAAGATGGAATCACAACTAGGAATTCTTGAGGTAGAGGGTATTTGCAATGTAATTGATAGACAACAAGGCTTCACTTGTAGAGACAATGGAGATTGTAGCTACTATTGACACCTAAATTTTGGCGATCTGATCATTTATTGATTGCATAGAAAATTAGGGATTACCTTTTAACCCCTAAAAAAACAACTAGAATTAAATTGCATAGCATATAGTTTTAGGAGCATTTTGTTATTATTTTGCTTCCTTTAAAGAAAACCCAAGAAAAAAATAAATATATTTGAGTTGGGTTAGGTTCATGCTAGATTATTACATGTTTTAGGATAATTTGCATATTTAGATTAGGCATTTTATTTATTCCGAATTTTTTAAATAAAAACACCAAAAAAACATTAATTGAAGATGTTAGATTTTTTTTCATTAATTTAAATTGCATGTTTAATTATTAGGCAATTTTAATTTTGAATTTTATAAAAAGGAAAAGAAGACATGAAAAATATCATTCGTGTGTCACCTAGAATTAGGTCATTCCGTCATCTAGTCGTTGCATGTTTAGGATCATTTGAGTGCATGACATATAGTTGCATTTAATATTTTCTTGTCATTAGATCATGTTAAATGATTAATGACTTGTGACATATAGTTTGCATGATAGGTTGCATGTTACATGTCATTTTAGTTAGGCATTTTGGTGTGTCCTTGCATTGCATTCTACGTAGACTAAGTTTCATTTAAATAAGAGAAAATTCTTAAAAAGATTGAGTGATTGCAAGTTAATTAGAAATTATATCTATGACTGTTACTGTGAATTCTGATCTAACATTGTAGATATTTTCATTGCTATAAGGCAAGTCCCATAATTTATTTATTGCTTTCTTGGGTGTTAAATTGGTAGTTTGCGCATTCGCATGGTCACCTCATATGATATGAAGGTAAATTATAATCAATTCAAGCTTCCTGTAAAACATTTTTTTTTCAAAATAAAAGAGAAAAGGTACCGAAATGACGTTAAAAAAAAATAGCGTAATCAAGTCCCTAAATTCATAATCTCTGGTTCGCAGGAGTAAAATAAATTTCTTGTTATTTTACTTGGGTTTCTAATTGACCTACCAAAAATAGATTAGCGGCGCCTTTTAATTGAAAAATCATTTGTATATTAAGAACTTGAACTTAAGTCGCAAGTTAGTATAGGCTTGAGAGAGCCCGAGCTAAGTTTAGGCTTAATAGTCTATTATCCAAACCCTAGATGATACACCCAAGGTTAAGTCACAACAGCTATTAAGTTTAATAAGATTCGAGTTCGATCTTTTGACAGCTATTGATGCAATAGTGGGGTAAAGTTGATGTCATGATAAGTTCTATCATTACGGCAAAATTCAAGTGCAACTTGGACTTTGAAGATCTCTATGGCAATTGAGCTCACGAGGGATTGTGAGAGAGCAACAATTATCAAGTTCAACAAAGCGATTGTGTTACGACCAAAAAAAAAAAAAAAAAGTGATTGTGACTTGATTTAGACATTGAGCCAAGGTAAAGATTGTTACAATACGTCTTGAATTTGAGCCTGTAAAAGAAACTTGATCTAATAGTGAGCAAAAATGTGGCATGATGTACAACTCTTGGATGTGACATGCTAAAAGAGTCCAGCACTAATTTTCCTTAACAAGACAAGAAAATCACTTTCCTCGTTCAATTTAGTAGTTGGCCACAAGGTTTCCTAATTTAGTTGGAAATATATATTAATGTTCAATCTCGGGTTTAGGTCTTCATGCGGCTGGCACATGATGGTGTACTTTTTTGGCTTGTGCAATAGCGGGCACCAAAGGTACGGCTTATTTGTGCACTACACCGAAGCAATGTGAGAGCGCTAAAGCCGATTAAATCTTGTGAGTAAAATTTTGTATACTGCTTTGTTAGATTGAGAGAAATTATTTGTGAGTAATTGCGATGGTTAAACATCATGCGAGTTATTGGATAAAATTGATGGTTAGGAAATAATGAGAATATTTGAATTAACTCAAGTGTGGTTATAATTTATATCATATCGTTCGATCTATAGAGCAATCCTATACTGCTCTATCCACAGAATATGTCACATAGACCGAACATCATGAATCTAATGCCCTATTTATTATATTTTTCTGTTAATTTTATTATTGGTCGCTTGTTTTCTGCAACAGCTTGCTCCTATAGTAAATTCAGCTTAGTAGTACAAGAAAAAAAAAATTATCTTGGGGTGTTCAAGGAAAACATAATCCGGACGAAATAAAGCCAAGGTTCATCAGTTTGGTTTTGGTTTGGGAGTGAAAGGGATAAACTAATTGGTTTGGTTTAGTTGAGGTTTACGTTTTCCCCCACTTCAACCAGAGCACTGTTAAACAGCCACGGACATTTCAGCATTTATATGAAGAATATGTACTAAACATAGCATCAAATATTATCTTATTTTTACATTAAAATATTACTTTCTATTAGAGGTACGACATTAAACTTGCGACACGAATATCAAACCAGTGTAATTTGGATGTAATTTGTGTGAGCTTCTGTCATTTATATTGGAGAAGTGTACCGAATAGCAGGATATTAGACATATTGAATAACTAGAGTTTCCAGGAAAGGATACTCAATAATGTGCAATCAGAACAAACAAGCACATCTATTACATGAAGCAATGAAACAAAGATGTAAACAAAGTGAGACTTGCCATGGAATTGGCACGTAGGAGCGTCAACTTTTGCCGACCTGGCAATTGTCCATCAGTGCATCGAAGTCTGAAGGAAGCCCCCTTCTATTTGGAACTGTTTGCTCAAGCCAAGATGTACCATCAATAACCAGACCAAGGTGATACGTTCTCCTCCTTTACTAAGTTGTTGAGCATGCATTTTCGGTTGGCAATGGATCGCAGCATACGCCAGTAATTCTACCCATACTTCACTCAGGATCACCCATTTGGTCTCCCCAAATTTCCCCAACTCTTTTGCAAGAATACACGCATCAAATAGCGCAGATTTGCTTTTGTCTCCTTTTACATTAGCAGGCTTCTTTTCTGTAGGGATAGAAAGAAGACTTTTGCAGGCATATTTGTTCGTTTTGTTCTTACCATAGAGTTTTTCATTGAAGAACCTATCTGTCTCAGCACAAGTGTCTTGGAATCTTATTTGGGCAAATCCCGTCCACTGCAGACATCATGCCAGGTTGTTTGATCATAAGATAAAGCATGTAATCTGACAAGATCTTACTAGTTTCTCAGTGGGTTGCACTTTTATCAGTGTCGGTGTTGTAACAAAGTCCGGTGGCAATGTGCCACAGTAAAAGGCTCTCATCATAATCGACATCACAGATAAATGGAAGCAAGATTTCGCAACCTTCCCCTGTTTTAGTATGCTTCAGAGCCCATTTACCTCGAGTAGCACACATCTCTTTTATGCTTTGCAAATCCTTTGCAATTGATGCCTTCCGGTTCAGCTCATCAAAAATTAGTTCACCTAATTTGTCGTTGTATGGTTCTACCTTTCCAGACTTCAAGTCATCGAATAATTCTCTTAAGAGGGATGAGACTAAGGGGTTCCTCAATCCATTTCGGCCACTTTCTCAACCGAGCATCTATCAGTTTTTCAAACCATTTTTGCCACCTTCTCAGCCGAGAATCTATCAAATTGTACTGGGAGACAGATTTAGACCATCTAGCACTTAGTATATGCAATGCAAATGGTGAACTTTCCGATTTGAATATGAGGAGGAACTTGATGAAGTTGCTTCGTTGAAACAAACTTCCAGGATATTTCTCAGATGCCCCTATTTTTGCAATTGTCCAGTCCGAGCAAATGATCATACCAAGGATTGCAAATTCCAGGCCAATAGCTCCAAGGAGCAATGCGTATGTAATCTGCACATCATATTCGTGGAAACCATGCTTGTTCAGGACATGGAAACTTGCAAAAGCGGCAACAAAGCAGCTAACTTGGATAGCTCGGTAAACGTACCCTGCCGGACTGTGGACAATGCCAGACTTGGTATAAAGAAGATCATAAAAGAAGTTGAGCTCAGCCTCAATGACCCGAAAAGCATCCTTTGCAGTTCTGCTGCTGAAAAATCGCATGCTATCATTGCGATCATGGAAGCTGAAGATGAGATCCACAAGGAGGCCTTTGAACTTTTTGAAGTAAAAGAATGCCTCTTTTATCACTGTTATGTCGTCCAATTCAACTTCCGCTCCTACATGATGGGAAGGCAACGAGGCTTTTTCACCTTCCGCTCCTATATGTTGGGACGGCAACGAGGCTATTAAAGGTTGGATATTAGCTTCCTCCTGAGCAATGCATCCTTCCATAACCTGGGCATAGTTGGGCCCAGGATCCGGAGATGGGAGCAAGGAACCACGGAGTATACGGAAGCTTGCAACATACAGAGCACGTGCTCGCGCTAATATATTTAGTGCTTCCTCCAATGAACATGAGGATGGATGGGACAATTAACTTGTTACCGGGGAGGGATTGGTAAAACACATAGCATGCAGAGAATAGATGAATTAATAGATTAAGCAAGTGCCTACCCCACAGCTCATTATCCTCGAGCGCGAAAGCGGTTATGGTGTATGGTCCTCCGAGGTGTACTAGAAGAAATGGAGCCCAAAAAGCCAAAAGGTGACCGGATGCATTTACCTGGGAGTCGGAAGTATCCCCATTGATTTGCGCTTTGGAAATGAGTCCAAAGGCATAGAGGGCGACCGAGTTGGCAACCAACCACAAGGGAGTCGTGACCCACCAGTTTGACCGCCTCTTTCGAATGGGCGCAAAAAAGATAAGAAGGGCTTGCAGAGCTAGGCTCAATAGGATCGCCACTCGGAGATTGAGTTTCATCCATAGATTCTGGGCTTCTGCAAGAATATTCGTAATTTCCATTTGATCCTGACTCTCACCGGATCCTGGAAGGAAATGTTTTAGACAGGAGCACGAGTATTATTACAGCAAGGCGACAGTTATAGAATGGATATGCAAAACCTGAGAACATAATGACAGAAAAGGTGACTATTAACTATGGAGGGCAGAGAGTCGATGATACCTTGAAATTTATTTACGATCCGATAGGACTGGACGTCTTGCTTTATGCAACCGAGTGTCAAGTCAAGCAATGCGTGAGGTCGAGAGCGACGGGACTCAAGCTGTGAGGTCCAGTATGGAGCAGGAGGAGTTAGGCGAGAAAGTCATGGAATCTAAATTAAAGTCATGAAAACTAAAGCGCTTTGGCTGTTAGCTCAGGCTCTCCGGAGCTCATATCAATTTGCGACTCAAGTTCAAATATCTAGCATGCAAAAGGAAGTTGCCACTAATTAGTTTACGGTAGGTCGATTAGACACTTAAGTAAAATAATTTGAGAATTATTTTACTTCTATAAATCAGAGATTTTGGGTACGAGGACTTGATTATGTTAGATTTCTCTAACGCTCTTTCGGTATCTTTCTTTTTTATTTTGAAAAATATTTGGCAAACAAATTGAATTGATTTTAATTTATCTCTCTAACATATGAGGTTATCATACGGGTGCGCAAACCACCAATTTAACACTCGAGAAAGCAAATAATAAACTGCAAAACTTACCTTATAGCAACATAAGCATCTGCAATGTTAAATCAGAATTCACATCAACAGTCTTATATATGATTTCTAATTAACACGCAATCACCAAATTTTTGTTTTTAACTTATTTAATGAGAATATAATCTATATGCAATGCAATGTTTCTAATCTAACATGAAATGATATGATATGGCAATATGACCGAAGTGGTATAACATAAATGAGCATGCAGTCTATCATGAAATGGATTTATTCTAAAAAACCATTTTGTATTTTCCATTAAATTCGAAATTAAAGAAATGCAACAATTAAATATGCAATCTAAATTAACCAAATGACCTAATTCTAATGACGAACAATTTTTAACTAAATGAACCTAACAATAATCACTAGATAACGGGAATTTCATGAACCTAATCCTACATGACATACGCATGATTTTTCATTTTTTTTTTATGAAAACTCGTAATTAAATCACTAAAAAATAAAAATCTAACTAAAGTGAAATGCTATCTATTCTAAATGCCTTCTAAACATGCATTTTAAAAAAATAACTAACCTATCATGCAATCAATTCTAATCTACATGGAATGCAAATGCAATTTTTTTTTTTTGTATTTTCGGGATAAATAAAATGATTAAGAGATAAACGCTAAATCATCCATAGTCATCAGAAATATTATCCACATTCGAATTGAAATCCAAACTTGATTATTTCATTAATAAAACTGATAAATTGATCTTAAACCTTATAGATCAAGATATTAATTTTACTCTCGCATGATCAATTATTCCATCTAAAGTCTTATAGATGGAATAAAAATTCATGTGTGTGCGATCGAAGCTGTAGATTGGGAATTTCAATCGTGCATTGAGAAATATTCCAAACAAAGAAATAAAACATCAAAACTAAAGTAAATTTACCTAATAAATTAAATTTACCTAAAAAAACTTATCAAATAAAATAAAACAAATTTCTACCTAAATTTGAATTTTTTCCAAAAATCCAATGGGTAGATTGAACCGAATGAAGACTCGGCACAGGCGAGGACGGTGCAAGGGCAGCAGCTGTGGTGTCTGTGATGGTGGTTCACCGGGGGGTGATGGGTCCTGGTGGTCGGAGCTCCGGTGAGGTCCGGCCAGGTCTAGCGAGATCCGGCGAGGTAGCTTGGCAGTAGCTGGATCAAAAACGGGGAGGCAGCAAATGGCTTCACTCGGTCTCGGGCGAGAGGAGAAAACCCAACAGCAAGGAGGTTGCTCGGGTGTGCAGCAGCTCGCTCGGGCGTGCAATAGCTCGCTCAATCGCGGCTGGTCGCGGTTCAAGCAGGAGCAGCGACGTCGGGTTGCAGCGGATCGACGGGAAAGCTCGCGGAGGCACGGTGGTGGTCCGATAGAGGGAGCTGCGATAGAGAACAGGCTATAGGTGGAGCACCGCGAGCGAAAGAGGCTGGGTTGCGGCTGTTGGCGTCGAAGATGGAGGTAGCAACAGCGACGGTGGATGCGTGGACGATCGAGCGGGCGGAGCGACGACTCAGCTACACGGGCAGCGACCAGCAGGGCGCGGACAGCAATGGCAATGGCACGTCAAGGCGGGGGCACGATGTAGCGGCGGATCTCGGACCGGTGGTGACTAGCAGATCGCGGATAGGGTAGGGGAAGTAGTGTCTTTGCGGATCGGCACGGCGGTGACTGGCAAAGACATGGGCAAGGGGACCTTGGTGGTGCGGCGGTGGTGCTGGTGCAGCGGCCGGCGCGAAGGGCAACAAATCTCGGACCGACGGTGGGAGTCTGCGAAGAAGAAGGAGCTGTTCTTATTTTCTTCTCTCTCTCTCTCTCTCTCTCTCTCTCTCTTCTCTACCGCACGTCCCTTCCCCTCTACTCCCTTCACTTTTCTGCATAAGCTTTCGTTGAAGTTTCCTTTGACTTTTCTTCAAGCTTTTTCCTTTCTTTGTGTTTCTTCCTCTTCTCTCTCCCAAAAACCGAAGCTCTCTTTTTAAGGTACGGACATCTAGAGTGCCATAATCGAAGTAGAATTGATCACTTGAGTGCAATTCCGGCGAGGTGAGTACAAAACAGCATTGTTTTGCACGCGACGTGGCGAGAAAATGCAAAAACAACGTTGTTTTGTTTTCAATGTGTAAATAATTAATATAAAAATTAATTAAATTAAATTAAAAAATTAAATTTATTTAAAATATTCTAAAAAATAAAAAACTTAAAATTTATTAAAAAAAAAAAAGGGGGCCGAAGGGAGGCAATTGAGGGCTGAACCCTCACCGCCGCCGCCGAGAAGGATCGGTGACGGAGGGGGAGGGTCGGTGGGGTCTCCAGCCCCTAGCCAAGTGGTGACAAGGGCTGCGAGCCCTCGTCGAATCCGGGGTGAGGGCTTGCGGGCCCTTGCTGCCTCCACGCTATTATTGGGAAGGGCCGGCGACGATGGGGGAGCATCGGTCGGGGTCGCCGGGCCTTGGCCAAGGGCCGCGATGCCGGCCCTCACGGGCCCTCGCCCGGATCCGGGGCGAGGGTCGGGGTCCACCAGGGGCCGGCGAGGGCTCGCAAACCCTCGCCGCCGGTCGCCCGGCATCGCTGGCCCTTAACTAGGGCTCGACGACCCTAGCCGATGCTCCCCCACTATTGCCAGCCCTTCCCGGTGATGACGGGGGAGGCGACGAGGCCCGCGAGCCCTCGCCCAAATCTGAGGCGAGGGTCGTAGCCCTCGCCGCCGGTCGGCTAGGGGCCGAGACCTTGGCCGACCCTCCCCCTCCATCGCCGGCCCTTCCGATGGCGAGAGGGCTCGGCCCTCGATCACGTCCCTTTGCCCCCCCCTTTTTTAATTTTAAGTTTTTTATATTTTAGAATATTTTAAATAAATTTAGTTTTAAATTCAATTTAATTAATTTTTATATTAATTATTTACACATCGGAGATAAAACCACATCGTTTTTACATTTTCTCGCCACATCGGCTTGCAAAACGATGCCGTTTTGCACTCACCTAGTTGGAAAATTGCCACGTCAACAATTTGGCGGGAGTGGCACTTAAATAACCCATTTTACTCCAATTTTAGCACTTAAGTGCCCTTCCATGCCAAGTTTTGGCACTTGGGGTGTACTTCTACCATCTCTTTTCTCTCCTTTATTTTGCTCGATTTTTCTTCTTATTTTTTCGGCCGTTGATAGAAAAGCCCCCAAAAACCTTTTTATAGGCCATCAATTAGTTTTTTTTTTTTTTTTTTTCAAATCGATATTCACAAAGATTCTTTTTCCAAATGCAATATGCTTTTTACCAAACGCAATATTTGCTCACACTTGCCCTATCCAAAAAATTCCATCATATCCCAGAAAATTTCAAATTCCTATTTTCCATGAGATAATTTCCAATCATAAAAATAAAAATAAAAAAGGACCTGGGCGAATTTGCTCGCTTCATGGGCTTAGTCCACTCTACCAAGTTAAAGCTCACAACCACTAATCCGAACTCATCCCCCACTAGTCCAATAAATAAATGTAAAAAATGCAAATTAGAAATAAACGCACCTAAATCTACATGTTTTGCAATTAACTAATTAATTAATTTTTTTAGGGATAAAATTAACCCCTAATTTTTAATGCGATAAATGACTAAACGAGTCGCCAAAATTTAGTTGTCAACAGTCCGGGATGTAAATTATATTTTTAGTCACATTTTAGACTTTTCTTCTTCATTTCTAGTTGTTCTTAGGATGTAAATTATATTTTTAATCACACTTTAGCCTTTCTTCTTTATCTTTAACCTCTATTCTCATTCAAGCATTGTTGTTGATTGGAACGAAATTGTACAAACACAAATTGTGCCAGAATTTAATCAATGATGCAACACTTGGGATAAAGATACACACCAAAATTTAATCAACAATGTGATTTTGGAAATTAAAAGCACACTATAGGAAAGTAAAGATAACTTAAGATAGTAAATTTGTTTGTGTGCAAGGACCTCCAAAGAGTACTATATGACTCTTTACAGAGGTTACAAAGGGAAGTTACAAATAAATGTTACAAACAATTACAATGACTTCACTACTTATAGAGTTTTTTTTCGACTACACCATCTTGATAGTTTCTTTGATTCCACTATCTCAATGGTTGCTTTACTCCACTACGTTGATGATTTTATTAGAGATTGTCGACTCCACTCTTTATCAATTCCTTCAAGAGATGGATTCATCAAGTAGTCAACTTTTATAGTTGTCAATAATTTTGTTCCTAAATGACCAAAATATTCTCTCATTAACTAAGGGTGTGTATGGTAACATTTTTGTTCCCACAAACAGTTTTTTTTTTTTTAGAAACTTTTTTCTATTGCTGTTATTGAGAACAATTTCTGAACATTTTAAGGCATTTGGAAACTATAAAAAATTTCTGCTTCGGGAACAGAAATACGTTTGGTACAACCCCAAATATTCTTGTGACTTAGAATTTCTTTTAATATATTAATAATTTTATTACTTTTTTTCTTTTCTTTTTCTTTTTCTTCTCCTTCCTCTTAGCAGGTCGCCAACCTTGCCATGGCCGGCCAAGGACTGGCCAGACAAGGGCTGGCGAGGCTGCCGACCTCGGGAGCTTTGCCGACCATCGATGAGGTCCCCTCGAGCCTCACCGGTGGTCGACGAGGCTCCATAGAGGTCACCAAGCCTCGTTTAGCCAGTCGCCAACCATCGCCAAGGCCAGCGACCAGCTAAGGAAGAGAAGAGGAAGAAAAAATGAAAGAAAAGAGAAGGAAAAAAACATTGAATTGTTCCTGGAAACAAAAAACAACTCTTTCTTTTTGTTTTTGTTGTAAATCTATTCGCATGAACAAATTGTTCTAGGAAACAAAAAAATTATCAAACGCGTTTATGTTCTATTTCTGTTCCGAGAAACAAAAAAAAAAAAAAAAAAAACAGAAATGAGTATTTCTTGGAACATTACCAAACGACACCTAAGTTTCTCACATGTCAGTAATAACAAAAAAGTTAGTCATTTTATTGTGTAAACATAACCATCATCTCTTATTTGTTAATAAGGAGACAAAGAAGTATTATCCTAGAGAAATCATTCGTGACTTCAAACTTCATTAGGTACTCGTGTATTTACAATGGACTTTAGTCTAATGCAATTAAACGATGAATCCCGTCAATACTATTCCCTTTTTTTTTGGCACAACGTGAACGATTCTGAATCAAAAAAATACATATGGATCATAGGGAGAAGCTAAGAAGGATATCTATTGCCTTTCATTAGAGAAGTGGAAAGGCATCCGCTTGTCTATTTAATCCAATGTGTAATTTTCATTTGAAGCAAAAGTAGTTATCTTTAAATTTCTAAGCATATGGTGGTTATTAATGCATGAACATATTGTCTATCTCCTTTACTTTTCAAATAGGATGACATCGAGCATCGTTAGAAGGATGACATGATTAGGACATCAAACCTGAATTATTCACAAAATAGGAGTCATGCTAGCATTAAATAAATAGAAGAGATAAAGGAAAAGCAGAGGTGTAATTACTCACCAGGGAAAACATAACAAATCGCATTCATTAGATAAGAGAGGAATGAAAGATAAGGAAAAGAAGAAGAAGAAGAAGATAAGATGGGAAAATTATTTTGTTTTTCTTTCTTCAAGGAAAAGAGCACACATTTTGCCTGTAGAAAAAAAAATCTATGAATTCAGCAATAGACGTGGCCTTTTTAAAAAAAAAAAATGGGTCTACCTAGGGGAATAGACTTAAATTCTTTGGAAAATAAGAGAGATTCCAATTTCAAAATTAAGAAAAGCTTATACTATTGAAAAGTGCTAGTGAATGGAGATAATTAAGATATTCCATGCACCGGTGGAATATCATTCACAAGCACAACCACTTAACTCCACTCTAGCAAATTAATTAGAAATTCATTCCTTCCTTCCAACCAAAAAATTTAGAAATTCCTCGAAAAAAAGACTAATGGTTATTATTAGGTCTTTTATCAGCGTAAAAATATTTTTACACATGCATAGTCAGACTTTCTTATTAATGTGGGCAATTTAATTTGTTTCTTTTAATGATCCAAGATTATTCAAACGTGTCGGCCTTATCATTTCATAGATAAGATTAGCAATTGGAAATTGCGATTGTCATCTATTGAATTGGTTTGAAATGATAAGGACATTTTTGATTAATTTATTGGATTAACTATGGCAAAAAAGGAAAGGGAGGTTCATGGAAGATTTTCCCGAGGGGATATTACAACTTCTCTTTTTTTCCCCCTATGTGCCCAACAAGCAGCCTAGGCAAGGCTAGAGGTTGGGCCATGCTCGACTCTCGCTGGTGGCTGGGTAAGCCTCACCAACCATGGGCAGGTCGTGACCTTGCTAGATCTATTAAGGCCTCACCTAGCGCTAAGCAAGGCTTGCCCTCACCAATGGCTGACAAGGTTGAGCCTCGCCAGCCCTTCCCTCTAGTTGGTGGCGATCGGCCAAAGGAAGAAGGAAGAATGGGGAAAAAAAAAGAGAAAAATAAAATATTACTAAAAAAATTGTCCACGTTAGTGTTAGCTAGGTAAATTTGACTGTATGGACTAATTTAGTACAAATACAAATGATTTATGATTGAATTAGTATAATTATGCTAGATTTACGTCACGACCTACATTTTTTGTATGGAGGGGAAAATATGTAGGTTTAAGAGTATAACCTAAAAAGCAGGCCACCCCCTCGATTAGGTGCGTGCTCTCTCAAGCCCATATCCCGTGTGACTTTATGGATATGTAATTGACACTATAAGGATTTTCTAATGATAATGAGTTACCACTAATTTGGAGTCGGCTAAAAAGCAAGTGAAGCATATGAGTATATCTCACTTCTTACGCAACTAAAAAAATCTAGAGTTAGGGATTTGGTTACACTAATTAATCAATTAGTACTTTTTCAATACTTAGTCCTATTCATTTCAAGCAATCTAGGTTTATTTTAAACTTATCTACTAATATATGAGGCGATTATGTGGGTGCGCAACAAGAATGTGACATCCTGAAATTCGACCCCATTTCGATAAAGTGAAATGGGCATTTCGTCAACGTGCCTATGGTCCTTTTTCTCTGAGCTGATCACTTACAAGTTAACTAACCTATTGGGTGAAGCCGTTAAGGGATGTATCCGCGGTAAAATCCCTAAAAGCTACCTAATTGGTTAGATTGGACTAAAATTGCGTCTGATCGATTATAACCAGGAAATTGAATTCGATTTTGGGAATCGAATATTCGAACGTGTCACAATTCATTTTTTTGAATCCTATCTCATCGTAAAATTTCAAAAAAGAAATTATCGGATGAAAAATTGAAGACCGGAAGAAATTAAAAAGAGAAAGAGAAAATAATAAAAGTAATTTGAATAGTAGGATTTTTACTATTTAATTACTTTTTTTTTTTCTCTCCCTTTCTTTTTCTCCCTCTTCTCTCCTCTCCCCTCCCCTTCGTGTGAAATCCCCTTCCCACGCTGACCATTCCCCTTTTTCCCTCTTATTTTATTCTTTCTTTTTCTTTCTTTCTCTCTCTCCTTCTCTCTCTTTTTCTTTTCCCTCGTGCATTCTTTCCCCCACCGACCGAATGCCTTGCTGTCTTCCTCCTTCTTTTTCTTCTTTGACTAGTCCACCCTTATCTTCTCTCTCTCTCTCTCTTCTCTCTCTCTCTCTCTCTCTCTCTTCTTCTTCTTCTTCTTCTTCTTCTCCTTTCCGTGCGTTCGTGCGAACCAGAAACCAGAGAAGACAGAAGCGGCGGCCACCGTTGTTTGGAGATCGAAGCAGCTCGCGGTCGCCGTCGTTCGCCGCTCGCCGCCGTGCGCTCCGCCGCCACCCCTTCGCGCCTCGTCGTCCCCGTCGTGCGCCGTCCAGGCCGTTCGGCCTCTGTTCAGCTTGATTCCGCCCCTGTCCGGCCACCTCCGGCTACCGTGGGCCACCACTCGGCCTCGCCAAGCCGCCACCTACCTTCCCAACCCATTGCCGCCCCCAACCAACTCACTTCCTCTCTGTTTTGCAGCAAAAACAGCAACCCACCGTGTGGGTATCCAGCCGGCTCGTGGGCTGCTTTGGGCCGTTTCCGGCCCCGAACCCGAGCCGTGCTTTGGGAAGAATCGTTCCTCGCGTCGCCGCCGTCGGATTGATCCGATTTGCGCGCGATTTGGTGAGTAATCTCATAATTCCGGATTAGTTGGCTAATTATGCTTAAGGTTGGTTTAGTTTTAATTAATTATGTTTAGGTTGTTAGATTAGAATAAATTAACAATTATTAGTCAATTGTGATGCGATTTAGATAAATTGATTGCGCAATTAGCAAGTAGACATGGTCTACTATTTATTGGAAGTATCTCGGAATTTTTCCGACCCCTAATCGGGCTTCAATTTGGCAATTCGGGCCTAAGTGGGATTTTTGGTATTTAAATATTATTTTTCGGAATTAAATTAATTAATTATTTATTTTCCGAAAATTCAACTGGGATGGCCAGTGACCGAAATATTATGCTGATGACTGTGGTGAAGTCCGTTTATTTAATCGGGCTTTATTTTAAGCTAAATTGAATTTCTTGTATTTAAATATTATTTTCGAAATTAATTAATTAATTAATTATTTTCCGGAAATTCAACCTGGATGGCTAGTGGCCGATTTTTATGCTGATGATCGTGGTACAGCCCGTTTATTTAATTGGGCTTTATTTTGAGCTAAATTGGATTTATGGTAATTAATTATTAATTTTCGAAATTAATTAATTAATTATTTATTTATCGAAAATTAAGGTTGGCTTAGTCGACGACCGAAATTTTGTGATGATCGTCGTGGTGAAATCCGTTTATTTAATGGAGTTTTATTTTGTATTGAATTGAATTATTTGTGAAGGATGGGAATTATTCTTTAATTGGAAAATCATTGGTTATTAATTGAAAAATAATCGGGCATCGGTTGATAATGCCAAAACTATTTGAGCGGACTATGGAAAATGTGGGAGTTATGGAAAGGAAAATATTAGATTTTGGCTAAGGCCAGCCGTGTGCCCACGCACGATATTTTATTGGATATTTCTAATACGAAGAAATGAGGCCAAGACATTACTTTAATTGAGAAAGTTAAGTGCGAGGCACAATGTCATTGGGCCGTGATGGATTGATCGTGTGTTGGCTTATAGTTGAAGCAAGAGGATTATTGGAAGTTGATGTGATGTGTGTTGTGTTGAGGGAAACCAATGGATCATGAGCAGGTAAAGGACTAAGTACTACACAAGTAGAAGACTTCGTGTGAGTTACCTCTAGCGCCTTATGCCATTGTTTATTGTAGTTAAGGACTAAGTATTACATGGCGACCTGAGTCGCATGGGAATTACCTCTAGCGCCTTGCTGCATTGTTATGCATAGTGAAGGGCTAAGTGCTGCACGATGGAAGATCTCATGTGAGTCACCTCTAGCGCCTTACCCTATTGCATTTTGTAGTGAAGGACTAAGTACTGCACGATAGCGAGACCTCGTGTGAGTTACCTCTAGCGCCTTATACTATTGTTATTTGTGGTCAAGGACTAATTACTGCACAATGACGAGACTTTGTGTTGGGGTCACCTCTAGCGCCTTGAGCCTATATTTGAGTGGGAATGTTGAATGGGAATGTTGAGATTAATTATCGAGTATAGATGAAATCATCGATATGGTTTGATTCATTTGTCATGGATTGACTGATTGAACTGAATTGGCCAGGGAAAGGTCATCATTGACATGTAATCGATTAGGTCGATTGATCATTGTTTTGATCTGAGGTTGTGAATTGCTTGATTGAATGGAAATGACCGTGAGTGGTCTTGTTGACATGTAATCGACTGGGTTGATTTGATCGATGCTTTGATCAGTGATGTGATTGCTTGGGTGTCTATTTGAACTGTGCTAATATGCAGGTGGAATCTGAGGTCAAGATAAGTCATCTGCCCTGTGCGTGTATAGGTAGCCTATAGTATAATGGTTTACTAATCAGGCCTTAGTGGGGTAAAACTCGCTGAGACGTAGTCTCATCCCGGTTTGGGGAAAACATTTCAGGATCCCGAGGAGGAGCTGAGGAGGAGGAATCTGAGAAGGAGAACTTTGAGTTGAAACCTGAGGATGAGGATAATTGGAAGAAGAAGATAATATCGAGAGAGATCTTGAGTACGACCTGGATGGATTGAGATTCAATCTTCTTTTGTGAACTCCAATTGATGTTAATAGTTATGAAGTTCTCTGGTTTGTGCTATGTATAAAAGTTTGGTTATAAGTTTCAATATGAAAAATATGGCCTTGCTTTTCTATCCCATCGTATTCATTGTCTGGGGATTATAACTGCTTCCGCATGTGCTTAATAAAAGAAATGGTCGGCGATATATAGTCCTGGGATATCGTATTATAAAATCGACCAAGTGAGAAGGATGTGTGCGTGCCTGAGGATTGGGGCGTGACAAAGAAATATAACAATCAACAACCAATTGATAATTGAAATAGAAATGCACAAATGACGACGTGGCATTTCTCTCCAAGAACACTAAGGCTGCGCATGCAAACGCTTCTGTTCCGGGGAAGAGTTTTTTTTCAGAAATGGTTCTTTTCTATTTTGCTCCGGGGAACAATTTCGAGTAAAAGAACCTGTTTGATAACGACACAAAATTTCTACTCTTGGAATAGAAAAAGAATAGAAATGCGTTTGCTAACGTAACAATTTCTTTTTGTATTTATTCATTTTTAATCTTGCCGACGGATTGCCGCCGCCTCCGGCCGCCGGTCGCCGCCCAGCCCGCTAGCCGCCGCCGCCGCACGAGCCGCCGGCCGCCGACCATCACCGCCGGTCGTGCGGCGGCGGCGGCTGGCGGGCTAGTTGCGGCGACAGGCGGCCGGAGGCGACGGCGGGCGGCGGCGGCGACCGGCGGGCCACGACGGCAGCCGGCGACCGCCGGTGGTCGTGCGGCGGCGGCGGCTGGTGGGCCAGCGGCGGCGACCGGCGGCCGGAGGCAGCCGGAGACGACGGCGGTCGGCGGCGGCGACCGACGGGCCGCGACGGCGGCCGGAGACGACGGCGGACGGCGACCACCGGCGGACGGCGGCGATCGGGCGGCGAACGGCGGCCGGCGACCACCGGCGGCGGCGACCGGCGGCGGCGGTGACCGGCGGCGGCGGCGACCGGCGGTGGGCGGTGGCTCCGGGCGGCTAACGGTGGTTGCGGCAATAAAAGGAAATAAAAGAAAATAAAAAAAAATTCAGGTCATTTCTACAAATTGTTCCCGGGAACAAGAAGCAACTTTTTTTTGCTTCTTGTTTGTGTTCCCAAACCATTCCCGGGCTAAGTTTTTATTCCCGGGAACAAAAAAACAATGTGGCGTTAGCAAACAGGTTTTTGTTCTTTTTTTGTTCCCGGGAACAAAAGAACAGAAACCATGAGAAACAGAAACGTTTGCATGCGCTACCTAAAATTCTATAGTATAGCCCTAAAAGCTTGTTCACTTTCAAGCATAATTTTTATTATCAAGGATTTTCACACATTTTAGGAGAAAACTACTAAAAACTATATATATTCAACTTCTCCCTAGTTTTTAGAAAAATTAAAAAAAAATTATGGAATTTTTTGAAATTTTTTATTAATTTTTAAATATTTTTGATAAAAATTATCCGGACTAGGCCTGAACAACGGGCTCAATCCAACTCAAAATTGAGTCCATCCGAAAAAGGAACCTAAATAAACTAAGCTCGCCCCCCCCCAAAAAAAAAAAAAAAAAAAAAAGAGAGCCTAATCTACAATTAAACCGGCCCAATGGCCTTGCTTTAGCGTAGACATGGCTAGCCGGAAGAACAAATAAGCCTGGGTCGGCTAGACCTACAATCCGGAAAGACCCAGATCCAAGATGATCGACCCGACTCGCCCGCGACGAAGGCAGCGCAGCAATAGGGTGCTGCACCTTCTCAATTCGGCCGAGGCATGACGGCATCGCCTTGGCCAAGCCGAGCCTAGTGCCCAGCCCTCGTCCAGCGCCACCGCGATGGCCATGATAGCCGCCGCTCGTGGCTCAGAACAAAAGAGACTGCGGCTTCCGTGGGTCGCCACAAGGGCGGTCGTGGATCGAGTGGTGTTAGGAACGCTTGTGACACCAAAAATCGCAGGAACGCCTTGACTAGGCGGGACGGTGCCCGGACGACTTGACTCTGGCTCAAAACAACAAAACAAAACTGGATTTCATTCACAAAATTTTACTGAGCACGTGGAGTGCACCACAAAAACGAGAGATTCCCGGCCCGAACGGGAACAAAATCCACGTCAGGACTTTCAACACTCGACGTACAAGACACAAAGCGACTCAATGGGGAACCGGCCGGTGCATGGAATATCTTAATTATCTCAAATCGCTAGCACTTTTCAATTTTAAGTATTTTAGTTTCGTCAAATTAAATCTCTCTTATTTTTTCAAAAATTTAAGTCTATAACGTGTGTGCTCTTTTCCTTGAAGACAGAAAAAAATAATTTGCCTGTAAAATACATCTTATCTAATGAACGCGGTTCGCTATATTTTCCTTGGTAAGTTACAACACCTATGTTTTTCCTTTATTTTTTATTTATTAAAAGCTAGCATGACTCCTATTTTTGTAAATAATTCATGTTTGATGTCCTAATCATGTTAATACTCCTAATGATTGTCGATATTATCCCATTTGAAAAGTAAAGGTGATAGAGGATATGTCCATACACTATTTTTAGAAAGTTTAAAGACAACTGTTTTTGGTTCAAATGAAAATTATACATTGGATCAAACAAACTCATAGATGCCTTTCCACTTCTCTAATCAAAGGCAATAGATAACCTTCTCAAATTGTCCCTATGGTCCATATTTATCTTTTTTCAAATTTCTCTTTATTGTTGATCAGGTCTAGTGTAGAACGTTGTGGACTGGATTTGCAGTGCATCGAATTTGTGCTTTGGTTTGGTATTCTGGTTGCTTGCCCTCTGAATTTCTGAACTAGTGTCCAATTTGCTTTGATGTGATTAATTTGCACATTTGTGGCGGAGGAATGAAGCTACTACATTGAGGTTGGATGATGTTCTGAATTGTCTTAACACTGTCCATCGTGTGATACTTTAAGATAATAAATTGTCAAATGTCTGAAGAGTAGTTGTGAGGCCTCTTGTTTGTTGTAAGCCTTGGCTTATGTTTCTTCATCATCAGGAAAGATTAGAACCTGCAAGACAATGAAAAAGAGAGATGTGAATGAGGCTAAAGGTAAAATTGGAAACAGACAGTGTTAAAGCTCGAAAGCGAGAAGCATCAGATGACAACAAAAGTCTGTCTGTCTGTCCGTCTCTCTCTCTCTCTAGAGTCTACCATCTCCAGATATTTCTTGACAGTGGCAGGTTCCATGACGATGCTTGATTGAGAAGAGAGGTTAACGATGAAGAAGAAAGGTTAAAGTGTGATAAAGAGTAGAATTACATCCCTAACAATAGCCAAAGCGCTATGGTTGTCATGCCTTTAATTTCCATTCCACAAGTTTCTCGCAACTCGTCCTACTCCGTACCGACCTCAGCTCAAGTCCTGTCGCTTCTAACTCCTTTATAACTATGCATTGCTGGACACTCGGTTGCATGAAGCAACACGTCCATTCGTTTCGGATCGTCAAAAGATTTCAAAGGTATTCTCGACTCTCTGCCCTTAATAGTAACCTTTTCTGTTATTACGTTCTCCAGTTTGCATATTTGTTCAATCATTGTTGCCTCACTGTATTAATACTCGTGCTGACTAAAACATTTCCTTCCAGGATCTGGTGAGAGTGTGAGGATCAAATGGGAATTACGAAAATTCTTGCGGAAGCCCAGAATTTATGGATGAAACTCAATCTCCAAGGGGCGATCCTTATGAGCCTATCTCTGCAAGTCTTTCTCATCATTTTTGTACCCATGCGAAAGAGGACGTCAAACTGGTGGTTCAGGACTCTCATGTGGTTAGCTTACTTGGTTGCTGACTCGGTCGCTATCTATGCCTTTGGACTCGTTGCCAGAGCCCAAATCAATGGTTGCACTTCAGACTCCGAGATCGATGCGTCCGGTGACCTTTTGGCATTTTGGGCTCCATTTCTTCTGCTTCACCTCGGGGGACCAGACACCATGACTGCTTTTGCGCTCGAGGACAATGAACTGTGGCTTAGGCACTTGCTTAATCTCTTATTCCAGCTAGGCACTGCGTGCTATGTGTTTTACCAATCCCTCCCCAGTAACAAGCTAATCGTCCCAACCATCCTCGTGTTTATTGGAGGAACCATAAAATATATAGAGCGAACACGTGCTCTGTATCTTGCAAGCTTCAGTAAGTTCCGTGGTTCCCTGCAATCGTCTGTTGCTGCTGAGCGGAGTAGCAATCCTAGAATAGAGATGATGCTGGGGCCCTAACGAATCCCGAGATGTTGGAGAGCAAAATAAAACCGATTTGGACGACAGAGAAGTGATAATAGCCGCATTTTTTTACTTCACAACCTTCAAAGGCCTCCTTGTGGATCTCCCCTTCCACATTCGTCAAATGAATGACAGCTCTGAATTTTTCGAGATGATAAAAGCAAAGGATGCTTTTCGCGTCATTGAGGCTGAGCTCAACTTCTTTTATGATGTTCTTTATACCAAGGCTGCTGTAATTCACTGTCGAACAGGTTACCTTTTCCGAGCTATCTCAATTGGCTCCATCATTACTGCTTTTGCACTTTTCTATATCCTGAACAAGCATGGTTTTCACGAATATGATATAAAGATTACATACACCTTGCTGCTTGGAGCTGTGGGCCTGGAATTTGTAGCTCTCAGTATGCTCATTTGCTCTGACAGGACAGCAGCAAAAATAGGGAGGTCTGAGAAACATGGTAAAAGTTTGTTTAAAGGAAGCATCTTCATTAAGTTCCTCCATAAATTCAAATCCAAAAGCTCACCAATCACATTGCATATACTACGAGCTAGGTGGTCTAGATCAATCTTCCAGTACAATATGATAGATTCTCGGCTGAGTTGGTGGCCGAAATGGATTGAGAAACTGATAGATCCTCGGTTGAGAAAATGGCCCAGATGGATTGAGGAACCCCTTAGTCTCATCCCTCTTAGAGAATTGTTTGATTACTTGAAGTCTGGACAGATAGAACCGTACAATGACAAATTAGGTGAACTGATTTTTGATAAGCTGAAAGACAAGGCACTAAGTCCTCTTTATGCGAGAGGCATGACAGTGGTGTCGGCTGCTCGAGGTGAATGGGCTCTGGACCAGTCTAACGCAAGGCAAGATCACAGAAACTTGTTACCGTTTGTCAGTGATGTTGAGTATGATGTGAGCCTTTTACTGTGGCACATTGCCACCGAGCTTTGTTACAATGCCGACATTGATGAAAGTGCCAACTTTAACATTGATCGTGAAAACAGTAAGGTCTTGTCAGATTACATGCTTTATCTTATGATCAAACAACCTGATATGATGTCTGCAGTTGTTGAATATAGCGAAATAAGGTTCCAATACACTTGTGATTTGATGGACAAGCTCCTCAGTGAAAATTTCTCTAATGGGAGGGAAACGAACATA
Organism: Eucalyptus sideroxylon; assembly: GCA_014182405.2. Classification (NCBI taxonomy): domain Eukaryota; kingdom Viridiplantae; phylum Streptophyta; class Magnoliopsida; order Myrtales; family Myrtaceae; genus Eucalyptus; species Eucalyptus sideroxylon. Next base: position 41,455,876 of record CM024557.2, read on the forward strand.
ACGAAGGAAAGTGCGTGCAAATGTCTCCTCTCTGTTGGTCCACAACAAATTCCACTAGAAGAGGATGGAAAGACAATCAAACCTGTGCTTTTTGAGGCGTGTGATCTTGCTAGAGAATTGCAGAAAATTGAAAAGGAAGAGAGGTGGAGGATCTTGAGTGAAGTGTGGGTGGAATTGCTGCAGTATGCTGCGATTCATTGCCGACCGTTCATGCATGCTCAACAACTTAGTAAAGGAGAACTTCTTACCTTGGTTTGGTTATTGCTGGCGCAATTTGGCCTTTATAAGCATCTGCGACGAGTCGTGTCTTCAGAGGACTGATTGTTCCAAAATAGCTATGGTGAGTTGCCGAGTCGGCAAAGGATGAGTCTCTCTACCTACAAATTCAATTGAAAATCTAATGCTGGGGGATCTCCCCTTTTTTAGACCTTTGTTTCGCTTCGTCTTCTTTTACTGAGCGTGCCGATTTGCTCCGTCTGCACAATGTCAAAAGTGTCCTTCCCTATAAACTCCAGCTGTTCAATTTCTATAATATTGATAATTCGGATGCTTTGGCAGTTTTTTTTTTTTTTTTTTTTGAGTTGTTAAGTTCTCAGGTTAAATTTTTCTTTTGTTTCTGTTTTTTTTTTTTTTTTTTTTTGGGGGGCGGAATTGCACTGATCGTTCTAGTGCTATGTACCATCAACGGTTTGAAATTAGCATTATTTCAAATCAAGCCCTGTTAAATAGCGATTGTTCCAATCGCTCCATCAGGGGCAGAACTCCTATTGCAAAAATGACGGAAAAATGTAGGGGGGAATTCGGAAATAGGAAGCGTCCAACACCACGTGGCGCGAACTCACCACGCTTGTCTCCCCCACCCGCGTCTCCTCCTCTCCATTTCTTTCTCTTTAATCCCCCGATATTTTGTTCCCATCATCCCCCTCCCCGGGGGGCTTCGTCCATTGCTTTAGTTCTTCCTCTTTCCAGTTTTACTTTTTCGGGCCAGCATTCCTCTTCTTTAATTTGTTATATTCCTCAGTCACTGCAGTAGTGTTAGCGTTGCTGCGTTAATTGATCCCGGTCACTCTCCGTCTCTCCCCCACTCCACAAATTACGTCCGAGTGCTCTGATTTACTATCCGGATTGCAAGTTTAATATTGTACCATCAATAGAAAGTAACATTTTTAGGTAAGAGATTAGTGAATATCGATCACCTCGTCTAATGCGAAGATGCACATTCTTCGTATAAATGATCATACCAATATAAATGCTGAAATGTCCGTGGCTGTTTAACAGTGGTCTGGTTGACATTGGAGAAAATGTAAACCACAAGTCAGCCAAACGAAATTGGTTGATTCTCTTTACTCCCCAACCAAGTAATCGCTTTGCCTCCATTTTTTTGTAAACTTCAAGTCTGAAAATTCACGCAATAGACTGAAAAAGTATTGATATCCGCAAATGAGGGACTTTTATGATAAGCTAAACATACTGTACTGTTTCCCAAGCACAATAATTAAACCATGGAAGAAAATACTCGGCACAAAAATGAGAAACAACGTTAAAAAGGGCGAAGAAAGAAACCAAAAACCAAAGATAGGTTTCCCTAACATATTTCCAGGTACGTGCTTGAGAGGAGGAACCCGACGAATTTGGGAAAATTTTAAATAAGAATCGAAAGTGGCTTCTTTTTCTCAAAAAAATGATCTAAAGTGAAATATGTCTTAAATAAGGATCTGAAATAGTCATTCAATCTCAAAAAATGACTTAACTCGCCAGCGGGCGAATCTAACGTGTGTTCCGATGACCTAATCAAGGTATTTTCGTCCAAAATATATTCTCTTCTCATTTTCGTTTTCCCCTGTTCATCTTCTCCATCTCCGAGTAGTATCTCGCCAGTGAAGTAATTGCCGGCGAGATCGAGCCACTTTAGCTTCTTCAGCCTCGCCACCTCTAGCGGTAGCGGCCCCGTGAACTTGTTGTTGCCCAAGTCGAGTTCTTCGAACTGGGTTATTGCCCACAAGACTCTACTGGGGAAGATTCCAAAGAGGTTGAGGAACCAGAGGGAGGTGGGGCTACCGAGCTCCGGCGGGAGGGTCCCGGTGAGGTTGTCAATGGTGAGCGTGAGGTTGACGAGGTCGCGGAGAAGGCCGATTTCGGGTAGGATGTAGCTCGTGTGGCCGACGGAGGTGATGTTGAGAGAGACGACCCACGAGCCGGTGTAGCACGTGACTCCAGTAAAGGAGCAATGTGGAAAGGGTGGTAGCGAGGAGGAGGAGGAGTTGACCCGAGTCACCAATGGCGGTGGTGGGAGGCTTGACCAAGGCGGTTTTGAGCTTCAGGAGCACGTCCAGGTCGCTTCGTGCAAGGGAAGTGAAGACAAAGAGGAGGAAGAAGAAGAAGATGCCATTGTAGGGCGATTTTGTCCTCAGTGAGTTCGACGAGGCCGGCAAGGGTTCGCCGACCTTGTCGGCCATTGGTAAGGGTGGGCGAGGGCCTGCTAGCACCCACTGCCGGCGATGGGCATCAAGCCCTCATTGGCCCCGGGCGAGGCCGACCCTCACCGGTCCCACGACCTTCACTGACCCTTCCCCACTTCCGTTGTTCTTGATTTGTGCAATGCCTATCTTCAACATCGCCGAAAAAGACGATGAACAGGGACAACCATGGGTAGATCAAGAAGAAGATGAACAGGAGAAGGAAAACAAAAATAAAATATCTTTTGGACAAAAATACCCTAGACCAGGTTGTCGGAATACACATTGAAAATGCATCAATTTGCCAGCCGGCAAGTCAGGTCCTTTTTTTAGACTAAATGACTACCTTGGGGCCTTATTTGATATAGATTCCACTTCAGGTCCTCTTTTGAGAAAATAAGGCCATTTTGGCTCCCTATTTGAGATTTTCTCGACGAATTTTAGCAAGGCTAATTCCATAGAGTAAGGCCTTATGAGAATGTATAATGAAATTTCTCGTTGGTGAGAGAGGATTCCTTACAAAATGAAATCACCTGTAGAGTAATCAAGCACCATAAAATTAATGGCATGCATGATAAAATTTCTACTTCTCTACTTCTATGTTTCTCTGTTCCCTGGAAAAGCTTTGGAACAGAAATCCATTTGGTAACGCAATTTGATTTTTCTATTTTTAGAACAGATTTCTATTCCAGAAATAGATTTGAAGAAGAAATCAGAAGCTAAAAATTTTAATTTCTATTACAGAAATTGAGAAATCAATTTCTAGTCAGAAATCAATTTCTATTCCAGAAATTTTGTCAGACACACCCTAAATGTAGAGGCATCACGATAGCTCACAAATAGGTTATGATTTTACTGAAAACTATAGTGCAAAGAACTTTTGGGATGTAATGTGGCCAAAAGAGGAAAAACAGAATTTACCAATATTATACAGGAGTTATTCATCTTTTGCTAAAATGGCATTCAAAACCAGTGAACCGAGTCCAAAAGCAGGCAGACAATTTTTAGCCAAGAAACTGTAAATAATTAAATATTCGCGAGACTAATATTTCTTTTGGTCCGTAAAAGCATCTCTTCTTAGCTTCACATTATATTGTCACCAACCAAGGCATTGCAATTGTTCACGCTCGTATTTGATTAAAGCCATAGCCGGAGCCTAGCAAAGCAAGTGCTCCGTAGTGGCGCTCCCTCTACCTTAACTCTAATTTTTATAAGGGAGGCTCGATGCAAAGCAGTCGTAATCCAAATTAAACATCGAATTTCCTCCAAGTAATCTATACGATGCCTATTGCTGAAACATCAGCTATAAATGGCCTAGACTAATGGATCTTAGATCTTTCCAATGGTATTCTTGGAAGCCTCATATTCCAGGGTCGGCATCACGCGGAAACAGTGTTCATTGTGATTTTTCAAATTTCTCTTTGTTGTTGATCAGGTTTAGTGCTAAAGCTTGGGGACTGGATTTGCATTGCATCGAGTTTTTGCTTTGGTTTGGTATTCCGGTTGTTTGCCGTCTGAAAGTTCTGAACTAGTGTCCAATCTGCTTTGATGCCATTAAGTTGCACATTCTGGCGAAGGATGAAGCTACTATATTGAGCTTGGATGATGTTCTGAACTCTGTTAACTGTGTGATGCTTTATGAAAATGAGTTGTCAATGTCGGGAGTGTAGTTGTGACGCCCCTTGTTTGTTTTAATTCTTGGGTTTCGTTTTTCTTCTTCTTCGTCAGGAAGATGAGAACCTGCAAGAAGATGAAAAAGAGAGAAATGTGAATGAGGCTAAAGCTCAAAATTGGAAACGATCAGTATTAAAGCTCGAAAGCAAGAAGCATTAGATGACAAAAGAAGACTGTGTGTCACACCCCGATTCACAAGAAGAAGGGCATGACATGGCCGTCCTTTTTACCAAAGGACACAACCTCAACATAACCAAAATTCAACCCAATATCAACATATATACATCCACATATATATATTTGACAAAAAGGGGCACTTGGTTACAATATCAGAGTATATCTATAATCACAAAAATCAAAATATAAACCTTCTACAAATACTAACTTATAAACTTATCAACTATGCATAAGCCATACCCAAAAATTTCCACGACAAAAGTCCTCCCCAAACGAACGCTCACGCCGATTCGCGACTCGCTGAAGAACCTGAAAAACAAGCATGAGAGGAGTGAGCTACCACGGGTCAGTGAGTAACGCATTTCTTCTAAGCGGATCGAGAAATCACTACGCACATTTTAAAACACAAACATAACTCACTTTATCATAATATCAAATCATAACTCGAATATCGAAAATACCAATGGTCGAGTCCATTAGTCAATCTCGTAAAACATGCATCAATGGTCTATTCCATTGATTAATCTTATCAAATCATATCGATGGTCCACTCCATCGACCAAACTCAAATCACACATCAATGGTCCACTCCATTGACCAATTCATGCTCAAATGTCTAACCATGGTCACACATAACGCCCATGACAAAACGACCAAGATTCCCCCCTTGGCAAGGTCTCCACCTATTATTAGCCGGTGGCTCAGCCCACAAGAATATCCTCTCGAATAGTATGCGCATACCCACACACCCCTCAGGGTCCACAGAGACATTGAGCACCAACCACCAATCACAATATCTAGTAATCCAACGTCAGAAAGGAAGTCATATCACAACTCAAAATTTGATATATAAATATCAAAAAATTCTCCAAAACATTTCAAGATTCTTTCATAAATAATTTCCAAAAATCAATTTTCAAACAACTATTCAAATCGAAGTCAGAATATAACTCCTTTTGAACAACAAAAATGACAGTAATCGCTCGATCCTATTTTATGCAACAAAATATGCTTTTTATCAACTCATGTAATATATAATCCACCACGTTTCTCAAAACATGATTTTAAAATACAAAGAAGAAATAGTGTCACTCACCTGGGAAAAGTCAAAAATCAACTACAACGCTCACACGAACCAATGCATTCGGATTCCTAACAATTAATGGAAAAATAATATCAAAAGGCCGAGTAAAAATGATATTCTTATAACGACTCGCCTATACTAGGCCTATTAGTCGATAAAACGACACTTACGTGTCCCAAAAGCTCACAATTTAGCGGAAACCCATCATTTTCAGCTAGGCGCAGCCCATGCGCCAACTTCATCATGCCATAACTTCCTCCACAAAATTCCATTTCAAGCCGTCTTATAGTCTTTAGAAAGCTCTCTTAACATACAACAACAACCTCAACTCAGCTGCCTCAAAACAGTACTAAAAACAACAAAAAAAGAGACTCGAAGCCACTGTTCGCTACAGTACCAGATTGCGTCCACAACTTCAAAATTCTGTTCCGAACAAACTGCAAGCTCAAATCACGATCCGTAAGATGCTATAGTTTCACAACATCCCAAAGTACCATTTCAAAAAAATATACAGCTTAACGACTCAAAAATCGAGCTTCGCCACACAAATATCCAAGGAATCCGAATTTCGAGCCCTAATTGCGGCGATTGCTTCAAGTAAGTTATTAAAGGCTTTAATTTCTTACCAGCCTTGCAAAAACACACTTGAGTCGGCTTGATGTGGCGTCCGGATCACGAGCGCGCCAAAATTTTTTTCCCCTTTTCCCTTTTTCTTCTTCTCTTCTTCTCCCTTGTTTCTTCGTTCCCCTGTTTTTCATTTCTACCTGTGCTCTTCCCTCTCTCATTCTCTCTCTTTTTAAAACACAGCCGAAGGTTCCACAATTCTCCATCAGCCTCCCTTTTTGACTTTTCAACCCTTTATTTTCCTTTTTTCTTTCTTTCTTTCTTTCTTTCTTTTTTTATTAAAGAGCCCATATATCACATTCTCCCCTCCTTAAAAAATTCCGTTCTCGAAATTTACAGGCACCTCAATCATGAAACAAACAAGGATATTTGCGCCTTGCCTCTTCCTCAAGTTCCCAAGTGACCTCTCTCTCCATGTGATTTTGCCATTGGATCTTCACATAAGGAATAATGCGTCATCGCAACACTTGATCCTTCTTATCGATAATACGAATGGGTTGCTCTTCGTACGTTAAGTTTTCTCTCAGCTTCAATGGTGTAAAATCCAGAACGTGATCAAGACTTGGCACATATTTCCGTAATAATGACACATGGAATACATTATGGACTTCGGATAACGCTGGAGGTAGAGCCAGTTTATAAGCAACTTCACCAATCTTTTCTAATATCAAAAATGGTCCCACATACCTTGAGCTTAATTTACCACGCGTGCCAAATCTCATGACGCCCTTCATAGGAGAAACCTTCAAGAATACATGGTCTTCTACATTAAATTCTACTTTGCGCCTCTTAAGGTCTGCATAACTTTTCTGATGGCTTTGTGTTGTTTTCAAATGCTCTCGAATGAGTCTGATTTTCTCTTCTGATTGTTGTATAAATTCAGGGCCGGTTAATCTTTTCTCACCAACATCATCCCAGCAAACAGGAGTCCTACATTTACGCCCATACAAAGCTTCAAAAGGAGCCAATTTTAATACTAGAATGATAGCTGTTATTATAAGAAAACTCTGCCAAGTGTAAATGTTCATCCCACAAACCACCAAAGTCAATAAACCAAGATCATAGCATATCCTCTAATGTTTGAATAGTTCTTTCTGACTGACCATCTGTCTGTGGGTGAAAAGCTGTGCTAAAGTTGGGTTGAGTACCTAACGCCCCTTGTAAACTCTTCCAAAAGTTGGACACAAACCTGGGATCTCTATCGGAAACAATACTCACTGGAACTCCATGAAGTCTCACTATCTCACTGATGTATTGCTTCGCCATGTCTTCAAGTGAAAGACCGAATCAATAAGACAAAAAGTGTGCAGATTTAGTTAATCGATCAACAATCACCCATATGGCATTCTTACCACTAGGCGTCCTCGGTAAGCCAACGATAAAATCCATGGTAATATGCTCCCACTTCTATTTAGGTACTTCAAGTGGGTGTAGCTGGCCATCTGGTTTCTGATGCTCAATTTTCACTTGCTAGCAAACTAGACATTGGTCAACAAATTTCACAATATCTTTCTTCATATTGATCCACCAAAAATTTCCTCTCAAATCCCTGTACATCTTGGTGCTCCCCGGATGAATCGAGAATCTAGGCTATGAGCTTCTTGTAATATCTCCTTTTTCAATTCTGAATCATTCGGAACACATAATCGATCACGAAACCTCAATGACCCATCTACATGGATACTAAAGTCATCTTGCTTCCCAGCTTCTACACCTTCTTTGATCTTCTCCAATTGAGGATCTTCATTTTTGTCTAGCCTTGATTCTGTCAATCAATGTCGATTATACTCGAAGATTAGCTAATTGAGCACCAAGCTGATGGACCAAAACCTCCAAGTCTAGCTTTCTCATATCTTCAATAATAGGCTTTTGAGAAGTGAGCAATGCTGCCATATTTCCAGAGGATTTGCGACTCAAGGCATCGGCTACCACGTTAGCTTTACTTGGATGGTAATTGATGGATAAGTCATAATCCTTCAGAAGTTCTAACCATCTCCTCTGCCTCATGTTAAGTTCTTTCTAAGTAAAAATATATTTTAAATTCTTGTGATCGGTAAAGACTTCACATTTTTCACCATACAAGTAGTGTCGCCATATTTTTAATGCAAACACAATCGCCGCCAACTCTAGATCATGAGTAGGATATTTCTTCTCATGAGTCTTCAACCGTCTAGAGGCATATGCCACAACTTTACCATCCTGCATAAGAACACAACCTAAACCTTCCTTAGATGTATCATAATAAATTGTAAAGCCATAAGTTCCTGAAGGCAAAGTTAATATTGGAGCTGACACCAATCGCCTCTTCAACTCTTGGAAACTGCGCTCACATTGATTTGACCACACAAATTTAACTCCCTTCTGAGTTAGGTGAGTAAGTGGATTGGTAATTTTAGAAAACCCTTCTATAAATCTCCTGTAATAACTTGCTAGCCTAAGAAAACTTCTTACCTCAGTGACATTGGTAGGGCGATTCCATTGAACAACTGCTTCAACTTTCTTTGGATCAACTGAGATACCATCCTTTGATATTACATGACCCAAAAATTCTATATGATCAAGCCTGAAGGCACACTTACTAAATTTAGCATACAACTTCTTTTCATGCAAAGTTTGTAAAACAACTCTCAAGGGTTGTTCATGTTCTCCCAAACTCCTCGAATACACCAAAATATCATCGATGAATACCACAATAAATCTGTCAAGAAATTGCCTAAATACCCTGTTCATCAAATCCATGAAAGTCGCAGGTGCATTCGTTAATCCAAAAGGCATGACAAGAAATTCATAATGCCCATACCTTGTTCTGAAAGCGGTCTTTGGCACATTGTCAACTTTTATCTTCAACTGATGATACCCAGAACGGAGGTCGATCTTAGAAAATACCTAAGCCCCTTGAAGTTGATCAAATAAATCATCAATCCAAGGTAAAGGATATTTATTTTTGATCATCACCTTGTTAAGTTCTCGATAATCTATGCAAAGTCGCATACTACCGTCTTTCTTCTTCACAAATAGAACAGGAGCTCCCCAAGGCGATACACTAGGCTTGATAAAACCCTTATCCAAAAGCTCTTGCAATTGTGATTTCAATTCACTCAATTCAGAAGGTGCCATCCGATATGAGGTCTTAGAGATAGGTGTTGAACCAGGCATTAAATCGATGCAAAACTCTATCTCTCTGAGAACATGAACATTTTCTAGCTTTACCGGCTCCTTACTTGTGTCTTTTACACAAGCCAAATAACCGCAACAACCCTTTCTCAAAAGCTTTCTTGCTTGCATAGCTGAAATCATCCTTGGAAAAGTGCCTTTATAACTTCCCAAAAAAGAAAATTCGGGTTGATTTGGAGGTCGAAAAATAACTTTCTTTGAATAACAATCAACAATGGCATGATATTTTGATAACCAATCCATCTCTAGAATAACATCGAAATCTCATATATCTAACTCCACCAAATCCACAGGCAACAATACATCATCAATTCGCAACAAACAATTCTTGAAAACACGATCAGCAATCAAGAAATCACCAGTGGGAGTATCAATACACAATTCATATTTTAGAAGCTCAGGCAACACATCAAGTTTCTTTGCAAAGTCAATGGAAGTAAAGGAATGCGTGACACCGGGATCAAATAATGCATAAGCAGGTTGTGAGGCAATAGAAATATTACCTGCAACAACTGTATTAGAAGCCACTGCATCCTCTCCTATCATTGTAAAAACTTTCCCAGTCATCCTTTGCCTTTGCTGGCCTTCTTGTGGCCTATCAATTGGAGGTGCGGTCTTCCTCATAGAACAAGTATAGGCTTGATGTCCAGGTTGTCCACATACAAAACATACCCTACTATCTCCAGGGGCACTCTTCTGTGTTGGACAATCGCGCACCATATGTCCCATTTTTCCACAAGTGAAATAGGCTCCTCTCTTGCGGTAACAAGGACCGCTATGTCGTCTTTCACATGTAGTACAAGGGCCTGGATTATTCTGAATTCTAGGCTTTCCTGGTTGGTTAAAAGCTTTCCTCTTTCCGCTGCCACCGGTGCCACTATCTTGATAGTCAGTGAATCTCAACTTCTTATGCTAAGGTACGCCTTGCACGTCTCACTCCAAAATCTTTTGTTCCACTCTGATCACTCGTTCCAGCACGTCTTTATAAGATGTCAATGCTAGAGGTGTGAGTGCTGAACCGATTTCATACCGGAGCCCCCTCTGAAAGTGATCAGCTTTATCTTGCTCATTAGACACTTATTGCGAAGCAAATCTACTCATCTGATTAAAGCGGGCTGCATCATCCAAAACCGTGGAGTCGCCTTGAGATATATGTATAAAATCACTCTTCATTTTTGTCTGAAATGACACTGGGAAGAATTGGGCATTGAAAGCCTGCTTAAAGTCCTCCCAAGCTATAGCACCACCCTTAACTCCGAGAGCTGGCCTCATTCCCTCCCACCAATGCTCTACCTCACCTTCTAATTATCGAGAAGCAAAACTAACCTTCTTATCTTCGAGAACACCTTCAGCTTCAAAGATTCCTTCAATCTTTCTAGTCCACTGCTCAGCTGCAAGAGGATCAGCTTTCCCATCATAAGTGGGTGGTTTCGCCTCTCTGAATTGCGCAAAGGTGTATGAGCCAGTTGCTCCATCTCCACTTAATTCATTTGCTTGACGATACCAATGAATCATGGCTTGCTCAAAGTCACTTGGGGGAAACGACCGTTGGTTAACTTCCCTGGCTTCATGCGAGTTAGGACTTCCATCACGCCGATCCTCCCGTCTCCTCCTTAAAGACGCACCTCGAGAAGCTTGAGGCGTGTCTCTAGCATTAGGGGCGACAACCTGCTTGCCTTTACTATTTCTACGAAGCGAAGCAAGTGCCTCCGAGACACGCATGATCACCTGAATCCAAGAACGGAGCTACAACTTAATATCTAAAAGGCTAACGTGTTAAAAAAAAAAATCTATCACACAATCTCACATCGTCCCATATCTACCCAAACAAATCAAAACCTAAGCTCTAATACCAACAAATGTCACACCCCGATTCACAAGAAGAAGGGCATGACACAGCCGTCCTTTTTACCAAAGGACGCAGCCTCAACGTAACCAAAATTCAACCCAATATCAACATATATACATTCACATACATATATTTGACAAAAAGGGGCACTTGGTTACAATATCAGAGTATATCTATAATCACAAAAATCAAAACATAAATCTTCTACAAAGACTAACTTATAAACTTATAAACTATGCATAAGCCATACCCAAAAATTTCTATCACAAAAGTCCTTCCCAAACGAACGCTCACGCCTATTCGCAACTCGCTGAAGAACCTGAAAAATAAGTAGATGAGAGGAGTGAGCTACCACGGCTCAGTGAGTAACGCATTTCTTCTAAGCGGATCGAGAAATCACTATGTACATTTTAAAACACAAACATAACTCACTTTGTCATAATATCAAATCTTAACTCGAATACCGATAATACTAATAGTCGAGTCCATTAGTCAATCTCGTAAAACATGCATCAATGGTCTATTCCATTGATTAATCTTATCAAATCATATCGATGGTCCACTCCATCGACCAAACTCAAATCATACATCAATGGTCCACTCCATTGACCAATTCATGCTCAAATGTCTAATCATGGTCACGCGTAATGCCCGTGACAAAACGACCAAGATTCCCCCCTTGGCAAGGTCTCCACCTATTATTAGCCGGTGGCTCAGCCCACAAGGATATCCCAGAATAGTATGCGCATATCCACACACCCCTCAGGGTCCATAGAGACATTGAGTACCAACCACCAATCACAATATCCAGTAATCCAACGTCAAAAAGGAAATCATATCACAACTCAAAATTTGATATATAAATATCAAAACATTCTCCAAAACATTTCAAGATTCTTTCATAAATAATTTCCAAAAATCAATTTTCAAACAACCATTCAAATCGAAGTCAAAATATAACTCCTTTTGAACAACAAAAATGGCAGTAATCGCTCGATCCTATTTTATGCAACAAAATATGCTTTTTATCAACTCATGTAACATATAATCCACCATGTTTCTCAAAACATGAGTTTAAAATACAAAGAAGAAATAGTGTCACTCACCTGGGAAAAGCCAAAAATCAACTACGACGCTCACATGAACCAGCGCATTCGGATTCCTAACAATTAATGGAAAAATAATATCAAAAGGTCGAGTAAAAATGATGTTCTTATAACAACTCGCCTATACTAGGCCTATTAGTCGATAAAACGACACTTCACAATTTAGCGGAAACCCATCATTTTCAGCTAGGCGCGGCCCATGCGCCAACTTCATCATGCCATAACTTCCTCCACAAAATTCCGTTTCAAGCCATCTTATAGTCTTTATAAAACTCTCTTAACGTACAACAACAACCTCAACTCAGCCGCCCCAAAACAGTACCGAAAACAACAAAAAAAGAGACTCGAAGCCACTGTTCGCTACAGTACCATATTGCATCCCTAACTTCAAAATTCCGTTCCAAACAAACCGCAAGCTCAAATCACGATCCGTAAGATGCTATAACTTCAAACATCCCAAAGTACCATTTCTAAAAATATGCAGCTTAACGACTCAAAAATCGGGCTTCGCCGCACAAATATCCAAGAAATCTAAATTTCGAGCCCTAATTGCGGCGATTGCTTCAAGTAAGTGATTAAAGGCTTCAATTTCTTACCCGCCTTGCAAAAACACACTTGAGTTGGCTTGATGAGGCGTCCGGATCACGAGCACACCAAAATTTTTTCCCCTTTTCCCTTTTTTTTCTTCTCTTCTTCTCCCTTGTTTCTTCGTTCCCCTGTTTTTCGTTTCTGCCTGTGCTCTTCTCTCTCTCCTTCTCTCTCTTTTTAAAACACAGCCGAAGGTTCCACAATTCTCCATTAGCCTCCCTTTTTGACTTTTCAACCCTTTCTTTTCCTTTTTCTTTCTTTCTTTCTTTCTTTTTTTTATTAAAGAGCCCATATATTACACTGTGACTTCAAACTGGTAGATCATCTCCCAAGGGATGCAGGTAGGTGTGACAGGTGCGATGGCGATGCTTGAGTGAGAAGATACTTTAAAGATAAAAGAAGAAAGGCTAAAGAATAATAGAGAACGGAATGTCCATCATTAACAACAGCCAAAGCGCTCTGGTCCTACACATATATGTTATAATATGTAATATATTTTTATTATTCTAAATATGATCCCAATATTTTATTCCCACTAAATTCCAATTTATTGCCCAATTTATAACCCGCATGTATTATGTGATTTTTGCCCATTAATATGTTAGGAAGATATCGGTAACGTAATAAACGGAATAAAAACATCAGGTCGTCTTAGTTCAAACCCTATCACTACAGAAAATACACCATTAGGTTTGAGGGGTATTGACTAGTAGAACAGGAAGTACATATCTGGTGTTCCTCATATATTGCAGATCGATCGTGTTGTGTGGATCCATCAAAGGTTTTGAGGTTTCCCACCTTTGCAAATTTTCATCAATAGCTGGAGGTATGTTGATCTTTACGTTTCCGCAAATCGATCCTGAATTTTGTGCAAATTTATCCATGATTGATAAATCGGGATCGCCACGTCTTAGTTTATATTTATTCTAACAGTTGGTATCATACCTCTGCCATGATGAAATTTTGGAATTTATTTTCATTGAATTATGTATGGGTAAATTCGAGTGACCCACCACGCGATAATGGATCTGCATGTTGACACCGCCATTAGGAAGGAAAATCCTTAAATTTATCGGCATATTACTAATCATCGGAGGTTAATCGAGCGGTGAAATTTTGGTGGTTAGGGTTTTTAGGGCAAATTGTTTTAGGCTAATTCCGGTCAATACGTTGGTCGTTTTTGCCAATTCTTGAAATTATTTGTTTGTCCCAACATTCTCTTCAAAACCCATAAATCAATTTGGTCGGATATGGGCTGTGGGAGGAGACCTAGGCGGTGGAACGGAGCTGGTCGCAATGGAAGGACGGTAGAAAAAGAAGCTCGAAAGAAGACCTCGGGCGCATGGGCTATAGTAGGCACATGCAACGCATGCACCCGAGCGCGCACGCGCCCAAAAGACTGCAGCGAGCGCGTGCAAGGGGTTGAAGCGCGAGTGCGTTGCAGGCGCGCCTATGATTTCTCAATTCTGCCCCTCCGCATTTAGGAAAATTACGATTCTGCCCTTGCCTGTGTAAAATTCCAATTTTGCCCCCTGGGACATGTAAACTTATGATTTTGCCCTTTTTGGGCGTAAATTCTTGTTTCACCCCTTAAAAGTAAAATTCCAATTTTGGCCTTGCGTGCAAAATTCTAGTTTTACCCATTTTGCATGTGATTTTATTGTTCTACCCTTATGTGCAATTTTATGAATATTTTTTCATAAAATTAAATGTCTAGTGATTCGTATATATTTAATTAATTAAGGATTAGCCACAGCATCTTTGATTATATTAAATTATATACATTAAGAGCCTTTGGATCACATATAGTCAAAGACAATAATTGTAATTATTCACATTAATATTATGAATTTTATCCCACAGGAATTTTCAATATATTAATGTGATTAATTAGGATGAAATATTATTTTATCTTTCTTAATTTACCTACATTGATTAAGGAATGAAATATAATTTGATAGTTTCATCATGAAGTAATTATGAATCAATTTAAATTAGAAACTTAGCCCACAAGTAGTTTTTGATGTTATGTGATTCATATTTTATAACATGTTTTACATTGGTAAAATATGATTTAAGTTTATTTGCCTCAAATATATTAATACATAAGTTTTCTTTGATTATGATGGAGTCTAACCACCTACGATTAGTTCTGGTATAATTATTCTCGAGCTTAATGGAAATAACTTTAAAGAATGGAGGGAATTAGTTCTTCTTCAATTGGGGTGCATGGATCTTGATTATGCTTTAAGGTCAGACGAACCACCTGAACCTACTGAGAATAATACTCATGTTGAACATACTCGTTACGCTCAATGGGAGCGGTCCAACTGTCTCAGTGTGATACACATAAAGACAAAACTTTTTGCTAGCATTCATGGTTCAGTCATTCAGCATAACAATACCAAGGAATTGCTGGAGGCTATTGATGCATAATTTAAGTCTTCAGAAAAGGCGCATGCCATGACCCTAATTATGAAGTTCTCATCATTGAAGCTTACTGGTGTAAGAGGTGTGCGTGAGCACATCATGAAGATAAGGGACATTGTAGCTTAGCTGAAGAATCTTGAGTTTGGAATATAAGAATCATTTCTTGTATACTATATCTTAAATACTCTCCCACAAGAGTATGCCCTTTTCAAAATCTCTTACAACACACATAACACTAAATGATCAATTAATGAACTCATGATCATGTGTGTTCAAGAGGAAGCGAGGCTACTAATGGAGAAAGGTGAAAGTGCTCATATGGCAACACAGAATAAGTATAAAGGGCAAGGCAAGTAGAAGGGAAAAGGTAAGATGCCTCTACCTCCCCAAGCTAGCATTAAGAATGAATCCAAGTGTTTCTTCTGTAAAAAGAAAGGGCACATGAAAAAGGATTGCGCCAAATTTAACGCCTGGCTAAAAAAGAAAGGTAACCAACTTGCATGTGTTTGTTATGAAACTAATATGGTTAATGTGAGTCACAACACTTGGTGGATTGATTCTGGTTCTACAATCCACATTTCAAATTCCTTGTAGGGTTTTCAGAACCAACAGAAACCAGTGGGAAGTGAACAAGGCATCTATTCGGGAAACAAGATGCGCTCGCGTGTGGAAGCTATTGGGACATGCAAATTGGTTCTCAGTAGTGGTTTTGTTTTAATTTTAGAAATGACCTTTTATATTCCTAGTGTTTCTAGGAATTTACTTTTAGTTTCAAGACTTGTACATTTAAGATATTTCTTTGAATTTTCAGATTTAACATTCAATTTATTGTATAAATCTGAAATTGTTGGGAGTAGTATTTTGTCTGATGGTCTCTTTCGAATTAATTTACAAGACAATGCCATTAATAATGCGATGCACGTTCATGATAATGCTGGTATAAAACGATGTGTTGTGAATATGGATTCCTCTATTTTGCGGCACTAGAGATTGGGACATATCTCCATAGATAGAATTAAGAGACTAGTAAATGATAAAGTACTTAATACTATAGATTTTACTGATTATGACACTTGTATGGACTGTATAAAGGGAAAACAGACCAACAAGTCAAAAAAATTGGCTAAGAGGAGTACATAAATATTAGAAATCATACATATAGATATTTGTAGTACAGATATTGACTCAAATGGTCAGAGATACTTTATTTCTTTCATAGATGATTATTCACGATTCATGTATATCTACTTGCTTTGTAATAAGCACGAAGCACTAGATACCTTTAAGGTATTTAAAACCGAAGTAGATAAATAATGCGACAACCAAATTAATATCATGAGATCAGATAGATGTGAAAAATACTATGGTAGATAAACTGAAGATGGACAAGAAACTGGTCTATTTGCGAAGTTTCTTGAAGAGCATGGGATTATTGCCTAATATACTATGTCTGGTTCATCGAACCAAAATGGTGTCAAAGAAAAAAAAAACAAATATTATTGGACATGGTGCGGAGTATGCTCAACAACTTCAAACTTCCTAAGTTTTTGTGGATTGAGGCTCTTAAAACGGATGTGTACATATTAAACCAAGTTCCAACCAAGGCTATTCTAAGGACGCCTTTTGAGTTATTCAAAGGTTGGAAACCGATTTTGTGACATGTACGTGTTTGGGGATGCCCATCTGAAGTAAGAGTCTACAATCCACATGAAAAGAAGTTAGATCCAAGGACTATAAGTGGATATTTCGTTGGATATGCCGAAAAGTCCAAAGGATACAGATTTTATTGTCCATTTGACACCACTAGGTTTGTGGAATCAAGAAATGCCAAATTTCTTGAAAATGATCTGACTAGTGGGAGCGATCAATTCAGGGACTTTGTTCCCGAAGAAGATCATTCAGATACTCAACTTTCTACCTTAGGTACTGGATTGGTCGTTGCTTACAATGCCCTTTCAGTTCAACCGGTTGTTGATCAACCAATCATTAAAGATCCACAACCTGCTGATATTGATTTGGTAGACTAAACTGTTCAGCAATTACCAAATACTGTTGAACTTCCAGTAGAACAACAAACTCCTCAGGAGGATGTTGATGCAACATTAAGAAGGTCTACTAGAATGAAGAAATCAGTAATTCCTAATGGCTACTTTGTGTATCTACAAGAATCTGACTATAATGTTGGAGCTGAAAGTGATCCTGAGACATTTTCACAAGTTATGAATTGTGATAAATCTAATTTATGGTACAATGCTATGAAGGAAGAGATGAATTCTATGGCATCAAATGGAGTCGGGGATTTAGTTGAGTTGCCTGATGGTGCGAAGGTTATTGGTAATAAATGGGTCTTCAAAACTAAGAATGATTCATTAGGTAATATTGAGAGATACAAAGCCATATTGTAGCCAAGGGATTCACTCAAAATGAGGGAATTAATTACACGGAAATGTTTTCTTCTGTATCTAAAAAAGATTCTCTTCGTACTATTTTGGCATTGGTTGCTCATTTTGATATGGAGTTACATCAAATGGATGTAAAAACGGCGTTCCTCAATAGAAAATTGGAAGAAGTGGTTTACATGAAACAATCAGAAGGATTCTTCTCTAGTGCTAATGAGCATTTGGTATGCAAGCTTAACAAGTCTCTATATGGCTTGAAACAAGCATCCCACCAATGGTACTTACGATTCCATGAGGTCATTTCTTCATTTGATTTTATAGAGAATGTCATGGATCAATGTATATACCAAAAGGTTAGTGAAAGCAAAATTTGTTTCATTGTCCTATATGTAGATGACATTTTACTTGCAACCAATAACAATAGGTTGTTATATGAAATGAAACAATTTCTCTCTAAAAGTTTTGATATGAATGATATGAGTGAAGCGTCTTATGTCATTGGGATTAAGATCCAGAGAGATAGATCTCGAGGTATATTAGGACTATTTCAAGAAACCTATATCAATAATGTCTTAGAGAGGTTTCGGATGAAAGATTATTCACCAAGTATAGCACCCATTTTAAAGGGTGATAGGTTTAATTTAAACCAATGTCCGAAGAACAATTTTGAAAGAGAACAAATGAAGAACATCCCATATGCTTCTGTTGTCAGAAGCTTGATGTATGCTCAGGTTTACACTCGACTTAACATACCCTTTGTCGTGGGAATGTTGGGAAGATACCAAAGTAATTCAGGTATGGACCACTGGAGAGCTACAAGAAAGGTGATGAGGTACCTTCAAGAAATAAAGGGACACATGTTTATGTATAGATGGACGGACAACTTAGAGGTAGTTGGTTACTCGGACTCAGACTTTGCTAACTACGGCGATTCCCGTAAATCAATATTGGGATATATTTTTATGTTTGCTAGCGGAGCTATATCTTGGAAGAGTGCAAAACAAACCTTGATTACCACTTCCACTATAGAGGCAGAGTTTGTTTCCTGTTTTGAGGCCATCTCACATGGTGTGTGGTTGAAAAGTTTCATATTGGGGCTTAGAGTTATGGATTCCATTGCTAGGCCATTAAGAATATTTTGCGACAATTCAACTGTAGTTTTTATGGCTAAAAATCACAAAAGTGGTAGTCGAAATAAGCATATCGACATCAAGTATTTAACCATTAAAGAAAGTGTTAAAAAGAAGAAAGTGGTTATAGAAAGAGGTTGGGACACCTGGAGTGCCATAACTTGGCACCGAGGGACACTTAAGTGCCAATATCGGAGTAAAATGGGACACTTAAGTGCCACTCCGGCAAAAATCTGGCAAAATGGCTGAGGTGGCAATTTTTCGGCAAGTTTGGTCCAAAACGGCGTCGTTTTGCACGCCGACGTGGCAGAGAAAATGCAAAAACGACGCCATTTTGTGTTTGACGTGTAAATAATAATATAAAAATTAATTTAATTAGATTTAAACTTAATTTTATTTAAAATATTCAAAAGGGGGGGGGCAGAGGTCGAACGGGCGGGCCGAGGGCCGAGCCCTCGCGCGCCGCCTCCCGCCATCACCGGGAAGGGCCGGTGACGGACGGGGAGGGTCGGCCAAGTTCGTCGACCCCCGGTCGGCCCGATGGCGAGGGCTGCGAGCCCTCGCCGGATCGCGACGAGGGCTGCAACCCTTGCCCCGGATCCGGGCGAGGGCTCGCATGCCCTCGCCGCTGTCGGCCGGCTTCGTCGACCCTTGGCTAGGGCCCGGCGACCCCCGGTGACCCTCCTCACTCTGTCGCTGGCCCTTCCCAACGGCGGCGGGGAGGTGGCGAGGGCTCGCGAGCCATCGCGGGATCCGGGTGAGGGCCGCGACCCTCGCCCCGGATCTGGGAAAGGGCTCGCGTGGGGCGAGGGTTGCGGGCCCTCACCGCCTCCTCGCTGCTGCCGGGAAGGGCCGGTGACGGAGTGGGGAGGGTCGGCCGAGGTCGCCGGGCCCTGGCCAAGGGCCGGCGAGGCCGGCCGACCGACGGCGAGGGTCCGCAAGCCCTCGTCTAGATCTGGGTTGAGGGTCGTGGCCCTCGCCGTTAGTCGGCCAGTGAACCCGGCCGACCCTCCCCCTCCGTCGCCGGCCCTTCCCGGCGACGGCGGGAGGCGGCATTGTGACATCCAGATTTTCGGATTTTAATTTGACTGGATAAATAGGATCCTGTCTCATCGCTTGTCAATTTATTGACGGGTCCGAAATTTCAATAAAGAAATTATCGGAGGAAAAAAAATTGAAGACCAAAAAGAAAATTGAAAGGAAAAGGAAAAGAGAAAAGGAAAATTGAAATAAAGAAATATGCATTTCCTTTTTTCTTTTTCTCTCTCCCTCTCTTTTCTTTTCTATCTTTTCTCTCTTTTCTTTCTCTTTCCTCTCTCCTCTCCCCTCCCCCTTGTGCGATTCCCCACCGCCCATTCTCTCTCTCTCTTTCTTTTCTACTCTTTGACCAGTCAATGTTTATCTCCCCTCCTCTCTCTCATCTCTCTCCCTCGAAATTTCCCTTCCCCTTCCGTTCAAGCGAACCAGAAGCGGAGGAAGACCGTGGCTACAGCTCCGTCGCCGCCCGCTCGTCGCTCGCCGCACGTCGCCGGGCCGCCGTTCGCACCACCCGCGCACGCCGCGCGCTCCGCCACCGCCCCTTTGCGTTTGCCATCCCCGCCGTGCGCTGTCCAGCTGCTACCCATCCTCTGTCCAGCTTCGTTCGGCCACGATCCGGCCACCTCCGGCCATCGTGGGCCACCGCTCGGCCACGCCAAGCCACCACCCGCTCTCCCGACCTCTTGCCGCCCCCAACCCTCTCTCTTTCTTGCTGTTTTGCGGCCGAACCAGCAAACCCACGGAGTGGGTATCCAGCTGTTCGTGGGCTGTTTTGGGCCGTTTCTCGGCCCCGAACCCGAGCCGTGCTTTGGGGACAATCGTTCCTCGCGTCGCCGCCGTCGGATTGATCCGATTTGCGCACGATTTGGTGAGTAATCTCACTAATCCAGGATTAGTTGGCTAATTATGCTTTAAGGTTGGTTTAGTTTTAATTAATTATGTTTAGGTTGTTAGATTAGAATAAATTAGTAATTATTAGTCAATTGTGATGCGATTTGAATAAATTGATTGCGCAATTAACAAGTAGACGTGGTCTACTATTTATTGGAAGTATCTCGGGAATTTTCCGACCCCTAATCGGGCCTCAATTTGGCGATTCGGGCCTAAGTGGGATTTTTGGCATTTAAATATTAATTTTCGGAATTAAATTAAATAATTATTTATTTTCCGAAAATTCAAGGGAGATGGCTCGTGACCGGAAAATTATGTTGATGACTGTGGTGAAGTCTGTTTATTTAATCGGGCTTTATTTTGAGCTAAATTGAATTTTTAATATTAATTATTTAATTTTCGAAATTAATTAATTAATTAATTAATTCCTAAAAATTCAACTGGGATGGCCCGTGATCGGAAAATTATGCTGATGACCCTGGTGAAGTCCGTTTATTTAATTGGACCTTATTTTGAGCTAAACGGAATTTTTAATATTTAATAATTAATTTTCGAAATTAATTATTTATTTATTTATTTTTCGGAAATTAAGTTTGAGATGGCCGACGACTGAAATCTCGTGCTGATCGTCGTGGCGTAGTCCGTTTATTTAATTAAGCTTTAAATTGTGCTGAATTGATTTAATTGTGGATAATTACTTTAGAAATGGGATGAATCATCATGAAAAGGCATGGGGCTTGATGATTAGATATATCACCTCGGAGAATGCACATGGCTCGGTGACGAAGTATGTTGCCTTGGAGAATGCATGTGGCTCGGTGATTAAGTTTAGCATCTAAAAGGACACGTGGGCTCGGTAATTTGATGCATTACCTCGGAGAATGCACGTGATCCCAATGAGTACATTTGGCATCTAAAAGGACACGTGGGCTCGGTAATTTGATGCATTACCTCGGAGAATGCACGTGATCCCAATGAGTACATTTGGCATCTTGAAGAGACACGTAGGCTCGGTGACTTGATGCATCGCCTTGGAGAATGCACGTGGGCTCGCTAATTCAAATTAACATTTTAAAGAGCATGTGGTCGAGTGGGACCGTAAAGCCATTGAATATCTAAAGTGGTCGAGTGGGACCGTAAAGCCATTGAATATTGAAAGTGGTCGAGTGGGACCGTAAAGCCATTGAATTTTGAAAGTGGTCAAGTGGGACCGTAAAGCCATTGAATATTGAAAGTGGTCGAGTGGGATCGTAAAGCCATTAAATATTGAATGTTGTTGAGTGGGACTCTGAATAGCAATAGCTTGAATGACCGGGAAATGGTCAGGTTGACATGTAATCGACGAGGTCGATTGATCATTGTTTTGATTTGATGTTGTGAATTGATTGACTGAATGGGAATGACCGTGAGTGGTCTTGTTGGCTTGTAATCGACTACGTCGATTTGATTGATGCTTCGATCGGTGATATGATTGCTTGAGTGCCTATTGTGAATTATACTGACTTGCAGGTGGGATCTGATGCTAAGGTACGTCTTCTGACCCATGCGTGTTTAGGCAGCCTTTAGTATAATGGTTTACTAATCGGGCTTAGTGGGGTAGAACTCGCTGAGACGTAGTCTCATCCCAGTTTGGGGAAAAACATTTCAGGACCCCGTTGAGGAGCTGAGGAGGAATCTGAGAAGGAGAACTCGGAGGTGAAACCTGAGTAGAAGGATTTTTTGGAAGAAGAAGATAATACCGAGAGAGATTTTGAGTATGACCTGAAGGGATTGAGATTCCATCTTCTTTTGTGAACTCCAATTGATGTGAATAGTTATGAAGTTCTCTAGTTGATATCATGTACAAAAGTTTGGTTATAAATTTCAATATGGAAAATATGGCCATGCTTTTCTATCCCATCGTTTTATTGTCTGGGGATTTTAACTGCTTCCGCATGTGCCTAAAAATAGAAAGGGTCGGCGATACATTGTCCTGGGATATCGCATTATAAAATCGACTAAGTGAGACGGATGTGTGCGTGCCGAGAATCGGGCGTGATAGCAGCAGCGAGGGCTCAGCCCTCAATCGCCCCATTTGACCTCCCCCCCTTTTTATAATTTATAATTTATAATTTTTAAAATTTTTAAAATTTTTAAAAATTTTCTTAATTTTTTTAATTTTTTGAATATTTTAAATAAAATTAATTTAAATCTAATTTAATTAATTTTTATATTATTATTTACACGTCGACGCAAAACGGCGTCGTTTTAATATTTTCCCCACCACGTCAGCATACAAAACGACGCCGTTTTGGACCAAACTCGTCGGAATGTGGCCACGTAAGTCATTTGGCCGGATTTTCACCAGAGTGGCACTTAAGTGTGTCATTTAATTTCGAAACTGGCACTCAAGTGTACCATTTTGAAATTATGGCACTTAAGTGTCCCTCCGTGCCAAGTTATGGCACTTGGGCTATTCTTCTGCCCTAGATTGATGATAGCTAATTCTTTAACTAAAGGTATGCCACCAATGAGTTATAAGGATCATATATCTAGAATGGGCATTGGTCCAATCATGTAAAATTTTCTTTATATGGAAGAATTTGTCAGACTTTTATTCATTTATATTATTTTTCTCAAGACAGTCGTATACATTCAGTTATTATGAGAAAAACAATTACGTTTGACCTTAAGTAAACATAAGGTTTATTCATTAAGTTATTTGATCACATATGGGCTGATGAAATACATTGTGATAGACGGAAGATAATACTCGCTCTAAGAGGACTCATCGCTGTGATTCATGTGTTTTATTTCAGTATGAAGTTTATGTGGGTTTGGGTTAATAATTCATTTGATGGAATATTGGAATCGAGTGGGAGAATGTTATAATATGTAATATATTTTTATTATTCCAAATATGATCCCAATATTATATTTCCACTAAATTCCAATTTATTGCCCAATTTATAATCCACGTGTATTACGTGATTTTTGCCCATTAATATTTTACCATAACGGTCTTGATGGAAGATATTAGTAACATAATAAACGGAATAAAAAATATTAAGCCGTCTAGTTCAAACCCTATCACTACAGAAAACACACCATCAGGTTTGAAAGGTTTTGGCTAGTAGAACAAGACATACAGATCTGGTGTTCCCCATATATTGCAGATCGATCGTGCTATGTGGATCCATCAAAGGTTTTGAGGTTTCCCACCTTTGCAAATTTTCATCAATGGCTGGAGGTATGTTGATTTTTACGATTCTGCAAATCGATCTCGAATTTTGTACGAATTTATCCGTGATTGATAAATCGGAATCGTCAAGTTTTAGTTTATATTTATTCTAACAATATATACACGCAATCTCCACTTTGATCTGAGAGAAGACGAATCGTGAGAGATGTGCAGGGATCTGCACCGGAAATCTCAGTTGTTGCCTCGTAAAATTCCTGAACAAAATTCAACCAGCATCATAAAAGAAGAGCAAATTATGCGCTTGTCTCCAACAGTGATACCTAATTTAAGCATGTTGAAATCTTCCTTTTATATGCTGACAACATTCCTTACAATTGTTTTCTGTTCATTTCCTTTTTCAAAATTTAAGGTGCATCCTATTCCTAATTTGGATCCATATACAATCTCATAAGCACTCCAAGCACCTTCAAGTCCTACATATGTCTTGCCTACCGCACAAGCATAAAAACCACGAATCACCTTGAGGTCTCAACAAATAGGACACCCGCATAGTTCAGAATCAACTATAGGATATGAGACGATAAAAAAAAAAAGAAAGGAAAGGAAGCTACATCCACATACACAAGAGAGCGAGTCTATTACCATCTTGACAGAGGACTTCAAAGATGTAGAGACATCTCTGTTAGTTTCAAAGGAAGTGCTGGGCGCCTTCACTTCAACCCAGTCGTCTTCACCAGCATTCGAATTGATCTCGCTTTTGGATCTTCCTCCGGCAAGATCATCCATAGAATCCCCATGAGAAGCAAGATTAGCTCCTTGAGGGACATCCCCGTCACAAACTCCGTCCCTTTCAACAATGCCACATCGAACTGTACAGAGATACTGATTGGCCGTCTGCTGCTTGGGGGCGTAGTAAATCTCATAAACTCGAGCAGTGCTTCGGACATAGACTTGGCGCACCTCGTGTCTCCGAGCGAAACTAACTGCAGCACACAGAACTCTTTCGTCACGCAAAATAACCGTAACAAAGGCACTCAAATAATTCTTCTTCGAGGCTTAAGCAAGTAATGATCGGGCACTCGAGATGAAAAGGACACGCAAATGAACCACTAAATCCCATCAACACGAATCATTCGAAAGCCACTAATCAATGATGGTCTGCCTCGCATTGCTTCAAATCAAGGACAAAACAAAATCCAAACGCAATAAATGACGGAACTTGGTAAAACCCCGCGACAGAGCGACCGCATCTCATCTCATAGTCATGACTAATTACTAATTCACTGCACGAAAAGAAGCGGCGAGTGAGCCAGAAAAAACTTACTAGTGATTTCGCAGGGGCTGCGATCGGGCGACGGAGGGCGGAGAAGGAGAGGAGTTTTAGGAGCTGAGCCGGCCGCGCCATCATCGATCGGAGAAAGAGGCGATTCGACGGCCACCGAGTCGGCGAGATGGCCGGCTGAGACGGTACAGCTCGTGGCGACGATGTTCCAATCGGTGTCTTCTCCGGCGATGGAGCCCATGATCGATTCTTCAACTGGGAAGCGATGTAAATCACTCGGCGGCGGTCGCGATTTCGATAATGTGGATAGGAAGGAGGAGGAGGAGGGGGAGCGTGCGATTGACGTCAAGTGATCTCATATTTCTCAATGGGCCCCATATTATATATATATATATGTATGTATGTATGTATGTATGTATGAAAATCGGAAGATTTTATATTTTTATGTTGGCTGAAAATTACGATGGATATATCAAAATCGGATGCTCCTCAGACAAAAAAAAAAAAACAAAGAAAGTCGCAATATCGCCCCCCGGAAAATCTTCCATGAACCTGCCTTTTTCTTTAACCATAGTCAATCCAGTAAAATTAATAAAAAAAGTTCCATTTCCATTAAAACCAACTCAACATATAGCAATTTCAATTTCCAATTGCTAATCTTATGTATGAAATGATAAGACGATTATGTTTAAATAATCCCTACATCGCTAATGAAAACTCTTTAAATTGCCCACATATCTCATGAATCAATAAGAAAGTCCAATTGTGAATGTGTAAAAATATATTTACATTGACGAAAGATCTAATAATAAACACTATTTTTTAAAGGAATTTCTAATTAATTTACTCGATTTACTCTTGCTGACACAAATAGGTTACATAGTGGAGTTGACTGTCACCTTTCAATATTAATTATAAACTTTTCTTCTTCTTTTTTGTCGAATTGAATCTCTTTGGTTGAATTTTTGTCTTGGAATAAAAGGGATTGCTATTGGTGTGATCTGACACATTTTAAGTCTATGTCCCCTAAGTAGACCCAATTTCTTAAAAAAAGAAAAAGAGACATCTATTTCTGATTTTATAGTTTTTTCTTTTTATGGGCAAAGTGTGTGCTCTTTTCCTTACAAAAAGAAAAAAAAAATTCCCAGAAAATGCATCCTATCTAATGAGCACAATTGCTATGTTTTCCCTTGAATCTATGACATCTCTGTTTTTCCTTTATTTTTTAAAATTTATTCAAAGCTAGATTGACTCCTATTTTGTATATAATTCATGTTTGACGTTATAGTCACGTTGTACTTCTAATGAAACTCGATGTCTTCGACCGAAAAAAAAAAAACTCGATGTCATCCCATTTGAAAAGTAAAGGTGATAGAGGATATGTTGATACAATAATTGCTACCGTATGCTTAGAATGTTTAAAGATAACAACGTGACGAAAAGCTTAGCCGCTATTTTTAGTTCAAATGAATATTAACTCATGTGGATCAAACAAACAAGTAGAGGCCTTTCCACTTCTCTAATGAAGGGAAATAGATATCTTTTTTAGCTTCTTTCTGTTGGTAATTTGTTTATAAAACAAATGAAGAGATGCCTTGTCTCACATCGAAAAGAAGTGAGTGCGCACAAGGACGAGATTTGACACTAACCAACGAACATTAACTTTATTTATTGAAAATTCGGATTTATTTTTATAAAAATTAACTATAAAGTCTTGTTGAAACAGTGCAATTGTTCACGAAAAGTTACACTTATTTTTTATTATTTATTTATTTAATTTCGAAGTTATTATGTCTTTTCAAGGTAACTTTTGAGACATACTTGTTCATTTTATAACATTTCCGAAATGTTGCTTTTGTTCTTTTTGTAATCTTTTGAAGAGTTGCCTCTATTCGAAAGACATATATAAGTACATTTGTTTTGAGATCAAATGATGATCTTCTTTCATTTTTCGTCTTTTTTGGAAAGAAACTATAGCCATTATTTTTAATTGTTTCCTATGAGAGACCATGGAAAAATACCATAATTGCTATATGGTATTCTTATTTGAGACTTTGTTGTATCTTGGAGGAAATTTGCCGGTGACCATTAGCAACTTTGTGGGGCAAATAAATCCTTAAAAAAATAATATCACGCCTTAAAGTCTGACCTGATTACTCGATCCAACTTCATTGTTCAACCCAATTCGAAGCCATATTTTCCCAACAATTTTAAGGATTTATTTCGCAACAATGGAGTCAAGTGGATTAAGCGCACATAACGGTTTGTCAAAATGCCCTTTAGACATCCTTCGAAGTAATTTGCGATTTTTGTGTAAATCTGAAAGTGGGATGTGGTGTAATAATCTCATTATTGCGTAGACTTAATTTTGCCTACATTTCTTTATCGTTAAGATCGAAAATCTGAGCATATTTTTTTTGTCATTCTTTGTCTCTCTGTATCTTGGAGTATTTCCACATCCGTCCATTGTGATCGTCCGAGAGAGATGTCGGAGGGGTGTGGATGTGCATACAAAGGAATCGATGGCCGAAAAATGAGAGAGATTGATCAGCGACGCCGCTAAGAACCAGGTCGCCATGAATTCCACCAACTTCGTCTCTGATGCAAATTGGTTGTTCGGGAGGAGATTCAGCGATCCTTCGGTCGAGAGTAATATGAGGCACTGCTCGATGTCGATGCAGCGGTCGCAGACCAGCAAAGAAAAAATCTGCGAATCGCCTTTCTCTGGGCGGAGCACGTGAAAGCCATCGTTTTTATATCAAGCGTACGCAGACGTGGAGTTGGAAAGATCCGAAGCTCCGATGTTTGAACGAGAAGACAAGGATCATGAAGGGGGATGACTATCTTGAGTATCTCCTCCTAAACCCTAACCATAGTCTCGAGGATGATATATTGCTCCTCGATCCGGAATTCATTGAGAAGTCTGATGACAACACTCCTTGGTCTTACAATGGGATTCGGAACCCAAACCCATTTGATGATCCCGTCGTTTGGCACATGTTTAAGGGACAAACATGGTAACGGGAACAAAGGTGCGGGTTCATCCCATGCGGGTTCCTCCTGGGTGAGCAATGACGGCGCAGAAGATTGCTTCTCTCCATGACCAGAGGATTGGAACTATTTCTTGCCAAGGCTGCTCGCCAATTGGTCAGCACTTCCACTTCCATACAATTGCAATTGTTCTCTTGTGATTATAGAAATCATTCATAGTCATGGTGCGTTCGATCATTCTTCCAATAGAAAAGAAACTTTTCTTGATGATTATTCTCTGTGAGAAGTTCAAGTGTGGTCGAACACTATCGCCAAGTTCTATGTTTGATCATGCACTGATGATGTTTGCCATTTGCTAATACTTTTTGTCACGATATCTCTAATGCTAGTCGGTTTTGTTTTGACTTGAATTAAGTCATGTTAGTTATTTTCTCAGTCATTTCAATGATCAAATGCGTTTTCAAATGCGTTTTCTAATTCATCATTTTCTTTGTCTTATGTTTTATGCCCCGTGGTTACTAATGGTGATTATGGGTGAGATGATGCTGCTGGATCCAAGTCCTAAATGATGATTAGTACACACATCGGCATAGGCCGACGAGGTAGACACGAAAATTTGTCGGTGGTGCGGGTCTAGCAAAATTGCCATGTGACGTGTACACTTACCGGGGGAAAGATACTGTTTAGCAGATGGACCGGAGGCACCCTTTGAGTCTTTGGCTTGATTAAGCGAATGGGACTTCGATTCTTTTTTCTCAAATTTCATTGAATCGAGGGAATCTAATTTTGATTTGTTTGGCAAAACGAGGAGAGGGATGATAACGCCAAATATGGGTTCGGAGGAACAATGACTAGAGGGTCATTGGGAATACGCTCTGGTAGCTATGGATCTCTACAACAACAAAAGCTGCTCCTCCAAAATGGTGGGTTGCAAATCCAATCCCGCTTCCTCTGTTGCCGCTCCAAAAGCCGAGCAAGATGCCAAACTACTTGGGGAGGCTCGTTCGCTGGATTGTCGAATTCACCGGCAGGAAGAAAGTGGGCATGCTTTTCCTTTGTTTGATATCCACGGTGGCTTTTACTTGGGAATACGACTGATCTTGTTGATAAGAGCCTTGCCGGGGATGGAGACACTAAACTCTACAGAACCGAACCCCGACAGCAAGGTTGCTTGCGAAACATGCACCAAGACCAACATGGTCATGGTGTTCAGAGAAATTACCACCAAGGCCAATGAAGACTACGAGAAAATTGTCCGTGACACATGCAGGTTTGTTGGATTTGTGTTTGATGACGTTGGTCTTGATGCTGATCAGTGCCAAGGTTCTATTCAACATTATGTAGCATATCCCTGATATTGCCCAAGTAGTCCACGACCTTCGTGCCCGACGCTGAGGAAGCTGAGACTCCAATCCACAAGATCAAGTGCAAGGTGTGGATCTTATTGTATATTTCTGAAGGTTTCGGCTTATATGATGTTGTTGATTCCGTTCCAAGAATTGTTTTTCCCCTTTCAATCCTAGTTTATGTGCTTTCGATACCTCCATACTCGATTTGCTCGCATTTATTGGATTGTTAGAGAATGTCATTACATGCATGGGCTAATATGTAGTGCTCTATTTGTGGAGGCGATATAGAGATACCGAATGGGTTTTCAGGTGTCCCTTGTTTGGTTTTAATGTGTTTTATTTGCTGTCCTTGCCCTTCATAAGACTCGCTCTCTTGTGTATGTGGATGTAGCTTCCTTTCCTTTCTTTTTTTTTTATCGTCTCATATCCTAGAGTTGATTCTGAACTATGCGTGTGTCCTATTTGTTGAGACCTCAAGGTGATTCGTGGTTGTTATGCTTGTGCGGTAGGCAAGACATATGTAGGACTTGAAGGTGCTTGGAGTGCTTATGAGATTGTATATGGATCCAAATTAGAAATAGGATGCACCTTACATTTTGAAAAAGGAAATGAACAGAAAACAATTGTAAGGAATGTTGTCAGCATATCAAAGGAAGATTTCAACATGCTTAAATTAGGTATCACTGTTGGAGACAAGCGCAATTTGCTCTTCTTTTATGATGCTGGTTAAATTCTGTTCAGGATTTTTACGAGGCAACAGCTGAGATTACTGATGCAGACCCCTGCACATCTCTCACGATTTGTCTGCTCTCAGTTCAAAGTGGAGATTGTGTGTATATAGACGAAATCTATGTGTTTGCAGAACATGTTGAATCTAACTTTGAAGATGAGGACAGGCAATCAGGAACTGCATCTGGAACTTCACTAATGGCTATGCTTGTGCCTAGCATCCTGCAATTATCTAAAATGAGTACCGCTGGCCAAGTACAGGATAAAGATGCTTTTGATGTGAGAAATAACCAGAAGTGCCCACCTGCTGTTTCAGAGACAACAGAACCCAATCTGGGTTTGAAAGTAACTGTAACAGCCGATGTTGCAAATAGAGGTGGACATGTTACCAGCATTTTTTATACTCAGCATATGGGGAGGGTTATTTCTGAACCAGCTCAGGAAACTGTACGGGAAACAGGTACTAACAGAAAGCAGGATGTTTCTTACAGTCATTTTGAAAATGTCCTAGAACAGCTTGTTTCCCGAGTTAGCAGAATAGAAAGTCTCTGCTTGAGATTCGAAGAAAATATGATTAAGCCAATTAGCAGCATTGAAGCGAGGCTGCAACGGGTAGAGGAGCAACTTGAAGTGATTAACCACAGAGCGGTGAGTTCAGGACTGCAGACTTGCAAGAGATTTTCGGCCCCAGAATGTTCCTTTAGTGAGTCAAATATAACCTCCTTGTATGAAAGTAATTGTGGAGAATCTCATTCTGACGGGGGTTCTTCAGATATATTATGTGTTCCACCTGATGAAACCTGTGATACCGTTAGTACCTCCCAATTGCTTCCAAGTTTTACCATGTCAGCTCCATACTTTCCACATGGAGAGGATAATGAGGAAAGCCACGTATTACTGCAAGTTGCTGACTCTCCAGAGGAAAACCTAGACCTGCATCGTCTATAGATGATGCTTTGGCATCTGCCCTTTTCTGGGTTTGCATCTTCTATCACGATTTGCCCTCCAAATTATACAGTCACTGGCTGTCAAGGCTCCCGAGTTCTCAAATGAAGATGAGGAAAATTTTGATGAGAGAACTTCGCCTGAAATACCATATGATGGAGCACAAAATTCTGTCTGCATGACTGATGGGATGGAGCGTGCGATGGAAATAATTTCTTCTGAGTTACCTTCCGGTGATGGTGAGAGCAATACTGATAGAACTATTACTAGCAACGATGATCGCTCTGAGAAAATCAATGAGGAAAGTGATTATCAGTCACCTTGTGATAAAGAAAAATGTTATGTATATGTTACAGGTGGTGAACATGAGAGAGAGGAGATAAATGAACCCGAAGAAGCCAGCAGCCAAGTGAGATGTGTCCTAGCTGGTGAAGATACTGATGTTAAAGATGAGATGCCTTGGGTACAGATTGACGATGGCCCTCATCTTTCAAAGTAAGTGGAGTCCGTTGATTGCACTAGAGCTTTTGAAGTTGCAAATGGAAAGTCTGAGGGGAGCATTCTGCATGATATTCTCACATTTTCACAGGCTGCTTGTGCGTTGGGCTTCAAGGCCCCAATTTTGGATGTGAAATTTATAGCTCAAGAAATCTGATTCACTGCATCTCCTTAAAGCTCTATGGGATGAAATGCCGGAATCAAATGTTAGCCTTCCCTGTGATGACAAGAGCTGTGATTCATCTGGCGAGCAAGATGACTTGATTGTAGTGGACAATGCGGAGTTGCTGAGCCATGCAACAGGCTGTTGTTTCACAGTTGATTTTGACTATTGTGATTTGATTGAGACTCCTGTCAACAAGGATGCTGAGAAACCGCACGATAATTTGAGAACAAGCAAAAGCAGCATTTTATTCACTCATTCCCTTTCCTTGACCTCATCACAAGCACAAGAAGTAACCTACAATACATATGACATCACAAATAACAACAAAGTTATAATGATCTAGTGGATAACACAAAATTCTTTTCACTTAAAAAAAATGGCCCACATTTGATCTAAAACAATTATATTTGTCTACTCATTTTCAACTATGATAGTTGAAGAAACTTCCTTTCATCTTCAAGTACTTTACATTTCATTATAGAGTAGGATAGGCAACAAAATAACACCTTAATAAACGGTTGGTAACACTAACATTCAATTTTCATCGTTGAAACTTCATTCTTCGAATGGTTAGCCAATGATGCTTCAGCTTACATTATGTAGATGGAGGTTGATATCATCCATCAAGTAGTTCCGATATCATCTTTGTGGCTCGGTGAGAGAATTTCGTATTGACCAATTTGAAATATTTGTACTTCGATCATTCTTTGTATCGAGTGCAACCATAGAATCTCCTCCTGGGATTCATTCGAGTCCACGATGTTCTTCTCATACTCGGTAACCCACAAAAAAAGAAATGCTCGCCTTCTCTTTTGCTTTGGTGAGAGGAATTTGAGTTGTTTCTAAAAGTACTACTCTCTATTTCCAATATTCGACGATGGAATTTGGGGCAAATTGAAATTAGGGTTTAAGATTAAGGTTTGAGTGCTTCAATGGGGATTTCAGCCAATTTAGGGTGTTGGGTTTGGGTCAATTGGGGGAGACAACGTTGTTTTGACTGATTTAAGGCTTTTTATTTTGGCCAACTATGAAAATAGCATCGTTTTGGGTCAGTTAAAGCTGAGTCATCTCCCTGGCGAGCCACGTAGGCGAGCACTATTTATAAAAAATTGCTACATAAAATTTCTAGCAAGGTTCGTTGGACTTCGCATTCAGGTGTCCAATTTTTTAAAAATAATGGCATTTAAGTATCCCTACTCCAGGTATTCTTTTGCCCAACTATTCTGTCCAAATTATCGGAATCGCAAACCCCAACGAGCAATTTCATCACTTCCCAATTGAAGAATCAAGCATGAGCTTGAGAAGGCACCGATTGGTCACAGCATCGCAATGAAATGAAGTCTTAGCTGGCCGTCTCGCTGTTTCAATGACCCTCGATTCCTCTCTTAAGTATATGTCGCAACTTTTAAGCAATCGGTTATGAATGTGGAAATCGGTTTGTGTACTTCACATTTTCAGTGGAAAGTCTGATTTGTAGTGGAGCTGAGCCGAGGACTATAAATTTGATTCAACTCGTGTCGAACAATAGAGACTCGGGTCAATTATCTTATGAAATATGAGTCTTGGCTCAGTTAAGCCCAAATACAAGTCAAATATAATTGATAAAATTGTTATGCTTGTTGACACCTAAATTTTGGCGATCCAGTCATTGATTTTTTTTTTTTTTTTGCATAAAAATTAGGGATTAATTTTAACCCTTAAAAAAATGCATCATAACAAATAAAAGGAAAAAATAAAAAATAAAAAAAAGTGGGGGAAATTCATTTTATTGATTATGTATGGAACTTTGAAATTCTGATGAATATTCGGATTTTGTTAAATGCAGAAGCAATTCAAAAATCAAATGAATAAAGGGCAACAATTTTACAAAATAAAAGAAATCAAGGCATTTGTGGAAGGTGTGGGTTGCTGGAATTTATAAAAGGAGACTATCAGCTGGTTATAGAATAGTGAGAGAAAATGATAAATGCCCACCCGGCCCTATTCGCAAGAAAGGAAATAATCAAGTAAGCCTAGGAATTGTGAATGGAGATGAGCAAATGTGGACACGTCCAAGGCAATATGAATAGAAGCAGAAAATGCAACCAAAAGATTCATAGCGCTAATTTAGAAATAAATTAGAGAGATTCACAATCAATTCTTGGTGATAAATTGAAGCCAAAACTCAGCAATTCCCCAAGAATCATCAATCGGCTCCACGGATCCAGACTTTCCAACGATACGTGGGGGGCTTTTTGCTATAAAAGGAGGTACACACCCACAGACATCGGGGGTGGACGATCTCGAGAATTCTCCGATTGGTCTATTGGATGGTACAGTCCTCTTGACGACGTCCCACGTTCATCATGCGTCATGGATATTGACGACAAGCATAAAGCTAAGTCGAGCTTCCTTTTTTTAAAGTTTGATTGTGTGCGATTCCAATTTGATATTCGAACTGAGGTGATTTTATTTTTGTTTCTTCCCTAGATTAAACTCCTACATCTCCGAGGATAATTCCAGCAACGAGACATCGGAGTGGCCAATGTACCCGAGCGTTGATTGCCATCCAGTGATTTCATTGCAATTCAATGCCGAACAAAAGGCCACACAATTCCATATTCCACCATAATTGACAAGAGAGAGACGACAAGAGAAGGGGGGCGTCCACTCAAAAAGATCTCGGAGGAGACTACCGGATGATCAAATCAAGAACTAGCCATATGCCACCCTCCGTGCTACAAACCCCCAAACCTGCGATTGTTCCTGTTGCGCCACCAACTCATCGGCCATTCACCGAGCGTGAATCGTCGACATGCTCTCACACCCTGCCAGCAGCTCTCGTGTCTTTACCACTGGTCAACTTTCTGTTCATGGTTGGTTTCATCATTGGTTCGGTGTTGTTACAGACTGACCTTCGTGCACCACCACCAACCGTGATCTACTCCAGCTACTTGTGACCAGCAGTCCAAGACTCCCTCAGTTGACCTTCTCAACATCAATGTCGATCCTTGCCTCGTTTCACTGAATTGTTGTTTATTGCTGAACCGTTGTAATTCCGGCGAGTTCATTAGGATTAATATCCTAGACGATTCCTTGTGTTCTCGCTCTCTTTTGCAGGTTTACCGGTGCCTTTGTCCACGACCAGCAACGAAATCGTGGCGTCCCACGAATTCAAGAAGGGAATAAAGTTAAAAAACCATGGGTGAAAAAGATTGGTGAGCTTGAAGAAAGTAATCCGTTCTGGTAAAAAAAAAAAAATCACAATTCGGCCAAATAAGGACAGGCGGTAGATTTGTCTTCTCTTGAATTTTGTCTAGATTTGACAATTCGTGGGCTTTGTGATTTTACTTCATGCAAGAAGAGGGATTACTTCTTGGCCAGGAGATCATGAAGAGTTTAAGCGTGTGGAGTTATATACATTCATTAATGGAAGAACAACGACACAGATGTGAGTCTCTTAACCATGAGCCGCCGTCGGTCATCCATTGAGTCCAAATTTGGATTGTGCGCTTTGAATTAGGACGCCCAGCCGTCCGCGCCAGCCTGGCACTGGCATCAACCACAGTGCCGGCACCTCCTCAGCCCGCGCCGCCTCCGCCCGCGACCTGCTCGCCTGTTGACGCTGCTGGTCCGCCCACTCGTCAATACAACACACCTTCTACAGTGGTGTTGAGTCCCTGTTGTAGGTAGTTTAGTTTTAGTTTTAGTTTTATTCTTTTTATTTATTTTATCTTATTTTATTATCATTTTTAAATTTTTTTTTATTATTGTTTAAATTAGAACTTAGTATGTCAATATTGATTTCATGAATTTTGTAGGCATTAGAGAAGTATAATGTAACCAAATCCACGTACCCATAGTCTTTGGTTTGTAGGAGTAAAATAAATCTCCATTTATTTTACTTAGGCGTTTAATCGACCTACCCTAAACTGATTAGTGGCAACTCCTAGATAATAATCTTTTGCATGTTAAAAAACTTAAACCTTAAGTCGCGAATTGGTATGGGCTTGGGAGAGCCCGAGCTAAGTGTAAAAACTTAGTAGTCCATTAACCTAGTTTTAGGTGGTGCACCTGAAATATAGGTCGCGACAGCTTGGCGACTCCGTTGGGGACTTGTGTTAAAACACTTAGTGGACTTAGGCCAATTTTTCTTTTTTCTTTTAAAAATGTTTTTGTTTGGTAGCAAGGACACCAAGTACGTACCTAACATATCTAAGGTGTTAAATGTTTTTGCAAATGGGAGGTATAAGGGGAGTAGTCTATGCTAACCTTTGACTTGCAGGTTGGAGTGTGGGATTAATGATTGATTTTTCCATAATTAGAAGTGTTGTTTGCATTTAAATTGTTATGCATGTTTTATTGTTTTTTGCACTACACTATTGTACACACAACCTGTGGCTGGACCTGGGTTGCGATAGGATTTTTAGGATGGTGTTGAGAAGGATACTTCCTCCAAAGTGAGACCGCTATGTAGAGGTTGACTTTCTCTTCCCCGAAAGTCTTTTCATTGCGTCGAATGTGTTTGTCCATATCCGCGAGACTGCGTGACTATTGGACATTCCATTCGACTGAGCCAGAGTTAGGAGAACCTGACACATTAATGCGAGACTGCAACGGTCAGATTATCCTCTTAGCTCCACTTTGTTAAGCCGTCTAGGTAGAAATCGAGCCTCACATCTCATGTGCATGTCTATGTGATTACCGTTAATTTTCCTTGGTGAAGTAAGTCCTCTATCCTTATATCATGCAATTTATTTTTTGAGTCAGTCCATGGCAATATAGGTCAATCATGGAACTTAATTCTTTTGTCAGTTAGAAATGAAATGAGGGAATTGCCATGTAATGAATCATTTGGAAAATAACAAAAACTTTGGAGAATTTGTTTTCAATTCATATCTTTATTGTTCTCATTATGGAGTTTCAAATCTTGGCCATTCCTAATTCGTGTTTAGGAAATTTGGTTCTTGCTAGAGTGTCCTATTTTTATTTTTCTACTTATTTTTAGGAAATTCCCTTCTTGCACAGACTTTTCATGAATAAATATAAAAAAAATCGATTAGATCATGTCATGGATTGGCTCTCTATTTACACCTCATGCTTACATGTTCCCATTTATTTCCTTTATGTGATTATGGAACGATCTCGCTCACCCATCCACACACGGTCGAAAGCTAAAATGGCAGATCAAAGTGAGGTGCTGAATCATATCATTGTCAATATAAACAAGCGAATTGCGCACCTCCAGAGTCAAGTCGATGGATTGTCTGCTATTGTGGCTTGTCTCGTTAAGCAAAAAGGTCATGATAACATAAGTACTCTATCTTCAGTGAGAAACTGCAACTCGAAGAAGAGAGCCAAGAGGACTTTTGAACCGTCTCATTTTCCTGAGGTAGCTGAATTTGATGCCACCATGAAGAGACTAGTGACATATCTAGAAGGAAGAATCTCTGACCTAGAGGGTTCGCATCACAATATCAAGGAGGGTGAAGAACTCAAGAACATATGATTCATGGTCTTAAGTAGTTGACTTTCCTTAGTTAATTAGGGGCATGTTTAGTTGCACTTTCCCTTGTGTGGGAATTTTATCGCTTTTTAGGGAATGTTTTCAATTCATTCTTTTTCGTTTTTCATTTAGGGATTGAGCATTGCATTTACTAAATGTAATTCGACTGGTGAATATCAATAAAATTACAAGTTTGAGGACATGATGGGGTATGCCAACAGTCCAGTGACGATATCCAACAATGAAAAGAAAATATAATCCAAGGAGAATTCGAGGACCGGGCTTCTTCATGCTTCCTCATAAAAAAAATTTAAAAAAAAATCATTTTTGAAGCCATTTCCAAAAGCATACATTAGCCCTATTTAATTTTTTGACTCATTTACTTCATGTTTCAGAGCATTACTTTTTCTACCTAGTGAGAAGGCATCTGAAAAAGGCACACCAGGTTACAACTGGTCAAATTGTCAAAGACACATTTTTAAAGAGTTAATGTGACAGATTGGAGACATGACAGATTTTGGTAATGGCCATTGAGATAAAATCTCCACCCAAGCCAAAATTGAATATTCCATTTGCTTTTACTCTGATGTTGCATAGTATCATATTCATGCACGTTCTCTTGTGCAAGGGCAAAAACGGATAGGGACAATCCAAAGACATCAACTGCCGAGGCAATCCCATTGTAGATGAATCCTTGAATGAATGCTTAAAACCATTTTGCAGTGTGGAAAACTATTTGTTTTGGAGTTCATAATTTTTCATGCCTAAAGCCGTTGAGCTCTTTTAAGAAAAAAAAAAAAGGACTTTGCATGATGACTTTTAGCCACTAATTCCATTAAAGAACATCAAGATGGACTAATTTAATGAATGATGTGAAATTGATTGAGCATACTAAATGAGACGAGTCGGGATGATGAAAGGCAAACCTTATCCTATACACAGTCCCCTACTCATGCACTTGTGAGAGGAGTGTAGAAAGGTTTATATACACAAGGTAAAGAGTTCTCTCGCAAAAGGTACGGCAACCAAAATAATGAGAGGCAGTTCATTTCTTCATCCTAAACACTACAGGTAATCCATTGCTTAACCCTTTTGAGCCCATACACTTATGGATATTCTTTTCGAATTACCCTTGTCAAGAATCACCCCACATTGGGGCAAATGGGAGATAAAATGGCATCATGAGGTGAGGAAAATGAATTGAAATTTTCTTACTCTCACTTGCATCAATCTTCAAGTCGTGCTATTGCATTGAATTTATGTGTTAATTTAAGTGCCTTAGGATGACGAAGAGCATTTCTTTCTCTATCCTACATACTTATACCATTTGCATAGCCCACTTGAGCCTGCAATTTTCATTTCTTTAAATCCAATTGGTGATCATCCCCTCCATTGGGGCAAGGCAAAAGATGGATGAAGACCCTTGAAAGTTCGAGTGTCATTCAGAGTGTAATTTCTTGACGCATGCACTATGCGCAAGAATTGAAATCAAAATAGAACTAAGGGGCATGAAAAAGTAGTGTGCCTGATAAAAGCAAGGCCAATGCCCATGAAAAAGAAATAAAAAATGCATGAAAATTAGGGGCATGAAAAAGTGATGTGCTTAGTAAAAGTAAAGCCAATGAAAATGAAAGAGTCATGATAGGTGACTATTAGTTGCAAAATGTTGCATCTCAATGGAGTAGTACTCAAAGGGTCAAGATCAATGGCGCATCCATGGCGAAAGAGAAGACCAGCAACAATGCCTAGATGATTATCAGCTTTGACCCTTAGACACATTTTTTAGCCTAATGATCCTTTCGTTTCTCAACCCATGAACTCAACCTATGTTACGTCCCTTACAAAGTCTCTTCAGATTATGACACTTGAATTAAAATAGGGGTTCATATGTTTATAAGCATAACTCGAAGAAGTGCGAGCAGGATTATTTCTTTCTCATTTTGCAGGGTTCTTGACTTGTAAACCCGAAGATGATTATGAAGATGTTCTTTCAACAGCCTTGACTCAAAGAGTCCAATTGTTAAGCCGTTGACCAAGCCCACAATATGGTCCATGTTAAAGACCTCTCAGATTGATAAGGTCGTACCGCTTGCGAGAATACTCGGACCCCTGTTAATATGGTGAGATGGAGTGATTCTCTTCTAAATGAGAATGAGTGAAAGTCATTTCTAACCGAAAGTCTCTCATTTAGTATTCTTAATAAATCCATGTCATGAGTAAAAATTGTCTTGAACGATAATTCTCTCTAGTGGAAATTTGGGTGATGCAAAGGTCATTATGCCTGGACCCGATTGAATCGATAAAAACTTCAGTGGATTTTGAAATGTACATTCCAGAATAGCATTAATTGCTTATTTCTTTGGTGAATGCGCTTTTGCTTTAATCACGTCTGACAGGTAATGTTTTCTCAAAAACCCAAGAGTTCCTGACATTCAAGTTCCTTTCAGAATGCCTCATGATATTAGGAGATGAGGAACCATCACGAACATTCAAGGTCCATCCTTGATGTTCCAAATTTCTACTAGGCGGTGAGAGGCCTCCACAGGGTATCTAAATCCCAGAAGACATATCTCTAAGGATCAGAGATATCACTAGGTAAGTATATCTCTATCCATATCTTAAATACTTGTCATTGTACAAGTATTCATTTTCAAGCATTAGCGCTCGATGGAGTCGCCCCCTAAAGATTTTTCCCAGATTCATTAGGCGACCATAGAATGGTACGGGTCCTGAAAAATTGAATCCCCGTTTAAGCGACCGTAGAATGGTACGAGTCCTAGACAGCATTCAGGCGACCGTAGAATGGTACGGGTCCTGGAAAATAAATCTCCATTTAGGCGACCGTAGAATGGTACGGATCCTAGATAGCATTCAGGCGACCGTAGAATGGTACGGGTCCTGGAAAATCATTTTTTTTTCGTTTAGGCTACCGTAGAATGGTACGGGTCCTGGAAAACCATTTTTTTTCGTTTAGGCGACCGTAGAATAATATGGGTCCTAGACACAAACCAAATAATGCCATACTAGGCGACCGTAGAATGGTACGGGTCCTAGGAAAGCAATCACTTTGCGAAGTCATGTTACTATTCTGGACGACCGTAGAATGGTATGGGTCCTAGACATGTAACGCCAAACTATCTTGAGTTACCCTACCCTCTTTGAAGGTAAGTAATTTCGGGTAAGTTCCTTTATCATTTGCATTAGTATTTCCATGCATCACATAAATTGCATTTCAAAATGGGATTCATTTTCCCAAAAAAAAAAAAAAAAGGTCACTTAGTGTATGTGTATGATCAAAATTTAGGTCTCAATTTGTCTTTGAAGGCAACCTCTACGAGCTCACCTTCAAAGAGGGGCAGCTGTTGACACCTAAATTTTGGCGATCCAGTCATTGAATTTTTTTTTTTTTGCATAAAAATTAGGGATTAATTTTAACCCATAAAAAAAATGCATCATAACAAATAAAAGGAAAAAATAAAAAATAAAATAGTGGGGAAATTGATTTGATTGATTATGCATGGAACTTTGAAATTCTAATGAATATTCGGATTTTGTTAAATGCAGAAGTAATTCAAAAATCAAATGAATAAATGGAAAGAATTTTACAAAATAAAAGAAATCAAGGCATTTGTGGAAGGTGTGGGTTGCTGGAATTTATAAAAGGAGACTAATCAGCTGGTTATAGAATAGTGAGAGGAAATGATAAATGCCCACCCGGCCCTATTCGCAAGAAAGGAAATAATCGAGTCAGCCCAGGAATTGTGAATGGAGATGAGCGAATGTGGACACGTCCAAGGCAATATGAATAGAAGCAGCAAATGCAACCAAAAGATTCATAGCGCTAATTTAGAAATAAATTAGAGAGATTCACAATCAATTCTTGGTGATAAATCGAAGCCAAAACTCAGCAATTCCCCAAGAATCATCAATCGGCTCCATGGATCTAGACTTTCCAACGATACGTGGGGGGCTTTTTGCTATAAAAGGAGGTACACACCCACAGACATCGGGGGGTGGACGATCTCAAGAATTCTCCGATTGGTCTATTGGATGGTGCAGTCCTCTTGACGACGTCCCACATTCATCATGCGTCATGGATATTGACAACAAGCATAAAGCTAAGTCGAGCTTCCTTTTTTTTTAAGTTTGATTGTGTGCGATTCCAATTTGCTATTCGAGCTGAGGTGATTTTATTTTTTTTTCTTCCCTAGATTAAACTCCTACATCTCCGACGATAATTCCAGCAGCGAGACATCGGAGTGGCCAATGTACCTGAGCGTTGATTGCCATCCAATGATTTCATTGCAATTCAATGCCGAACAAAAGGCCACACAATTCCATATTCCACCATAATTGACAAGAGAGAGACGACAAGAGAAGGGGGGCGTCCACTCAAAAAGATCTCGGAGGAGACTAGCGGATGATCAAATCAAGAACTAGCCATATGCCACCCTCCGTGGTGCAAACCCCCAAACCTCCGGCTGTTCCTGTTGCGCCAACAACTCATCGGCCATTCACCGAGTGTGAATCGTCGACATGCTCTCACACCCTGCCAGCAGCTCTCGTGTCTTTACCACTGACCAACTTTCTGTTCATGGTTGGTTTCATCATTGGTTCGGTGTTGTTACAGACTGACCTTCGTGCACCACCACCAACCGTGATCTACTCCAGCTACTTGTGACCAGCAGTCCAAGACTCCCTCAGTTGACCTTCTCAACATCAATGCCGATCCTTGCCTCGTTTCACTGAATTGTTGTTTATTGCTGAACCGTTGCAATTTCGGCGAGTTCATTAAGATTAATCTCCTAGACGATTCCTTGTGTTCTCGCTCTCTTTTGCAGGTTTACCGGTGCCTTTGTCCACGACCAGCAACGAAATCGTGGGGTCCCACGAATTCAAGAAGGGAATAAAGTTAAAAAACCATGGGTGAAAAAGATTGGTGAGCTTGAAGAAAGTAATCCGTTCTGGTAAAAAAAAAAAAATCACAATTCGGCCAAATAAGGACAGGCGGTAGATTTGTCTTCTCTTGAATTTTGTCTAGATTTGACAATTCGTGGGCTTTGTGATTTTACTTCATGCAAGAAGAAGGATTACTTCTTGGCCAGGAGATCGTGAAGAGTTTAAGCGTGTGGAGTTATATACATTCTTTAATGGAAGAACAACGACACAGATGTGAGTCTCTTGACCATGAGCCGCCGTCGGTCATCCATTGAGTCCAAATTTGGATTGTGTGCTTTGAATTAGGACGCCCAGCCATCCGCACTGGCCTGGCACTGGCATCAACCACAGTGCTGGCACCTCGTCAGCCCGCGCCGCCTCCGCCCGCGACTTGCTCGCCCGTTGATGCTGCTGGTCCGCCCACTCGTCAATACAACACACCTTCTATAGTGGTGTTGAGTCCCTGTTGTAGGTAGTTTAGTTTTAGTTTTAGTTTTATTCTTTTTATTTATTTTATCTTATTTTATTATCATTTTTTAATTTTTTTATTATTGTTTAAATTAGAACTTAGTATGTCAATATTGATTTCATGAATTTTGTAGGCATTATCCGCAGGGATTTTGTCCATAATTTTTATAATTATTAATTTGATCCGTAAGACATCGGATCATTTTTTTAATTATATTAATTTTTGGAATTTTTGATAATATTTTAATTGTTAAATCATTATAATTATTAATTTGATCCGTGAGACTTCGGATCAGATTTTTAATTATTTTGAATCTTTTGTCGTGATGTTTAGGGTTAGAGTAATCGTTAATTTGACCTGTGAGACAATAGGTTATTTTTTCGATTATTTTAATTCTTTATTTGATTAATATCTTGATTGTTTAGATATAATTGATTATCTTGGAAAAATGCTAAAAAGCATAAAAATAAAAATAAAACAATTCAAAATCTTGCATCAAAGCATGTAGGTTTAATAAATCAGACATGTAGGATTAGGTTTATGAAATTTTCGTCACCTAGTGGTTGCATAATAGGCCCATTTAATTAGAATTTGCATATTAATAAAATTAAGTCATTCTAATTTTCAAGAAAACCCAAAAAAATTGTTTGCTTTGTGTAATGCAATTTATTTATTGAATGCTCGAGCATCCGTGTGATTACCTTTTTGCATGATAGTAATTTAGGTTAAAATAAATCAGCTGCCTGCAAAAACAATTTTGAAAAATTAAAAAGAAATGGCACCAAAAGGGCATTAGAGAAGTCTAATGTAACCAAGTCCCCGTACCCATAGTCTTTGGTTCGTAGGAGTAAAATAAATCTCCATTTATTTTACTTAGGCGTCTAATCGACCTACCCTAAACTGATTAGTGGCGACTCCTAGATAATAATCTTTTGCATGTTAAAAAACTTAAACCTTAAGTCGCGAATTGGTATGGGCTTGGGAGAGCCTGAGCTAAGTGTAAAAACTTAGCAGTCCATTAACCTAGTTTTAGGTGGTGCACTTGCAATATAGGTCGTGACAATGCTTTAAATGTCTTGTAATGAAAACGAAATAATAATTTAATTACGCGATTAGGCTCAGGAGCTACTTGGGTTTAAAAATTGAACTCAAGCTGACTCAACTAGCAGTCCAAACTTGATCAAATTGAACTAATTAAGCTGACCTTGAATAGCTTATGGATAGATTGAGATCTTGATTTGGTGATACTTTGGTTGGGAAACTGTCATTTTGTTTTGAGTTTGTGTAATAATCCAAGGGAAGGTTTTATGGTATTGAAGAAAGGTATTATTT
This sequence comes from Eucalyptus sideroxylon, assembly GCA_014182405.2. Classification (NCBI taxonomy): domain Eukaryota; kingdom Viridiplantae; phylum Streptophyta; class Magnoliopsida; order Myrtales; family Myrtaceae; genus Eucalyptus; species Eucalyptus sideroxylon. The sequence continues at coordinate 41,499,861 of CM024557.2, forward strand.
TGTTTTATGATGTAAAACTGCAACGATATAGATCATATTTGATTAGATCTTTAGCTGAGTCGAGCTGTGCTCGCTTTATGGTAACAGCCCATGGCAGACGTTGGCATATGTAGATAGCGCTGTTTTTGGTGTTCCAAGCAGTGGTGTCAAGCGCGATCAGGTATATGTGGCTGGATAATGACTATCTGCTCAGTCACTGCCTCCTGTTTGTTTCAAGTATGCCCCTCTCACAATTTTCCAATTCTCAGCTCCTTAAAGAGTATGGAGTTTATGGAGATGTAGTTCTCGGAATATATGGAAAGAAGCCAACTGTGCGTGATGTGGCGAAGGTATGAATGGGGGAAATGGTTTAACAAGATAATCTCTTCTTTTGTAAGTGTTCTAGGAGTGGATTTTAGTGGCCTTTGCTTTACTATGCAACTATCGAGTAAATTTAAGGTCCATTAGTCTAGACCATCTATAGCTAATATTTCAGCTATGGGCATTGTAAAGGTCACTTATCTGAGCGTGACCTTGGTGGGGAGTAGTCCAACACCGGGAGGATCTGTAATGGATATCTTTAAATCTCCCTTATAGTGTTTATTGCTGGGAAGCCATGATTAGCATTTGGAAGCAGACTTTCTGCTTCTGTGGTGTTGGAATGTTGCCGGGTGTGATAGATCATTTGTTTCTTATTTGACCAATATGAAGCTTTTTCGATAATCTTATTTTTAACATGCTGCAGCCTTTGCTCGGTCTTATGCATAATCATTCTTTGCTTGTGCAACACCTCTCTCAAATATCTTTCGATTTGAAAGTTGATAGGAAAAGGAGAGAAATTTAGTTAGTTAGGTCATCTGTTGCTATGAGACAACATGGCTACTTGAGAAGGTCTTGGGTGTTTGCGTTGAGGTAAAAGTTTGCTGTTGTTATCAAGATCAACTATTAAGAGCTTTGATTTGAAAAAAAAAAAAAAGGTTAGTGTGACGATCAAGTATGTGTCGACTTTCAATAGCATGGAGTTTTGCTCAAAGTTATTAAACCAATTCTAAATGAAGAAGGGCACTAGTGCTTGTGAATAACAACTGGTTACAGAGTTGATGAACACAACGTTACTAAAGATGCCCCATTAAATTCTCTCCAATGTTGGTATCGTAGGAATTTCCAAACTGATGCAATTAGTACAGTGAGCTAGATTTCCATTAACTGCGATTGGGTGTTGAACTTTTAAAAGTCAGGTAAAAGTGATGATTATTTTATTCTTGAAATATTTGGTACCCGTGTGTTTGAGTGAGTTATGATAAGCTCAATTGGAGGGTAAGAAAAAAAATATATATATTTTTAAAATTATGTACAAGTTGAGTAGAGCTATCGATTGTAGTGCTTAGAATTAAATTCACCTATTGTGAATAGAGAAGTTACAATTGACGAGTCTCCAATACTTTTGGATAGGAGTGATTGTGGCAGTATTTGTATGAATTTGGGTGGTTTTTTTAGCTCTAGATGGAGTTGCAACTAGACATCCCAGTGTAGAGGGTACTTGCGTGGTAATTGACATAGACAATAGTTGTAGCAAGGCTCCACCCACAAAGCCAATGAAAACTGTAGTTGCTGAGTTTGACAAAGTATGAGTTTGATTTTTTTGACAATTATTGCGGTAATGGTGTTTGTGCTTGTGAATTCTTGTGTAGCAGTTAATGTTTGCATGTAGAGTTGGTAGCTTGATAAGGTCCTTGATTACAACGATATTCAAGTGTAGCTTGGATTTGGAAGATCTCTAGGGAAATTGAGCTCATAAAGGGGTGGTGGGAGAGTAGCAGTTATCACATTTCAGGTGATTATGACTTGACTTAAATATAGAGCCAGGGTAGAGAATTTTCGAATATATCTCGAATTTGAGCTTTCGAATGGAACTTGATCTAATAGTGCTAAAAACTGTGGCCTGATGTGCAACCCTTAGATGTGACGTGCTAAAAGAGTCCAAGACTAATTTTCTTAACAAAATTTAAAAAACAAAATCAGTTTTCTCGTTCGATTTAAAAGTCAGCCGCATGATATCCTAATTTAGTTGGAAATAAAAGTTTTGGTCTTCATGCTGCTGGTACACAGTGGCGTGCCTTGCGTGTAATAGTAGGGCACTAAATATACGGCTTATTCGTGAATTATTCCCTGAAGCAATGGCATTGAAGGGGTAAGACTTTGTGTACCACGTTATGCGATTTGAGAGATTATTTTGCAAGTAATTGTGATGGCTAAATATTTAGTGAGTTATGAGATAAATTGGGTGTTGGGATTATTGAGAGTGTTTGAGTAGACTTGAGTGTGGTTATAATCTTTATTATATTGCTTGATCTCTGGTGGAATGCTGTGTTGCTCTTTTTTCAGGGTAGATCACATTGACCAAACAACATAAATCTAATGTCTAGTTTATTTTCTTTTTCTGTTTATTTTATTGCTCATTGTTGTGTTTTTCGCAATATCTTACTCCTATGGTATATTCAGCTTAGTTGTACAAGAAAAACGTTTTTCCTTGGGGTGTTGAAGGAAAGCATAATCCGGCCATAATCAAACCAAGGTTCATGAGTTTGGTTTTGACTGGGGAGTAAAAAGGAATCAACCAATTTAGTTTGGCTTCCTTGTGGTTTACGGTAGACCACTGTTAAGTAGCCATGGACGCATTTATATTGGTATGATCAGTTTATCAGACCAGGTGACCAACATTCACCAATTTCTTACTTAAAAATGTGACTTGCTATTGATGGTACAATATTAAACTTGTGATTCAAATCGTAAATCAGCGTACTCGGACTTAATTCGCGGAGTGGGGGAGAGACAGAGTGATCGGGATCCAATTAACGCAGCAACGCTAACACTACAGCACTGACTGAGGAATATAACAAATTAAAGAAGAGGAATGCTGGCCCGAAGAAAGGAAAACTGGAAAGAGGAAGAAGTACAGCGATGGACGAAGACTCCCCCCGACGGGAACAATGTATCGGGGGATGCAGACTACAAAGTCGCAGAAGAAAGAGAAAGAGATGGAGAGGAGAGACAGAGACAGAGACAGAGAGAGATGGAGAGGGGCAAGCGTGGTGGGTTCGCGCCACGTGGTGTTGGACGCTTCCTCCTCATTTCCGAATTCTTTCCTCTTTTTTTCCTGTCATTTTTGCAGTAGGAGTTTTGTCACTCGTGGAGCGATTAAAAAACCGCTATTAAACAGGGCTTGATTTGACATAATGCTAATTTCAAACCTTGGATATTACATGGCACTAGAACGATCGGTGCACTGCCAAAAAAAAGACAAAAGAAGAAAAATTTAACCTGAGAACTTAACAACTCAAACTGCCCTAACATCCGAATTATCAATATTATAGAAATTGAACAGCTGGAGTTTACAGGGAAGGACAGAGCAAATCAGCACGCTTAGTAGAAAAAGAAGAAGATGAGAAACAAAGGTTTAAAAAAGGGTGAGATCCCCCCGCATTAGATTTTCAATGGAATTTGCGGGTAGGAGCCTCATCCTTTGCTGACTCGGCAACTTATCCAAATTATTTTAAAAAAATATGAGGCATGTTTCCTGTCCCACATCACTTAGGAGGGGAGTGCTTGGCTAGCTTATAAGGCAATGAGCGTTGTCCTGAGAAGAACAAAATTATGAGGACTTAGTGTTTAAAGCGGACAATATATATATATATTCCGAAGACTCGGGGCAGGGCACGGAAGGAGACTCGACTGCGTTGTACGCGGAAGGAGACTTGACTGCGACATCTCTGAAATGTACTGCTTTGGCTGTCCACCTGTCCTTGGAAGGAGACTCGACTGCTCTGAGATGTTGATAGAAGCCAAGCTGTGTCATTAATAACCAAACCAAGGTGACAAGTTCTCCTTCTCTTAGTTGTTGAGCATGTGCAGACGGTCGGCTATGAACCGTAGCATACCCCAGCAATTCCACCCACACTTCGCTCAAGATCTTCCACGTGTCTTTCTTTTCAATACTCTGCAATTCTCTAGCGAGAAAACACGCATTAGAAAGCACAGAACTGATTTTCTCTCTGCCCCCAAGAGATGGCTCCAATTTTAGGAGAGTTCTGCACGCAATTTTCTTCGTTATGTTCATTTTCCTCCCATCAAAGAATTTTCCGAGGAACCTGTCCAGCTCATCACAAGTGTATTGGAACCTTATTTCGCCGAACCCAGCAATTGCAGACATCAAATCAGGTTGTTTGATAATAAGATGAAGCATATAATCTGACAATGCCTTACTATTTACACGATTAGTGTTGAAGTCAGTAGTTTTCTTAGGGTCCATATTGTAACAAAGCTCAGTGGCAACGTGCCACAGTGAAAGGCTCTCATCATAATCAACAGTTCGGATGAATGGAAGCAAGTTTGTGCAATCTTGCTTTGTTTCAGAATGCTCCAGAGCCCATTCACCCCGAGCAGCACATATCTCCAACGCGCGTTCCATGCCTTCTGCAGTCGATCCCTTCCGTTTCAGTTCATCAAAAATCAGTTCACCTAATTTTTCAGTGTATGGTACTCGCCATCCAGGCTTCAAGTCATCAAAAAATTCCTACAGAGAGATGAGATCAAGGAGTTTCTCAATCCATTTTGGCCACCTACTCAGCCGAGAATCTATCAAATTGTACTGGAAGATTGATCTAGACCACCTAGCATGTAGTATATGCAATGCAAACGGTGAGCTTTCGGATTTGAATTTATGGAGGAACTTAATGAAGATGCATCCTGTAAACAAACTTCTATGATGTTTCTGAGATGTCCCTACTTTTGCAAACGTCCTGTCAGAGCAAATGAGCATACTAAGAGCTACAAATTCCAGGCCCACAGCTCCAAGGAGCAAGGTGTACGTAATCTTTATATCATATTCGTGAAAACCACGCTTGTTCAAGACATAGAAAAGTGCAAAAGCAGTAACGACGGAGCCAACTGAGATAGCTCGGAAAAGGTACCCTGTTGGACAGTGAACCACGGCAGCCTTAGTATAAAGATCATCATAAAAGAAGTTGAGCTCAGCCTCAATGACCCGAAAAGCATCCTTTGCGGTACTGCTTCTGAAAAATTGCCAGCTTCTGTTCATTTGATTGAGGCCGAAGGGGAGTTCCACAAGGAGGCCTTTGAAGGTTGTGAAGTAAAAAGATGCGGCTTTTATCACTTCTCTGTCGCCTAAATCGGTTTTCTTCTCCGAAATCATCTTTATTAGAGCATCGCTATCCCGGATAGCATCAAGAGACGGGAGCAAGGAACCACGGAATTTACTGAAGCGTGCAAGATACAGAGCACGTGTTCTTTCTATGTATTTTATGGTTCCTCCAATAAACAGGAAGATGGTTGGGACAATTAGCTTGTTACTGGGGAGGGATTGGTAAAACACATAGCATGCAGTGCCTAGCTGGAATAAGAGATTAAGCAAGTGCCTACCCCACAGCTCATTATCCTCGAGCGCGAAAGCAGTGATTGTGTCTGGTCCTCCGAGGTGTAGCAGAAGGAATGGAGCCCAAAATGCCAAAAGGTCACCATATGCATCGACCTTGGAGTCTGAAGTACAACCATTGATTTGGGCTTTGGCAAGGAGTCCGAAGGCATAGATAGCGACCGAGTCGGCAACCAAGTAAGCTAACCACATGAGAGTCCTGAACCACCTGTTTGACCACCTCTTTCGCATGGGTGCAAAAAAAAAGATGAGAAAGACTTGCAGAGATAGGCTCGTAAGGATCGCCCCACGGAGATTGAGTTTCATCCATAGATTCTGAGCTTCTGCAAGAATTTTCGTAATTCCCATTTGATCCTCACTCTCTCACCAGATCTTGGAAGGAAAGGTTTTAGTCAGCGTGAGTATTACAGTAAGGCAACAATGATTGAACAAATATGCAAACCGGAGAACACAATAACAGAAAAGGTTACCATTAAGGGCAGAGAGTCGATAACCCCTTTGAAATCTTTTGACGTTTTGATACGAAGGGACGTCTTGCTTCATGCAACCGAGTGTCAATGTTGGAAATTGTGATCCATTTTCTCTAAAACTTTCTAGAAACTTTAAGATTGATATTAGCTAGAAAAGTCAAGGAAAATCCTTAAGAAAATCTAGCTTAGGTGGCCAAGAAAATGTAGAAGTCTCTAGAAGAACTACAATCTAGAATTACCTGGATGAAACCTACATGGACAACATTCTATAGAAATCTAGAATGTTGTACTAAGGTGTGACTCATGCCTATAAATAGGCTTGTAGTTCATTCATTTGTGTGTGTGAGGTTTAGACCTCCACGTGTGGAGGAGTAAAGTTAAGATGGTTTCTATGTCATGAAATACTCCTCCATTACATCAAAATATCCTATACTATCCATTTCCATCAACTAGATAAATTATATCCCATGTTCTTTGTCTTCAATTATCCTATCTCATCCCTTGTCCATCCTCTACAAACTACACCATACACTTGCACACATCACTAATCAAAAGCTATAACTAATACCAAAACCATACTTCCGCACATGCACATCCAAAAAATTTTCTAACAGTCAAGCAATGCGTAGTTATAAAGGAGTTAGAAGCAACGGGACTTGAGCTGAGGTCGGTACGGAGTTGGAGGAGTTGCGAGAAACTCCTGGAATGGAAATTAAAGGCATGAAAACCAGAGCACTTTGGCTGTTGCTAGGGATGCACATTCTACTCTTTATTACTTTAACCTCTCTTCTTTTATCTTTAACCTCTCTTCTAATTCAAGCATCGTCATCGAACCTGCCACTGTCAAGCAAAATCTGGAGATAGTAGACTAGAGAGAGAGAGAGACTTCTCTTGCCATCTGGTGCTTCTTGCTTTCGAGTTTTAACACTATCTATTTCCAATTTTAGCTTTAGCCTCATTCACATTTCTCTCTTTTTCATTGTCTTGCAGGTTCTAATCTTCCCTGATGAAGAAGGAACATAAGCCAAGGCTTACAAAAAAACAAGAGGCTTCACAACGACTCTTCAGACATTTGACAACTTAGTATCTTAAAGCATCACACGATGGACAGTGTTAAGATAATTCAGAACATCATCTAACCTCAATGTAGTAGCTTCATTCCTCCGCCACAAATGTGCAAATTAATCGCATCAAAGCAAATTGGACACTAGTTCAGAAATTCAGACCGTGAGCAACCAGAATACCAAACCAAAGTACAAATTCGATGCAATGTAAATCCAGTCCCTAATTTTCTGCACTAGACCTGATCAACAATAAAGAGAAATTTGAAAAAAGATAAATACGACCACAGGGAGAAGCTGAGAAAGGTATATATTGCCTTTGATTAGAGAAGCGGAAAGGCATCCACTTGTTTGTTTGATCCAATGTATAATTTTCATTTGTCCCAAAAATAGTTATCTTTAAACTTTCTAAAAAGAGTGTATGGACATATCCTCTATTGTTAGAAGTATTAATATGATCAGGACATCAAACATGAATTATATACAAAAATAGGTGTCATGCCAGCTTTTAATAAATAAAAATAAAGGAAAAACATAGGTGTCGTAACTTACCGGGGAAAATATAGCAAACGACGTTCATTAGATAAGATGCATTTTATAGGAAAATTATTTTTTTTCTTCCTTCAAGAAAAAGAGCATACACGTTGCCCGTAGAAAAAAAAAATACAACAAAATCTATCAATTCAGAAATAGATGTGTCCTTTTTTTTTAATAAAGAAATTGGGCCTCTTTAGGGGACATAGACTTAAATTTTTGAAGAAATAAGAGAGATTTAATTTGACGAAAATAAAATAATTAAAATTGAAAAGTGCTAATGATTTGAGATAATTAAGATATTCCATGCACCAATGGCACGTATCTCCACTATCTGACCTATTTTTTGTTGACCAGACTTAATCTAGCAAATCAATTAGAAATTGATAATTAAAAAATAGGTAGGACCTGAAGGTGCTTGGAGTGCTTATGAGATTGTAAATGGATCCCAATTTGGAAATAGGAGGCAGTTTTAACTTTGAAAAAAAGAAATGAACAAAAAACAATGGAAGGAATATTGTCGGCATATCAAAGGAAGAGTCGGCTTGACTTGCTTATTTTAGATCTCACTGTGGGAGACGATTACAACTTTATTTTTCTCCTTTGCTCTTCTTTTATGATGCTGGTTAAATCCTGTTCTGGATTTATATGAGGCAATAGCTGAGATTACCGATGCAGACCCCTGCATATCTCTCACGATTCGTCTACTCTCAGTTCAAAGTGGAGATTGCGTGTGTTTATATGTAAGACCAGAGCTCTTTGGCTTTTGTTAGTGATGGGCATTCTATTCTTCATCACGCTTTAGCCTTTTCTTCTTTATCTTTAACCTCTCCTCTTCCAAGCATCGTTGTTGGACCTGTCACACTGCCCCACATCACTCATGAGATGATCTACTAGTTTGAAGTCACAGAGTGTCACACTCCAAAACTACAAGGAATGGGGATGACATCGCCAACCTTTCCATGAATTATGTATATCTCAAGCTATATATATATATATATATATATATATACATATCAGATAACTAAAAAGTTTGTTGCAACATTAGAGTTTCTATAATCCACCAAAAAGAAATATACATTTAAAACTCAATCAGTCCAACCATTAGCAAATATTATATACACCACTTTCTTAAACCATACCCAAAATAGAACTCCCAAAAATTTTCCAAAAGCGCTCTCGTCTTACTAGTTGCTAACCCTGGGACCTGAAAACATGAAAGATGAATGGAATAAGCAACCATAGCTCAGTAAGTAGTATATATCATAAAAGCATATCAAACTTCCACATTACACATTTAAAACTCAAGGCATGACTCATTATCGCCAAACAAAATATGATAACTTGCAAGAACAAATGTGTTAAATGTTACCCCAACCTAACTATATCAAATAGCCAAATTTTCCATTAATCCATAATAACAAAACCAGCATGAACTCATCCTATCTCATATCAATGGTTCATTCCACACTCAATATCTAAACTCAAGGCCCCAGAGGTGACTCCCACGAAATTACGTTATCGTGTAGCACTTAGCCCTCGACTACATATAGCAATAGTACAAGGATCTAGAGGTGGCTCCCATGAAATTACGTTATCATGTAGCACTTAGTCCTTTACTATGCATGTCAATAGTACAAGGCCCTAGAGGTGACTCCCATGTGACTCAAGTCGCTATGTAGCACTTAGCCCTTGACTACAAGGCTCTAGAGGTGACTCACACGAAATTTCGTTGCCGTGTAGCACTTAGTCCTTTACTACCACACATTTGATTTCCTCAACACAACACATATCATGTTTCAATAGTCATCACATAACCACACAAATCGATTGTACCAAAACAGCATACATAACCCTTCAAGAGAGATTTGTCGAATCATCTCACAATAACTCAAAATTACCGAGCACTATATCCATCAATATATAACAAATAGGTCCTCATTTCCTCACAAGTATATGTCGGTTAATCATACCTTAGTACATGAGTTACACAAAACCAAATATGACATTAGTACTCTCACAGGGATACCCCAAAATCAAATAACATGTGTTATTTGATCCTTCAATCTCGCAATCCTACCAAATGAGCGAGAATCAACATTAGTTTTGGTAGCACGCCACATCAACCACGAAACGGCTATATTATGTCTAAATGTTAACAAAACGATTCCTATGCGCTAATAAATCGCATACCCAAAATAATTATTCAAGCCATTTGTAACACGACATTTGAGTGTAAAACTTAGTTACACTACAACTTTCTCTATCGAACCCCATTATTAACATACTTATAGTCAATAGAGAGCCCTTCCATCATACTACAATAATCCCAACTTGACCGTCCCAAAATCAAACTGAAAATTAACAAAATAAGGGCTTGAAACTGCTGGACGCACACTGTTTACTGTGCACGGGAAACTTCAAAATTTTGTTTCGAGCAAACCGTAAGTTCAAATCACAATCCGTAAACTCCCACGGCTCGACAACACCCTAAACTATCATTTCTACAAAAATACGCGGCTCAACGACTCCAAAATTGGACTTCGCCGCTCTATTTTCCAAATATTTCGAATTGGAGCCCTAAACCCGTAAATTACTTCGATTGGACGAATAATGGGCCTAATCTCTTACCGGGTGCTGCGTTATAAAGTTGGGCCGGCTTGGCGAGGCATCCATGGTATGCCCGTGCCGAAAACCCTTTCTTCTTTTCCCCCTTCTTCTTCTTCTTCTTCTTCTCCTTCTTCTTCTTTTTCTTTCTCCCCTTTTTGGTCGAGGGAGCTCTCTGTTGTCCTTTTTAACCGAGCCCTCCCCTCCCTTCCTTTTTACTTTATTTACTTTTCAACTTATCTTTCTTTTTCTTCTTTTGGGCCCCACCAACCAAATATTACATTGTACCCTCCTAAAAAAAACTTCGTCCTCGAAATTTACATGTATTTCAATCATGAAACAAGTAAGGATATTTGCGTCTTGCCTCATCCTCAAGTTCCCAAGTAGCCTCTCTCTCAGTATGGTCTTGCCATTGTATCTTCACATAAGGAATAGTTCGCCATCGCAGCACTTGATCCTTCTTATCAACGATGCGAATAAGCTGCTCCTCATATGTCAAATTCTCCTATAATCTCAATGGGGTAAAGTCTAGCACATGCTCGGGATTTGGCACATATTTCCGCAACAAAGAAACATGGAACACATTATGGACAAGTCATAATCCTTCAAAAGCTCTAGCCATCTTCTTTGCCTCATGTTTAGTTCTTTCTGAGTAAAGATATACTTTAGACTCTTGTGATCGGTAAAGACTTCACATTTTTCACCATACAAATAGTGCCGCCATATCTTCAAGGCAAATACAATTGCTGCTAACTCCAAATCATGAGTGGGGTAGTTCTTCTCATGTAATTTCAATTGTCTAGAAGCGTAGGCAATAACTTTGCCATCTTGCATAAGAACACAACCCAAACCGTCTTTGGATGCGTTGCAGTAGATTACGAAGCCACCACTTCCTGAAGGTAAAGTTAGAATAGGAGCCGATACCAGCCATCTCTTTAACTCTTGAAAACTGCACTCACATTGATCTGACCATTCAAATTTAACTCTCTTATGAGTTAGACGGGTAAGTGGACCAGCAATCTTTGAGAATCCCTCTACAAATCGCCTATAGTAGCCAGCTAGTCCAAGGAAGCTTCTCACTTCTGTAACATTAGTTGGGCGATTCCACTTAACAACTACTTCAACTTTCTTTGGATCCACTAATATGCCATCCTTCGAGATCACATGACCCAAGAATTCTATATGATCAAGCCAGAAATCACACTTACTAAATTTGGCATACAACTTCTTTTCATACAAAGTCTGCAAGACAAACCTCAAGTGTTGTTCATGTTCTTCTAAACTCTTTGAATACACTAGGATGTCATTAATGAACACCACAATAAATTCGTCTAGATATTCTTTGAACACCTTGTTCATCAAGTCCATGAAGGCAGCGGGCGCATTTGTTAATCCAAAAGGCATGACAAGAAATTCATAATGGCCATACCTTATTCTGAAAGCAGTTTTAGGCACATCATCTATTTTTATCTTCAACTAATGATACTCAGAACGAAGGTCGATCTTGGAGAATATTTGAGCTCCCTGAAGTTGATCAAATAAATTATCAATCCGAGGCAAAGGATATTTGTTTTTGACCATTACCTTATTAAGCTCCTGGTAATCTATGCAAAGTCGCATACTACCATCTTTCTTTTTCACAAATAGAACAGGAGCTCCTCAAGGTGAAACACTGGGTCTGATGAAACCCTTATCCAAAAGATCTTGCAACTGTGTTTTTAATTCTTTCAATTTAGCGGGTGCCATCCGATATGGTGCCTTAGAGATTGGTGTTGAACTAGGCATCAATTCAATACAAAACTCCATTTTCTATCAGGAGGCAAACCTGGTAAATCTTCAAGAAACACATTTGGAAAGTCTCTAACAACAAGAATATCCTCCAACTTCCCTATAACATTACTTGTGTCTTTTACACAAGCTAAATAACCATAACAACCTTTTCTCAAAAGTTTTCTCGCTTGTAAAGCCGAGATCAACATTGGAAAAGTGTCTTGACAACCTCCCGAAAAATAGAATTCGAGCTGATTTGGAAGTCTAAAGATCACTTTCTTTGAAAAACAGTTAACAGTAGCACAATATGTAGATAACCAATCTATCCCTATAATAATATTGAAGTCTCGAATATTTAACTCTACTAGATCCACAGGCATTTCAACATTATTAATCCGAAGCATACATCTTGTGAACACATGATGAGCAACTAAGAAATCACTAGTAGGAGTATCAACATGCAATTTACACTCAAGAGGTTCAGGTAACATATCAAGCTTCTTTGCAAACTCAGTTGAAATAAATGAATGCGTAGCACCAGAATCAAATAACGCATAAGCACGTTGTGAGGTAATAGAAATATCACCTGCAACAACTGCGTTAGACGCCTCTGCATTTTCCTTCGTCATCGCAAAAACTTTCCCACTTGCATTTTGTTTTTGTGGGTTCCCTTGGGGCCTACCAATGGAAGGAGCATTCCTCCGCATAGAATAATTGCGTGCGATGTGTCCTGGCTGTCTACACATAAAACATATCCTACCATCCGTAGGATTATTCCTCTTCGTGGGGCAATCATGTGCCATGTGATCCATTTTTCTGCAGACAAAACATGCTCCTAATTTACGATAACAACAACCGCCATGAAGTTTTCCACAAGCAACACAAGAGCTTTGACCACTTTGATTCCGAGACCTATCTAGCCGATTGAAATCTCTTTGCTTCCCGCTATCACTAGTACGATTGTTTTGGAAATCGGTGGGCTTAAATCTCTTGTGTTGAGGTGCTCCTTGTGTGCCACGCTCCAAAATGTCTTGTTCGACCCTAATTGCTTGATTCAAAACATCTTTGTACGTTGTTAGTTCAAATGGTACGAGTATAGTACAAATATCCGGTCGAAGTCCACGCTGAAAGTGTTCACCCCTACGCCTTTCATTGGCCGCAAAACCATCCTCAAATTTACTTAACCGATTAAAGCGGGTCGCATACTCCATAACTGTTAAGCTACCTTGAGATATATTGACAAAGTCGCTTCTCATCTTCGCTTGAAAAGATTCTGGAAAGAATTGGGCGTTAAAAGCCTCAGTGAAGTCCTTCCATGAAATGATCGCATCATTATCTCCGAGAGCCAGTCTAGTTCCTTCCCACCAACTAATAGCTTCGCCTTCTAAGCATCGAGTGGCAAAGTTGACCTTTTGGTCATCACGAACATTCTCAGCTCTAAAAACCCCCTCCATGTTTCTAATCCAATCATCAGCCTTGAGAGGATCCAACTTCCCATCAAACTTAGGTGGATTCGCCTTTCTGAATTGGGCGAAGGTGCATGAGCCAACTACTCCACCTTCACTTAATTCTTTCGATTGACGATACCAGTGAATCATCACCTGTGAGAACTCAGTTGGAGGAACCGATTCTTGGGGCTCTTCCCTAGCTTCACCCAAATCATGACTCCCATCAAATCAGTCCTCTAGTCTCCTCCTTAAAGCTGCCCCTCGAGAAGCTTGAGGCTCATCTATAGTATTAGGGGTAGCAACTCGCTTGCCTTTGCTGTTTCTACGAAGCGAGGCAAGTGTCTCTGAGTCGGTACGCATAATAACCTGGACTCAAGAATAATATTACACCTTAGCATCAAAAAGGTCAGCACATTAAAACCTATCACACAATCTCCCAACGTCCCATATCTCTACCTAAGAAGATCAAAACTTAGGCTCTGATACCAAAAATGTCACACTCCAAAACTACAAGGAATGGGGATGACATGGCCAACCTTTCCATGAATTATGTATATCTCAAGCTATATATATACACATATCAGATAACGAACAAGTTTTTTTGCAACATTAGAGTTTCTATAATCCACCAAAAAGAAATATACATTTAAAACTCAATTAGTCAAACCATTAGCAAAGATTATATACACCACTTTCTTAAACCATACCCAAAATAGAACTCCCAAAAGTTTTCCAAAAGCGCTCTCGTCTTACTAGTTGCTAACCCGGGACTGAAAACATGAAAGATGAATGGAATAAGCAACCATAGCTCAGTGAGTAGTATATATCATAAAAGCATATCAAACTTCCACATTACACATTTAAAACTCAAGGCATGACTCATTATCGCCAAACAAAATATGATAACTTGCAAGAACAAATGTGTTAAATGTTACCCCAACCTAACTATATCAAATAGCCAAATTTTCCATTAATCCATAATAACAAAACCAGCATGAACTCATCCTATTTCATGTCAATGGTTCATTCCACACTCAATATCAAAACTCAAGGCCCTAGAGGTGACTCCAACGAAATTACGTTATCGTGTAGCACTTAGCCCTCGACTACATATAGCAATAGTACAAGGCTCTAGAGGTGGCTCCCACGAAATTACGTTATCATGTAGCACTTAGTCCTTTACTATGCATGTCAGTAGTACAAGGCCCTAGAGGTGACTCCCATGTGACTCAAGTCGCCATGTAGCACTTAGCCCTTGACTACAAAGCTCTAGAGGTGACTCACATGAAATTTCGTTGTCGTGTAGCACTTAGTCCTTTACTACCACAAGTTTGATTTCCTCAACACAACACATATCATGTTTCAATAGTCATCACATAACCACACAAATCGATTATACCAAAACAGCATACATAACCCTTCAAGAGAGATTTGTCGAATCATCTCACAATAACTCAAAATTACCGAGCACTATATCCATCAATATATAACAAATAGGTCCTCATTTCCTCACAAGTATATGTCGGTTAATCATACCTTAGTACATGAGTTACACAAAACCAAATATGACATTAGTACTCTCACCTGGGGATACCCCAAAATCAAATAACATGTGTTATTTGATCCTTCAATCTCGCAATCCTACCAAATGAGCGAGAATCAACATTAGTTTTGGTAGCACGCCACATCAACCACGAAACGGCTATATTATGTCTAAATGTTAACAAAACGATTCCTATGCGCTAATAAATCGCATACCCAAAATAATTATTCAAGCCATTTGTAACACGACATTTGAGTGTAAAACTTAGTTACACTACAACTTTCTCTATCGAACCCCATTATTAACATACTTATAGTCAATAGAGAGCCCTTCCATCATACTACAATAATCCCAACTTGACCGTCCCAAAATCAAACCGAAAATTAACAAAATAAGGGCTTGAAACTACTAGACGCACACTGTTTAATGTGCGCGGGAAACTTCAAAATTTTGTTTCGAGCAAACCGTAAGTTCAAATCACGATCCGTAAACTCTCACAGCTCAAGGACTCCAAAATTGGACTTCGCCACTCTATTTTCCAAATATTTCGAATTGGAGCCCTAAACCCGTAAATTACTTCGATTGGACGAATAATGGGCCTAATCTCTTATCGGGTGCTGCGTTATAAAGTTGGGCCGGCTTGGCGAGGCATCTATGGTATGCACGTGCCAAAAACCCTTTCTTCTTTTCCCCCTTCTTCTTCTTCTTCTTCTCCTTCTTCTTCTTTTTCTTTCTCCCCTTTTTGGTTGAGGGAGCTCTCTGCTGTCCTTTTTAACCGAGCCCTCCCCTCCCTTCCTTTTTACTTTTTTTACTTTTCAACTTATCTTTCTTTTTCTTCTTTTGGGCCCCACCAGCCAAATATTACACAGAGAGAGAGAGAGAGAGAGAGAGAGAGCGAGTCTTCTTTTGTCACACAGGAGAGATCGTTGAGATTTTTACGTTGGCTCGTTCAAAATTGTTGGGACTGCCTGGAACAAGGACGCTGCTTGCGGTTGGATCGTTAGTGGAAATTCACTAGAGCTCGCCTGCTTAGCTGAGCACCACCTGAAACTCGCTATTTTGCATTCGACAACTACTGGGACGTCGCATGGAAGACCCGTAGGTGTAGGGACAGTGGCAGCGGTAGTGCAGTGAGAGGGAGAGGCAGCACAGGGCCGCGTCACGAACAGTGGGCGCGCGGCTTGGTGATGGTCTTGGCCAAAGCTTGACCAAGAGAACTCTCTCTATCTTTCTGTCTCTCTTTTCTCTCTACTCCTCATGTGTACCATTCTATTGTCATGGTTCAGTAGTTCCTTGGTCGCGGAATAACTTGTACGGCACCTAGCAAGCAAAATTCACTAGGCCAACTTTCATTCCACAGTTATTCCAAAGAACAAACGGGAATAACTTCCTTAGATAAAATCATACCATGCTTAGCTTAGCTTGGACATTTAGTCCATCGAGCGAGACAACAGATCTCTTTAGGCTTAACAATTGCTTTCGTCCTGCCATGGTCTCATTAGGAGAGTAGTATAAGGCTGCACATGATAAAATTTCTGGAATAGAAATTGATTTCTGCCCAGAAATTGATTTCTCAATTTCTATTCCCCAGACAAGTTTCTGAGCAAAGAAACCCGTTTGATAACAACTCAAAATTTCTATTTCTGAAATAGAAATCCGTTTGATAACAGAATAAAATTTCTATTTCTAAGGATAAAAATTGGATAGATAACAACATAGGAAATCCTCAAATACAAAATAATAGTCGAAATAATAGTAATACATTACAAAAGTCGAAAATATAATTTCATGGAATTTTCGGCATATTATTATCCCTTGCCATTTTATTGGCTATGGTTTTCGAAAGTGTATTTATTTGGTTTCCCTCCTCGGTCAACTAAATGTTTGCAAGCTCATCCTGCGTAGGTTCAGCCAAGTACATCGAATCTCTATATAGAGAAAAGTTCTTATGCATCTTGTCTTGATTACGAATATAATTATGGATGGCACAACATGCAATTATGATATGTGCTTGCTTTCAAATTGCAAATGAGGGCACGTGTCTCAAAATGAAAAAGCAATTCTTCAATACCCCAAATGATCTTTTAATGACATTCCTTAAAGAAGAATGCCTATAATTGAACAATTTTCTTGCAGTTGTTGGCTGTTTCGCTCTACCCCTATACTTATTTAAATGATACTGGTCACCTCTAAAAGGAGTTAAAAATCCTGGAGTTGCTGCATAACCAGAATCCATGACATATTATTTGCCTACAACAATGTATTCATACATTGGTCATAATTTGTAACTATAAATATGATCATAAAGAAAATTACTCCTTAAAGGACAAACAAATACCTAGTGGCGGCCGAGAAAATTCCAAGTGAGGAGTTTCCAGTGCTGCTGCAAGCACTCGACAATCGTTGGCAGAGCCTTCCCAATCAGCATATATAAAAGTAAATTTCATATCAAATGAACAAACGCACATCACATTCTAAGTGGTGATGCCTTTCCTACCTCTAAATGGAATTTGCTTCGACACGGGTATAAAAGCATGAATGTGGGTGCCATCAATATTATCAAAGACTAGTATTATACAAAATTATCAACAAAATAAAATTGATGGTGTAAAGAAATATATGAGAATTCTACCTTGAAGTAACATTTATGCTTATGATCCATAAGAATCTCTTATGGGACAACATCAAAGGAATGTGGTATGATAACTTCTTTTGTCAATTTGAGAAAAAAATTCTATTTCTGAAAGATGGAGGAAAAAAATAATTTATGTTTCTATTTCAGAAACAGAGAAGCTACAATTTCTAGCTTCTGATTTCTCCTTCAAATCAATTTTTGAAATAGAAATCTGTTTCAGAAATAGAGAAATCAAATTGCGTTATCAAACGGATTTTCTGTTCCAAACCTGTTCCGGGGAACAGAGAAATAGAGAAATCAAGAAACATAAATTTTATCATGCGCAGCCTAAGCTTCCGACCAGTTTTGTGCTCGGAAGGCCAACCCGACTTTGGAGCCTCTAAGTAATATAATCATTTTATCCTAAAACTTTTAGCACCAACCATCCTGATGCCACTTCCACGGACTAGTTATATTCATCCCCTTTGCATTCTCACTCTTCACTCAATAACCCCGTCCTAATATCACTCTCATGGACCAGTTATATTCATCTCGTCTACATCCTCACTCTTGATAACTCCAAGCACCACTTACAAGTGTCACAAGTATGGTCACAAGTACGGGAGGATTCATAGACCTTGACATTCTCCCCCACTCAATTTCACAATACCCCAATTGCGGTATGCTCTGTCACTTCCTTGCATCATTAACCATTGATGCACAACTTTTGGGATCATACATGGTCACGCTCGCCCAACAAAACAAGTTTTGCTTCATTGGTGGTCAATGAGGGATCCTACTTTGACACCAAATTGTCATGAGCTAGTAGTTTCTTGGCCATAGAACAACCCATGCGATGCTTGGCAAGTAGAATTCACTGGGCAAAACTTCATTCCATTGTTGTTCTAGAGAACAAACATCGAATAGCTTCCTTAGATAAGATTGTACCATGCACAACTTAGCTCAGGCATCTAATCGATTGAGTGAGACAGTATATCTCTTTAGACTCAATAATTAGTTTCGACCCTGCCATGGTCTCGTCAAGAGAGTAGCATCAGCTCCCAATCAGTTTGTGCATGGAAAGCTAAATAATCATTATATCCTAAAACTCATAGCACCAACTATCCCGATATCACTCCCACAGACTAATTGTATTTATCCCCTCTACATCTTTACTTTCACTCGATAACCCCAAGCACCACTCACAAGTGTCACGAGCTCCTAAGGGCCTATTTGGTAACTTGCCAAATAGTACTTGTTTACATTCTTTTGTTCACAGGAGTAGATTTGGAATAGAAATACATTCGGTAAAATTTTTGTTCCAGGGAACAGATTTGGAGTAGAATGGAGAATTAAAAAAAAAATGATTCTTGTTCCTAGAAACAATTATAGAATCAAGCACCTATTTTCTCTTTTTCTTTTTTTTTTCTTGTTCTTCTTCCCTCTTTCTTCTTATTTATCTACTGCCACTATCACCATTGCTGTCTGCCGCCTGTCGCCATCGGTCGCCAACAACCAATCCAGCAAGTTTGCCGGAGGCTTGCCAGGCCAGGGCGAGGTCCGGCAAGCTCGTTGGAGGCAAGCCCAACCAGTGGCGAGGCTCAGCCTCGCCAATGGCCAAGCGGGCCTTGTCTAGGCCTCCCTCGGCCACTTGCGAGGCTCGCCTAGCCCTGCTGAGGCTTGGCCAAGCCATGAGTAGGCGAGGCTCAACCTCGCTCAGATCTAACGAGGCCGAGCTCACCCAGCCACCGACAGGGCTCGACCTCGCCAGATCTAGGCAAGGCCACTCGCTTAGTCATGGCTCGGTCGAGCCTCGCCAAGGGCCGGTGATGCTTTGGTAAGGTCGCCGGCCCTTGTTTGGCCGATCCCGGTCATCCCAGGGTCGGAGATCGACGACTTGAAGAAGAAGAAGAAGAGAAAGAAAGGAAAAAAAGAAAAGAAGAAAAAAAAAGGAAAAAAGTAATAAAGTTATTTAAAAATTAAAAGAAAATAATTTGGAGTATAAATTTTGAGCATGATACCAACTGCAATTCTATTCTAAAATCAAAAATTTTGTGCAGTTACCAAATACGTTCTTTTGCTTAAAAATTATTCTCGGAAACATAATAAAAATAAATCATTTCTAATCAGAAATTGTTCCTAGGAAGAGAAGAGTTATCAAACGTGCCCTAAGTAATACAATCTTTCTATCCTAAAACTCATAGCACCAATTGTTCTAATACCACTCCCACGGACTAGTTGTATTTATCCCATTTGTATCCTTACTTTCACTCAATAACCCAAAGCACCACTCACAAGTGTCACAAGTAGGGGGATGATTCACAAACCGTGACACTATGCTTTGAGATTTTAGTTGCCAACCTCTAACTTGTGAGGCATAACGCCTTATTCAATATTATGGGCTTAACTTAAATCTTTAAATGTGATGGGCTCTAATAATTTAAGGCTAGTCTCTAATCAAACTCTTAATGGGCCGAATTAAGACCCATTCCCATGTGATTTTCGGCCACCTAACCTCTTGTCCCTAGCCAAATTTTGGCTTTACTTCGGAGGCTCCATCTATTGAAATTTTAAGCTCAAAATCGCCTACCACCGATCCAATGCAGATGCACTTAATGAAAATATAGTTATGTAATAAATGCTCATAAAGTTATATGCTATGCAATTTAATTTAAATTTTTTTTGTTTGAGGTTAAAAATTAATTCATAATTTTCTATGCGATTAATTATTAAATGATTAGTTAAAATTTAGGCGTCAACACGGTCTTTGTAACTCATAGACAATGAAGTCCTTCTTTGAGGAGACACTTGATAAAATTCCCGGCTCTATGTTGGACGCACCTACTGCAGAGGTTCCGCCTAGTTGAAAAAACCATTTCGGCCAAAATACAATGGGCGCGTTTGGTAACGTTTCTGTTCAAAAATTGTTCCAGGGAACAGAAATAAATAAATAAAAAAGTGTTTCTGTTCCGGGGAACAGTTTTTGAACAAAAGAACGTATTTAGTAAATGTAAAAAAAAATTGTTCTTGAAATAAAAAAAGAACAGAAATACGTTTAGTAACTACAGTCAATTTATGTTCCTAAAATAGAAAAAGAATAGAAACACGTTTGGTAAACTGTACAAAATTTCTGTTTTAATTTTTTTTTTAAATGATTTTTTTAATAAAGTTTAAATTTGATATTGAATTCTCATTCTCATGAAATACTCATTAATTTTATTTTGATCATGGTGAGTAAAGACAAACATTTTGAACATGATCATATGGCATACTTTGTAGAAAATTTTGTAAGTAAAGTTTGTATCAAATTTTTTCAAGTACTTTTTTTACTTTTTATTTTTATAACATATAAACTTGATATTGAATTCCCATTCTCATGAAATGACAGTAAGGGCGGTGATCAAGGCGATGAGGGCGCGGACGAGCTTGGTGCTCAAGGAGGCCAAGGAGCTGATCGAGGGCTGCCGAAGAAGTTCAAGGAGGGGGTGTCCAAGGACGAGGCGGAGGACGCAAAGAAGCAGCTCGAGGAGGCCGGTGCGAAGGTTGCCATTGTTTAGGGAAGGACCCAATTCGAGGCGATTGATACAGAGCCGATAAGAAGTGATGGTCTTTTTAGGGTTTAAATCGAAGTGTGATTTGGTGAGACGGTTTAGTGTAGTTATAGTGGGAAGGAAATGGTTGTTCATGGGGGGCCTGAGCTGATGTTGTATTTGCATTTGTAATGAGGAATTTGACTTGTGCAAATCTCCAAATTCTTTTCTTGTTTCTCCGTTCATTTCGATCGATCTTTTTGGGCTTCTTTTTGTTTGGGATTCCTTTCGATGCAATACACAAGACAACAACATTTGATTTGACAAAATTGCAGAGGAATTGATCAATAAAAAATCACAGAAAATGAAGTTCAGGATTCAAGTGCCAACGGCCATACACGAACGACACATGATTTGCAAACTCAGATACATCCTCGATTCATGGCTCAAAGTCTCCAGCCGAGAATCAACGACCAATCTATTAACATGATAAAATTGGTCATCCACAAAATGGAAATCAATTAGTCGTCGACAGGGTCCTGAGGAGCTTCATCTGCGGGCCTTTTGATGGTTATGATAAGGCACTCAGCATGCTTCATGCAAAATTCACTGATGGTGCCGACAAATACCTTGTGATGTTATGTGCATGACAAGATCAGGCAATGAGATGTTTCCAGAAATATGCATGACATTAGCTAACTCTAAACAGACGATAGAGATGTATCGACATGCGAGAAGTGACAACTAGTAAGAGAACTTCCACTCAGCCAGCAAGTCAATGATGAGGTCATGAGAGGAAGATCAAGTTGTCTTGAAGCCTATGGGGACTCCACAGGGGCAGGCTCTCGATTTATGAGATGTTCAGCTGAAAGAGAATCCATAAAAGAGCTCAATATACCTTTGGAAAGGGCCAAGACCCCTGCTTCCCACAACAAGTAAATCAGGCCTAACTCGCTTCACCTCATGACAGATGACCTCTTTTGGATCTCCTTTCTTGATCCATGCTTCACATTGTACTTAACATGAACACATCATAAGGAAATGGCGAATATTATTGTTGGCAATGTTTATTCAGGAAAAGAGAGGAGAAAAATCTCCAATACCCCGATTTCATGACATCTGTTGACAAAGCACTCCAGTAGATGAATTCCTCTTGCCTTGTCCCTCTGTTTCAAGCTCTTAAAATCGTCCGGAGATGCATATACACTATCCATGTCATCAAAACCTATGGCAAAGGCAAAGTGAGAGGCCATATATCGGTGAGGATGCAGGATTTCCCAAACAATTCGCCTAGGCAACAAGAATTGCTGAATCAAAAGACACGACTGACTTATTGCCATACATATATAAATGGCACACCCAGAGTCTAACAAGCAAAACCCCACATTGATCTTTCTATGAAGTACTTCTTATGGAAATGATTACAAAACCTGTTGGTTGGGAATGATCTCACTTATCTAATTGCTCAACATTCTAAAGGCAAATAATACTCTCCAAAACCAATATGCAAGAGTTCTGAGCCTGGACACCCGATCCAGCTTCACTCTCAAAGAACATATGTGATCAAATGTTTCAAGGGCTTTCCCTTTGAGGCCTAGACTTAATAACTCAAGTTTCACATTCTGTAAATTAAAACTGCAGAGCTAAATACAACGGCTCATGCCTCAAGTCTCTTTCTTCTTTTTACAGAATAAGAGATGGGAGAGACACATACAGATGACTATGCACTTCTTCCATGTTTTTGGTCACAACATGACACATATCACAATAAATCAGTTAGAGCATTCCATCGAAATCCAGAGAAGGATGAAGTGCCATTTACAACATGCCGCATCTCTCTCATTCAGCATGGGCTTCTTCCTAAACACCAAAATCCCACCCCTCCATTCGGGAACTTCTTTAAGTAAGAGAGTAGCTTTGATGACAAGCAGTGACAACAGATCTGAAGATCCAGGTCATCCCTCTCCCTTCCTGCAACTCATCCTCTCCAGGCTATTCAAACACAAGGCTTGGCTAATTAAAGAAGAGGCGTATTCTCAAGCACCTCAACTTCTTTTTGTGCAGGGGAAAGAGAGAAGATCAATCACCATTGCTGATTTACTACGACAACAGAACTAGAACAAGATTTTCAAGCGGCTGCAAAATATCCAAGGTCTGCAGTTGCCGAAACTCGGACTAGGCAAAGGGGAGAGTACCTAAATTACCATATACAACATGCGCAGCATATTCAGTCCTCTTCCATTTCCCGAGTTCTTTTACAACACTGCCTAGTTCTAATCGATTTGATCATTCTCAAACTCTTCTCCACATCTTCCTGCCATCCACAGCATCGATTTTCCGCCGATCACACCGCCAATGATAGGTACGCCAAAAACCCCTCAATGCACACAAAAACCGAGAGAGAGAGAGAGAGAGAGAGAGAGAGAGAGAGAGAGAGAGAGAGAGAGAGAGAGAGAGAGAGAGAGAGAGAGAGAGAGAGAGAGAGCATCCACATTCAGTTCTCACACAAAACTAATCAACCAACAGGTCACGGATTCGGTTATCGTCGAACGGTGAAAACCGCGCGAATATCTATTCCTGACGCGAATGCGACACGGAAACCGACTGTACATCGATACTAACAGGAATGCTCGGTGCCTATCGACGAAACTAACACCGATCACATCTCCTCCAATCGAACCAAAACAAGAAGCGCAAATGCAAAAGCTAGAGAGAGAGAGAGAGAGAGAGAGAGAGAGGACCGTCTTCGTCGGGGGCCTGGACGTGGAGGAAGAGGAGCTTGAAGCCAGAGGTGTTGGAGCGGACGATCTTCTAGAGAGTCACTCGAACGCTCCCGGCGCTTGTCGACGCGTGCGGGTACCCCTTGATCGTCGATTCGTTCACTCCCATCATCACCCTCGTCGGCTCCCCCTCCATCTCTCTCTCTCTCTCTCTCTCTCTCTGTGCGCGCGATGATCGATCTTCATCTTCTCCAGTCGGTGCTAGAAGCTACGCCCGCGTTTGGCTCTGATATTTTCTTTTATTTCCAATCTGAGAGTCAGCGGAGTGGGGAGTCGCCGGAGAGCAGCCGAGGGGGAGGCGC
The DNA here is from genome assembly GCA_014182405.2 of Eucalyptus sideroxylon. Lineage (NCBI taxonomy): Eukaryota > Viridiplantae > Streptophyta > Magnoliopsida > Myrtales > Myrtaceae > Eucalyptus > Eucalyptus sideroxylon. Next base: position 41,523,951 of record CM024557.2, read on the forward strand.
CGGAGAGTCAGCCGGTGGTGAACGAAAAAGGGCACGAACGAAGGGAGAAGGGCACGAACGAAGGGAGAAGCGTTTCGTTTTTGTTCTTTTATTTTTGTTCTTTTTAGCCCATCATCAAGAAGTATTTTTGGAACGGAGAAGTAAGTTTTTTTTTTGTTTCTTTTTCTTGTTTCAATTTTGTTCCGGGAATAAAAATAATAATTTTTGAACAGTAAACGCAAATAAACGTGTTTTTTTTTTTCGAAAACAAAAAAATAAAAAATCTATTCTTAAACAAAAAAAAAGAACGAAAACATGCACGCCCAATATGTGCTGCCTCCTCAATCCAAGGAAAGGGAACAAGACGCGCGATATGTATAAGATTAGCAATTGGAAATTGAAATTGCTATATGTTGAGTTGGTTTGAAAGGAAATGGAGCATTTTTTTATTAATTTTACTGGATTGACTATGGTTAGAAGAAAAAAAAAAAAAAAAAAAAGGGCGGTTCATGGAAGATTTTCCGGGGGGCGATATTGCGACCTTTTTTCTTCTTTTTGGTCTGAGGAGCATTCGATTTTGATATTTCCATCGTAATTTTTAGGGAAATTAAAATTTTCAGCCGGCATAAAAACATAAAATTTTCCGATTTTCATACAGATATAGATATAAATATATATATATATATTTATATATGGGGCCCACTGAGAAATCTGAGATCACCAGACGTCGATTGCACGCTCCCCCTCCTTCTCCGCCTTCCTCCCATCCCGATTATCGAAATTGCGACGGCCGCCGAGTGATTTCCATCGCTTCCCAGTTGAAGAATCGATCATGGGCTCGATCGCCGGAGAAGACACCGATTGGAACATCGTCGCCACGAGCTGGACCGTCTCAGCCGGCCGTCTCGCCGACTCGGTGGCCGTCGAATCGCCTCTTTCTCCGATCGATGATGGCGCGGCCGGCTCAGCTCCGAAAACTCCTCTCCTTCTCCGCCCTCCCTCGCCCGATCGCAGCCCCTGCGAAATCACTAGTAAGCTTTTTCTGACTCACTCGCCGCTTCTTTTCGTGCAGTGAATCAGTAATTAGTCATGACTATGAGATGAGATGCAGTCGCTCCGTCGCGGGGTTTTTTCAAGTTCCGTCATTTATTGCGTTTGGATTTTGTTTTGTCCTTGATTTGAAGCGATACGAGGCAGACCGTCATCGATTAGTGGCTTTCGAATGATTCGTGTTGATGGGATGTGGTGGTTCATTTGCGTGTGTCCTTTTCACCTCGAGTGCCCGATCATTACTTGCTCAAGCCTCGAAGAAGAATTATTTGAGTGCCTTTGTTACGGTTATTATGCGTGACGAAAGAGTTCTGTCTGCTGCAGTTACTTTCGCTCAGAGACACGAGGTGCGCCAAGTCTATGTCTGAAGCACTGCTTGAGTTTATGAGATTTACTACGCCCCCAAGCAGCAGACGGCCAATGAGTATCTCTGTACAGTTCGATGCGGCATTGTTGAAAGGGACGGAGTTTGTGACGGGGATGTCCCTCAAGCAGCTAACCTTGCTTCTCCTGGGGATTCTATGGATGATCTTGCTGGAGGAAGATCCAAAAGCGAGATCAATTCGAATGCTGGTGAAGACGACTGGGTTGAAGTGAAGGCGCCCAGCACTTCATTTGAAACTAACAGAGATGTCACTGCATCCTTGAAGTCCTCTGTCAAGATGGTAATAGACTCGCTCTCGTGTATGTGGATGTAGCTTCCTTTCCTTTCTTTTTTTTTTTATAGTCTCATATCCTATAGTTGATTCTGAACTATGCGTGTGTCCTATTTGTTGAGACCTCAAGGTGATTCGCAGTTGTTATTCTTGTGCGGTAGGCAAGACATATGTAGGACCTGAAGGTGCTTGGAGTGCTTATGAGATTGTATATGGATCCAAATTAGAAATAGGATGCACCTTAAATTTTGAAAAAGGAAATGAACAGAAAACAATTGTAAGGAATGTTGTCAGCATATCAAAGGAAGATTTCAACATGCTTAAATTAGGTATCATTGTTGGAGACAAGCGCAATTTTATTTTTCTCCTTTGCTCTTGTTTTATGATGCTGGTTGAATCCTGTTCAGGATTTTTACGAGGCAACAACTGAGATTTCCGGTGCAGACCCCTGCACATCTCTCACGATTCGTCTTCTCTCAGTTCAAAGTGGAGATTGCGTGTATATATGTGTAGGACCAGAGCGCTTTGGCTGTTGTTAATGATGTGCGTTCCGTTCTTTATTATTCTTTAGCCTTTCTTCTTTATCTTTAAAGTATCTTCTCACTCAAGCATCATCATCGCACCTGTCACACCTGCCCCGCATCCCTCAGGAGATAACAGAGAGAGAGACAGAGACAGATACAGAGACAGAGAGAGCCTTCCCCGCATCCCTCACGAGATGATCTACCAGTTTGAAGTCACAGAGTCTTCTTTTGTCATCTGATGCTTCTTGCTTTCGAGCTTTAATACTGATTGTTTCCAATTTTGAGCTTTAGCCTCATTCACATTTCTCTCTTTTTCATCTTCTTGCAGGGTCTCATCTTCCTGACGAAGAAGAAGAAAAACGAAACCAAGACTTAAAACAAACAAGGGGCGTCACAACTACACTCCCGACATTGACAACTCATTATCATAAAGCGCCACACAGTTAACAGAGTTCAGAACATCATCCAAGCTCAATGTAGTAGCTTCATCCTTCACGAGAATGTGCAACTTAATCACATCAAAGCAGATTGGACACTAGTTCAGAACTTTCAGACAGCAAACAACCGGAATACCAAACCAAAGCAAAAACTCGATGCAATGCAAATCCAGTCCCCAAGCTTTAGCACTAAACCTGATCAACAAAGAGAAATTTGAAAAATCACAATGAACACTGTTTCCGTGTGACACCGACCCAGGAATATGAGGCTTCCAAGAACACCATTGGAAAGATTGCCATTTATAGATGATGTTTCAGCAATAGGCATCGTATAGGTTACTTGGAGGAAATTCGATGTTTAATTTGGATTACGACTGCTTTGCATCGAGCCTCCCTTATAAAAATTAGAGTTAAGGTAGAGGGAGCGTCACTACGGAGCACTTGCTTTGCTAGGCTCAGGCTATGGCTTTAATCAGATACGAGCGTGAACAATTGCAATGCCTTGGTTGGTGACAATATAATGTGAAGCTAAGAAGGGATGCTTTTACGGACCAAAAGAAATATTAGTCTCGCGAAGATTTAATTATTTACAGTTTCTTGACTAAAAATTGTCTGCCTCCTTTTGGACTCGGTTCACTGGTTTTGAATGCCATTTTAGCAAAGATGAATAACTTCCTGTATAATATTGGTAAATTCTGATTTTCCTCTTTTAGCCACATTACATCCCAAAAGTTCTTTGCACTATAGTCTTCAGTAAAATCATAACCTTTTAGCGAGCTGTCGTGATACCTCTACATTTAACTTTATGGTGCTTGATTACTCTACAGGTGATTTCATTTTGTAAGGAATCCTCTCTCTCACCAACGAGACATTTCATTATACATTCTCGTAAGGCCTTACTCTATGGCATTAGCCCTGCTAAAATTCATCGGGAAAATCTCACATAGGAACCCAAAATGGCCTCATTTTCTCAAAAGATGACCTGAAGTAGAATCTATCTCAAATAAGGCTCCAAGGTAGTCATTTAGTCTAAAAAAGGAACCTAATTTGCCGGCCGGCGAACTGATGCATTTTCAATGTGTATTCCAGTGACCTAGTCTGGGGTATTTTTGTCCAAAGAATATTTTATTTTTGTTTTCCTTCTTCTATTCATCTTCTTCCTGATCTACCCATGGTTGTCCCTATTCATCGTCTTCTTCGATGATGTTGAAGATAGGCATTGCACAAATCAAGAACGTTGGAAGTGGGGAAGGGTTAGCGAAGGTCGCGGGACTGGTGAGGGTCGGCCCCACCCAGGGCCAGCGAGGGCTTGACGCCCATCGCCGGCAACAAGCGTTGGTAGGCCCTTGCCCACCCTTACCAATGGCCGGCGAGGTCGGCGAGCCCTAGCCGGCCTCGCCAAACTCACTGAGGACGAAACCGCCCTGCAATGGCGTCTTCTTCTTCTTCCTCCTCTTCATCTTCGCTTCCCTTGCACAAAGCGACCTGGACGAGCTCCTGAAGCTCAAAACTGCCTTGGTCAAGCCTCCCTCCTCTACCATTGGCGACTGGGTTGACTCCTCCTCCTCGCTGTTGCCCTTTCCACATTGCTCCTTCACCAGAGCCATGTGCGACGCCGGTTTTCCGATTGCCTCTCTCAACATCACCTTCATCAACCTCTCAGGCTACATCCCACTCGAAAAATCGGCCTTCTTCGTGACCTCGTCAACCTCAGGCTCGCCATCGACAACCTCACCAAGACGCTCCCGCCGCGGCTTGGCAGCCCCACCTCCCTTTGGTTCCTTAACCTTTATGGAATCTTCCCCAACAGAATCCTGCAGGCGATAACCCAACTCGAAGAACTCGACTTGGGCAACAACAAGTTTATGGGGCCGCTACTGCTAGAGGTGGCGAGGCTGAAGAAGCTGAAGTGGCTCGATCTTGCCGGCAATTACTTCATTGGCGAAATACTGGAGGTCTGCTCGGAGATGGAGAAGATGAACAGGAGAAAAGGAAAACGAAAAGAGAATATTTTTTTGGACAAAAATACCCTGATTAGGCACCGGAACATGTGTCGAAATGCATTAGTTCACCTGCCGGTGAGTTAAGTCCTTTTTTGAAAATTGAATGACTATTTCGGATCCTTATTTGAAACATATTTCACTTTAGATCCTTTTTTGAGAAAAAGAAGCCACTTTAGATTCTTATTTGAAATTTTCCCAAATTCGTCGGGTTCCTCCTCTCAAGCACGTACCTGGAAATATGGAAATATGTTAGGGAAACCTATCTTTGGTTTTTTGTTTCTTTCTTCGCCTTTTTTAACATTGTTTCTCATTTTTGTGCCGAGTATTTTCTTCATTGGTTTAATTATTGTGCTTGGGAAACAGTACAGTATGTTTAGCTAATCATATAAGTCTCTCATTTGCAAATATGAATACTTTCTCAGTCTATTGCGTGAATTTTCAGACCTGAAGTTTACAACAAATGGAGGCAAAGCGATTACTTGGTTGGGGAGTAAAGAGAATGAACCAATTTCGTTTGGCTGACTTGTGGTTTACATTTTCTCCATCGTCAACCAGACCACTGTTAAACTGCCACGGACATTTCAGCATTTATATTGGTACGATCATTTATACGAAGAATGTGCATTAGACGAGGTGATCAATATTCACTAATTTCTTACTTAAAAATGTTACTTTCTATTGATGGTACAATACTAAACTTGCAATCCGAATAGTAAATCAGAACACTCGGACGTAATTTGTGGAGTGGGGGAGAGACGGAGAGTGACCGGGATCGATTAACGCAGCAACGCTAACACTACTGCAGTGACTGAGGAATATAACAAATTAAAGAAGAGGAATGCTGGCCCAAAAAAGTAAAACTGGAAAGAGGAAGAACTACAGCAATGGACGAAGCCCCCCGGGGGAGGGGGCGATGGGAACAAAATATCGGGGGATTAAAGAGAAAGAAATGGAGAGGAGGAGACGCGGGTGGGGGAGACAAGCGTGGTGAGTTCGCGCCACGTGGTTTTGGACGCTTCCTATTTCCGAATTCCCTCCTACATTTTTCCGTCATTTTTGCAATAGGAGTTCTGTCCCTGATGGAGCGATTCGAACAAGCGCTATTTAACAGGGCTTGATTTGAAATAATGCTAATTTCAAACCGTGGATGGTACATAGCACTAGAACGATCAGCGCAATTCCTCCTCCCCCCCCCCCCCCCAAAAAAAAAAGAAAAGAAAAATTTAACCTGAGAACTTAACAACTCAAACTGCCAAAGCATTCGAATTATCAATATTATAGAAATTGAACAGCTGGAGTTTATAGGGAAGGACACTTTTGACATTGTGCAGACGGAGCAAATCAGCACGCTCGGTACAAGAAGATGAAGCGAAACAAAGGTCTGAAAAAGGGGAGATCCCCCAGCATTAGATTTTCAATGGAATTTGTAGGTAGAGAGACTCATCCTTTGCCGACTCGGCAACTCACCATAACTATTTTGGAACAATCAGGACTCTGAAGACACGAATCGCAGATGCTTATACAGGCCAAATTGTGCCAGCAATAACCAAACCAAGGTAAGAAGTTCTCCTCCTTTACTAAGTTGTTGAGCATGCATGAACGGCCGGCAATGAATCGCAGCATACCACAGAAATTCCACCCACACTTCACTCAAGATCCTCCACCTCTCTTCCTTTTCAATTTTCTGCAATTCTATAGCAAGATCACACGCCTCAAAAAGCACCGGTTTGATTGTCTCTCCATCCTGTTCTAGTGGAATTTGTCGTGGACCAACAGAGAGGAGACATTTGCACGCACTTTCCTTCGTTATGTTCGTTTCCCTCCCATTAGAGAAATTTTCACTGAAGAGCTTGTCCATCAAATCACAAGTGTATCGGAACCTTATTTCGCTATATTTGACAACTGCAGACATCATATCAGGTTGTTTGATCATAAGATAAAGCATGTAATCTGACAATACCTTACTGTTTTCACGATCAATGTTAAAGTTGGCACTTTCATTAGTGTCGGCATTGTAACAAAGCTCAGTGGCAATGTGCCACAGTAAAAGGCTCACATCATACTCAACATCACGGACAAACGGGAACAAGTTTCCGTGAACTCGCATTGCGTTAGGACTGCCCAGAACCCAATCAGCCCATTTATCTCGAGCAGTTGTTGGGCCTCCCCCATAAAGAGCAAGTGGTACCCTCTCTTTCAGATTATCAAAAATCAATTCACCTAATTTGTCATTGTACGGTTCTATCTGTCCAGACTTCAAGTAATCAAACAATTCTCTAAGAGGGATGAGACTAAGGGGTTCCTCAATCCATCTGGGCCATTTTCTCAACCGAGGATCTATCAGTTTCTCAATCCATTTCGGCCACCTACTCAGCCGACAATCTATCATATTGTACTGGAAGATTGATCTAGACCACCTAGCTTGTAGTATATGCAATGTGATTGGTGAGCTTTTGGATTTGAATTTATGGAGGAACTTAATGAAGATGCTTCCTTTAAACAAACTTTTACCATGTTTCTCAGACGTCCCTATTTTTGCAGCTGTCCTGTCAGAGCAAATGAGCATACCAAGAGCTACAAATTCCAGGCCCACAGCTCCAAGTAGCAAGGTGTATGTAATCTTTATATCATATTCGTGAAAACCATGCTTGTTCAGGATATAGAAAAGTGCAAAAGCAGTAATGATGGAGCCAATTGAGATAGCTCGGAAAAGGTAACCTGTTCGACGGTGAATTACAGCAGCCTTGGTATAAAGAACATCATAAAAGAAGTTGAGCTCAGCCTCAATGACGCGAAAAGCATCCTTTGCTTTTATCCTCTCGAAAAATGCCCGGCTGTCTTTCATTTGACCAACGTCGAAGGGGAGATCCACAAGGAGGCCTTTCCAGGTTGTGAAGTAAAAAAATGCGGCTACTATCACTTCTCTGTCGTCCAAATCGGTTTTATTTTGCTCTCCAACATCTCGGGATTCGTTACTGGGCCCCAACATCATCTCTATTGTAGGATTGCTACTCCGCTCAGCAGCAACAGACGAGAGCAGGGAGCCACGGAACTTACTGAAGCTTGCAAGATACAGAGCACGTGTTCGCTCTATATAATTTATGGTTCCTCCAATAAACACGAGGATGGTTGGGACGATTAGCTTGTTACTGGGGAGGGATTGGTAAAACACATAGCACGCAGTGCCTAGCTGGAATAAGAGATTAAGCAAGTGCCTAAGCCACAGCTCATTGTCCTCGAGCGCGAAAGCGGTCATGGTGTCTGGTCCCCCGAGGTGAAGCAGAAGAAATGGAGCCCAAAATGCCAAAAGGTCACCGGACGCATCGATCTCGGAGTCTGAAGTGCAACCATTGATTTGGGCTCTGGCAATGAGTCCAAAGGCATAGATAGCGACCGAGTCGGCAACCAAGTAAGCTAACCACATGAGAGTCCTGAACCACCAGTTTGACGTCCTCTTTCGCGTGGGTGCAAAAAAGATGAGAAAGACTTGCAGAGATAGGCTTGCAAGGATCCCACGGAGATTGAGTTTCATCCATATATTCTGGGCTTCTGCAAGAATTATTGTAATTCCCATTTGATCCTCACTCTCTCACCAGATCCTGGAAGGAAATGTTTTAGCCAGCACGAGTATTACAGTAAGGCAACAATGATTGAACAAACATGCAAACTGGAGAACATAATAACAGAAAAGGTTACTATTAAGGGCTGAGAGTCGAGAATACCTTTGAAATCTTTTGACGATCCGAAACGAATGGACGTCTTGCTTCATGCAACCGAGTGTCCAGCAGTGCATAGTTATAAAGGAGTTAGAAGCGACAGGACTTGAGCTGAGGTCGGTACGGAGTAGGACGAGTTGCGAGAAACTCGTGGAATGAAAATTAAAGGCATGACAACCATAGCGCTTTGGCTATTGTTAGGGATGTAAATTCTACTCTTTATCACACTTTAACCTTTCTTCTTCATCGTTAACCTCTCTTCTCAATCAAGCATCGTCATCGAACCTGCCACTGTCAAGGAGATGGTAGACTCTAGAGAGAGAGAGAGAGAGAGAGAGAGAGACAGACAGACAGACTTTTCTTGTCATCTGGTGCTTCTTGCTTTCGAGCTTTAACACTGTGTTTCCAATTTTACCTTTAGCCTCATTCACATCTCTCTTTTTCATTGTCTTGCAGGTTCTAATCTTTCCTGATGATGAAGAAACATAAGCCAAGGTTTACAACAAACAAGAGGCCTCACAACTACTCTTCAGACATTTGACAACTTATTATCTTAAAGTATCACACGATGGACAGTGTTAAAGACAATTCAGAACATCATCCAACCTCAATGTAGTAGCTTCATTCCTGCGCCACAAATGTGCAAATTAATCACATCAAAGCAAATTGGACAGTAGTTCAGAAATTCAGAGGGCAAGCAACCAGAATACCAAACCAAAGCACAAATTCAATGCAATGCAAATCCAGTCCACAACGTTCTACACTAGACCTGATCAACAATAAAGAGAAATTTGAAAAAAGATAAATATGGACCATTGGGACAAGCTGAGGAGGTTATCTATTGCCTTTGATTAGAGAAGTGGAAAGGCATCTACGAGTTTGTTTGATCCAATGTATAATTTTCATTTGAACCAAAAACAGTTGTCTTTAAACTTTCTAAAAATAGTGTATGGACATATCCTCTATCACCTTTACTTTTCAAATGGGATAATATCGACTATCGTTAGGAGTATTAACATGATTAGGACATCAAACATGAATTATTTACAAAAATAGGAGTCATGCTAGCTTTTAATAAATAAAAAATAAAGGAAAAACACAGGTGTTGTAACTTACTGGGGAAAATATAGTGAACCGCGTTCATTAGATAAGATGTGTTTTATAGGCAAATTATTTTTTTCTTTCTTCAAGGAAAAGAACACACACGTTGCCCGAAGAAAAAAAAAAGCACAACAAAATCTATAAATTTAGAAATCGATGTGTCCTTTTTTTTTAAAAAAAAAATAATAAAGAAATTGGGTCTACTTAGGGGACATAGACTTAAATTTTCAAAAAAATAAGAGAGATTTAATTTGACGAAAACAAAATACTTAAAATTGAAAAGTGCTAGCGATTTGAGATAATTAAGATATTCCATGCACCGATGGCACATGTCTCCACTATCTGACCTATTTTTGTTGACCAGAGTTAATCTAGCAAATTATTTAGAAATTGATAATTAAGACATATGTAAGACCTGAAGGTGCTTGGAGTGTTATGAGATTGTAAATGTATCCAAATTTGGAAATAGGATGCGGCTTTAACTTTGAAAAGGGAAATGAACAGAAAAGAATGGAAGAACTGTTGTTGGCATGTCAAAGGAAGAGTTGGCTCGACTTGCTTATTTTAGATTTCACCGTTGGAGACGATCACAACTTTATTTTTGCTCTTCTTTTATGATGCTGGTTAAATCCTGTTCAGGATTTGTATGAGGCAACAGCTGAGATTACTGATGCAGACGCCTGCACATCTCTCACGATTCGTCTGCTCTCAGTTCAAACTGGAGATTACGTGCGTGTATATATGCAAGACCAGAGCTTTTTGGCTTTTGTTAGTGATGTGCATTCTATTCTTTATCACACTTTAGCCTTTCTTCTATATCTTTAACCTCTCTTCTCGTCCAAGCATCGTCATTGGACCTGTCACCCTGCCCTGCATCCCCCAGGAGATGATCTACCAGTTTGAAGTCAGAGAGAGAGAGAGAGAGAGAGAGAGAGAGAGAGAGAGTCTTTGTCATCTGGTGCTTCTTGCTTACGAGCTTTAACACTGATTGTTTCCACTTTTAGCTTTAGCCTCATTCACATTTCTCTCTTTTTTATTGTCTTGCCAGGTTCTCATCTTCCTGACGAAGAAGAAGAAAAACGAAACCCATGACTTCCAACAAACGAGAAGCTTCACAGCTACACAGCTACACTTCAGACGTTGACAACTTATCATCATAAAGCATCACACAGTTAACAAAGTTCAGAATATTATCCAAGCTCAATGTAGTAGCTTCATTCCTTCGCGAGAATGTGCAACTCAAGCGCATCAAAGCACATCGGACACTAGTTCAGAACTTCAGATGGTAAACAACCAGAATACCAAACCAAAGCAAAAACTCGATACAATGCAAATCCAGTCCCCAACCTTTAGCACTAAACCTGATCCACAACAAAGAGAAACTTGAAAAATCACGATGAACACTGTTTCCACATGACACCGACCCTGGAATTTGAGGCTTCGAAGAACACCATTGGAATAATCTAAGATATATTAGTCTAGGCCATTTATACCTGAGGCTTCAGCTATGGGCGTTGTATGGGTCACTTATGTGAGTGTTACCTTTTTGAAAGTAGTCCAGCACCGAGAGGATCTGTCATGATTAAACTTAAAATCTCGCGTATAGTATTTGTTGCTGCAAAGCCATCATTAGCATTTGGAAGCAGATTTCCTGCTCCTCTGCTTTGGAATATTGGTGGGTGCCATGGATCATCTGTTTCTTATATGGCCAAGACAAAGCTTTATTGATAATTCTGTTGTTAACATGTAAGAGTTTTCCTAATGTAGACTACATTAATTGATATTGTAATTTACCATGTAACGGTTACTGTTTTACGGGGTTGTTCTAAGGTGAGATAGAAGGTTTCGTAATTAGTCTAATATGGGACTAGCTAGTGTGAGCCGAGTTGAGCCTCGACCGTAATGAGGGGGCTTGGCTGAAAACTCTATAAATAGTGCTCAAGTCTCTCATCTAATTCTAATTTTCACATGTATCCTCACATAATGGGCATTAACCTAACGCCAAAGGGTGAGGGGGCCGTCTCATTGAGCTAGTAATACAGAGGGCAATAGAGGAGAAGGACTTGCGCGTGGAACATTAGTTTTCCGCTTCCGCTTGAAGAACGATGGATCCCAAAATAGGTACGTTAATCTTTCTACTCAATTATGCATGTTCTTGTTCTAGTTATAGTGATCTAGGGATTGCGTAATTTGCATCCACATGTGATATCAAAGCCTTCATAACCTTAGAACTCGAACGCATAGAAGTTTGCCCTAATTTGAGATTTTCGAAATTTTTCGTTCAATAAAAGTAAAATTAAATTATATATTTGGGTTGGGCTTGGTGAGAGGAGCAAAACCTTGGGCGGTGTGTCGCCAGGGGAGGCCCCACACGCCCCCACGTGCGGCCACGCGCCGCTAGGGCACCGAGTACGCGCCCCACATGCGGTCACACACCCTCATGCGCTCCCATGCATGGGGCACGGCTTGCGCATGCGAAGCACACGAGCGCTGACGTCACGGTGACGTTAGCTACCGGACTCGGACCTGACCCGATCCGACCCAGGACCCGACCTGACCCGACCCATTGACCTAACTGACCTGGTCAACCGTTGAACCGGTCGGACCGGGTGGCTGGATTGGACAGTTGGACCAGGAATCAGTTGGACCGGTTTTGACCGGCCTCTTCACACCCGCGCTTGCGCTCCATGCGCCGCGCACTAAGGCGACACGTGTGGGCGTGTGGAGCGTCGGATCAACGTGTGGCTGGCAGCGTTGGATTCGTATGACTGTTCTCTATCTTATGGTGTATTTATTTTACGTGTTTGATGATTTTATGGATGTGAAAATGCATGTGAAACCCTCAATACGTGTATGTTAAGTGTATTTTTGCATATTTTTCTTGTATTTTTATGTGATTTTAAAAATACAAGTGTTGGGTTACTGATATGCTATCACATAAACATTATTAAAGTGTGATTCATTAATAATATACAATAAAGTTTAATTTTTATTAATGAATAAAGTATATAATTAGCATGATATGTGATTTTAGTAATTTACTACCCCTATCACTAAAGTTAACATTACATATATATATGATGAATGTGAGATTTAAAGTTTATATCCCTAGTATGAGAGAGTTTTAAGAATTGAATTGAGTTGTGACCGCCAAAGTGACACACTTGATTGGGTTTGAGAAATTTCAGTCTCGTATGATGATTGTGATGTCTCCTGGTCTAATGTGTAATCATACTCCCAAAGGAGGTGATTATGTATTAGTTCATGGAGGAATACATGATGGTGTGGTAGAGAAGTGATTGATCTAAGTGGTTCATATGCCCAAAGGTGATGAATTCACGAAGATTGAAATATCTTCTCATAACCGCTATCATGTGGTGAGTGTACAATTGCATGTCATGTATTCTTCCCAAAGGTGATTATGTGATTTGCATGTAACTCTCTAGATATGTACTTATATGTCAAGTTACACGATGTTCACATGATACTAATTATATACATTGCTTGTCTTTCAGTCACATTTTCTATAAACGGTAACTCCGTCACTTTTGAGGTTCTTGCTGGTTCAAACTTTAAGAAATGGAGAGATGATTTTCTATTTGCTATGGAGATGGCAGATGTTCACATGGCTTTTACTGCCGATCAGCTGGTAGATCTTACTGCCGAAAATACAAAGGCTCATAAAGCAAATTTTGCTACCTGGGAAAAGAGCAATAGAATTTGCTTGCTATCCATGAAGCGTTCCATTCAAGAACACTTGAAAAGTGGTTTGCTCACAGACTGCACTGCTAGGCAAATGATGGAAGCTTTGATGGCTAGAAACCGTGTCTCATCTAATGCTGAGATAGGGACACACTTGCAAACACTATTTATTATGAAGTATGATGGTTCTGGTGGAGTTAGAGATTATGTTCTGAGGATGGTGAATTTGCAGACAAAGCTTCAGGCTTTCAATGTTGATATTCCCACTGCTTGCATTTTGCATCAAGCTCTAAATACTCTTCCTCTTGATTTTGGGATTATCAAGACCAACAATAATTCCCAAGATGAAACCTTGTCAGTTAATGACTTGATTGCAAGGCTAGTGGCAGAGGAAGAGAAATTGAAGAAAGATAAACGGTACATTGCTCTTTATGCTTCTAGTTATGGTAGTGACAAGGGTAAGAAGTTGAAAAACTATACCCACAAGGGCATTTTTGAAGCTCCTGGTCCTTCAAACAATAAAGGAAATTCTGAAGGTGTAAGTCCTTCTAATAGTCTGGGTCCTAAAAAAGGATTCACCAAGAAGGATAGTGTCAATTGCTATTTTTGTAGGGAGAAAGGACACGTAAAGAAACGCTGCAACAAGTTTAAGGCTTGGTTGTCCAAGAGAACTAAGAGTGAGCTTAAAAGTAATTATTCTTTGGTATTTGTTTGTGAATCCAATCTATCTGAAACCCCAACCAATTCTTGATGGCTAGATAGTGGTGCAACTAATCATGTTGCATTTATCATACATGGGTTCATAAACCGAAGGGCGTCAAATCAGGATGAATCAAAGCTCACTGTGGGAAACAACATTGAAGTTGACGTTGAGTTTGTGGGAGATGTAATTTTGATTTTAGATTTTGGATTTAGGATGATGTTGTGAAACACCCTTTATGTACTCTCTTTTAGGCAGAATTTAGTTTCTGTGTCTTGTTTGGACATGTGTGGATACTCTTTTGAAATAAAGAGCAATACTATATCCATGTTTTATGATTCAAATAAGATTGTGTATTGCAATTTATCCAATAGATTGTATCGATTGAGCTTATCTTCAAACGACATGTACGTTGCTTATTCAACTAAAAATGTTGTTTACAAAGGCCTTAACCTAAGGAACAGTCTTATGCATTGTGGCATAAACGTCTTGGTTACATTTCTAAAGAAAGAATAGAAAGGCTTATAAAGGTTCATATCTTGCCTACTCTTAATAGTGATCTAAAGACTTGTGTGGACTGTTGTAGAAATAAGATAACTAAGATAAAGAAGAAATCTACCGTACGAAGTTCTGACTTGTTGGAGGTTATTTAAATTGATATTAGTGGACCGTACACGGCTACTTTGTGTAGACATTTTTATTTCGTCACATTTATTGATGACTTTTCTTGATATGGATATTTATACTTGATTAAAGAAAAGTCCTAGTTTCTTGACAAATTTAAGATTTTTCGGATTGAAGTGGAGTAACAATTGGGAAAAGTTATAAAGATTGTCAGATATGATCGTTGTGGTGAGTATTTTGGTAGGCACAATGATGCTGGACGACTTAAAGGGCCGTTTGCTAAATACTTAGAGGATTCTAAGATAATAGGTCAATTTACTATGCCCAGAAATCCTAAACAAAATGGTGTAGCTGAAAGGCACAATCGTACTCTTATGGACGTGATGAGAAGTATGATTAATATGACCAATTTACTTGATTTTCTGTGGGGTGAAGCTTTGAAAACAACCATTTATATTGTAAATTGTGTTCTTATGAAAGCGGTTCTATTGACTCCTTTTGAGTTATGGATTGGAACATAAGCCAAGCTTGAATCACCTTAAAGTTTTGAGATGTCTTGCAGAGGTGAAGTTATATAATTCGACATTGAGTAAGTTAGATTCCAAAACTACTTGGTGTTACTTCGTATTTTATCCAGATCATTCAAAGGGGTATTGGTTTTATAACCCTAATGGAGGTACAAGAATTATGGAATCTTAGATTGCAAAATTTCTGAAATTTGATGTAGCTGAAAATGGTAGTTGCTCACGAACTATTGAAGATGATAGTATGTTGGGGATTACTAGATCATTGTCTCATCCTGTACACATAGTTATGGAGCCTCCTGCACCACAAACTAAGCCTGTTGTGGCCCAGGATCCTGTTGTTGACATAGTTCCTGATGAAATTCCTCAAGCCCCTTAAATTCAAAATGAGGTTGAAGTAGCTACTGGACTCGAACCCAACCCGATTGGCGTCCGACCTGACCCGATCCAACCCAAGACCTGACCTAACCCATTGACCTGACTGACCCGGTCAACCATTGACCAAACTGGTTAACCGGTCGGACCAAGCAGCTAGACCGGATAGTCGAACCGGGAACTGGTTAGATTGCTGTCAGTCGGACCGGTTTTGACCAGCCTCTTCACGCCCGTGCTTGCGCTCCATGTGCCGCGCACTAAGGCGGCACGTGTGGGCTTGTGGAGCGTTGGATCGACGCGTGGTTGGTGGCGTTGGATTCGTATGACTGTTCTCTATCTTGTGGTGTATTTATTTTACATGTTTGATGATTTTATGGATGTGAAAATGCATATGAAACCCTAAATACGTGTATGTTAAGTGTATTTTTGCATATTTTTCTTATATTTTTATGTGATTTTAAAAATACAAGTATTGGGTTACTGATATGCTATCACATCAACATTATTAAAGTGTGATTCATTAATAATATACAATAAAGTTTAATTTTTATTAAAGAATAAAGCAATATAATTAGCATGATATGTGATTTTAGTAATTTACTGTCCCTATCACTAAAGTTAAAATTACATATATATGGTGAATGTGAGATTTAAAGTTTATATTCCTAATATGAGAGAGCTTCAAGAATCCAATTGAGTTGTGACCGCAAAAGTGACACACTTGATTGGGTTTGAGAAATTTCAATCTCGTATGATGATTGGAATGTCTCCTAGTCTAATGTGTAATCATACTCCAAAAGGAGGTGATTATGTATTAGTTCATGGAGGGATACATGATGGTGTGGTAGAGGAGTGACTGATCTGAGTGGTTCATATTCCCAAAGGTGATGAATTTACGAAGATTGAAATATATTCTCATAACCGCTATCATGTGGGGAGTGTACAACTGCATGTCATATATTTTGCCCACAGGTAATTATGTGATTTGCATGTAATTCTCTAGATGTGTACTTGTATGTCAAGTTACACGATGCTCACATGATGCTAATTATATACATTGCTTGTCTTTCAGTCACATTTTCTATAAACGATAACTCCATCACTATTGAGGTTCTTGCTGGTTCAAACTTTAAGAGATGGAGAGAGGATTTTTTATTTGCTATGGAGATGGCAGATGTTCACATGGCTCTTATTGCCGATCGGTTGACAGATTTTACTGCCGAAAGTACAGAGGCTCAGAAAGCAAATTTTGCTGCCTAGGAAAAGAACAATAGAATTTGCTTGCTATCCAAGAAGCGTTCCATTCAGGAACACTTGAAAAGTGGTTTTCCCGTAGATTGCACTACTAGGCAAATGATGGAAGCTTTGATGGCTAGAAACTGTGTCTCGCCTAATGCTGAGATAGGGACACACCGACAAACACTATTTACTATGAAGTATGATGATTCTGGTGGAGTTAGAAATTATGTTCTGAGGATGGTAGATTTGCAAACAAAGCTCCATGCTCTCAATGTTGATATTCACATTGCTTGCATTATGCATCAAGCTCTAAATACTCTTCCTCCTGATTTTGGGATTATTAAGACCAATTATAATTCCCAAGATGAAACTTGGTCAGTTAATGACTTGATTGCAAAGCTGGTGGCAAAGGAAGAGAAATTGAAGAAAGATAAATGGCACGTTGCTTGTTAACACCTAAATTTCACCTAAATTAATTAATTTAAAGTAGTGTTAAAGGTTAGGAATTAGTCACAAAAAAGGTTATTATTGAAAAAAAAAGAGATAAAAAACTTCAGATTCATTAAAATGTATAAAAATCGAATGAGGCCGAGTATATGGGTCTTTCTTCGTGCATGGGCTCATCCACATATCTCTTTTCCTTTTCCTTTTTCACACTTGGGCTAGCCCATCTCATTTTATTTCAACCCGGCCCGTGCGTAGATCATCTTCCTCCCCTCACAACATCCACACTTCTGCAAAAAAGGAGAAAAGAGGAGGGTACAAACAGAGGAGCAGAGGATCGCGAGGCCAGAGGATCGCGAAGGCAGAGGTTGGTGTGATCCCAGGGTCGGAGATCAAGTGGCCGCGACAGGGTGGTGGTGGCAGGAGCCATGCATGCCTGTCGTTGGCCGAGCTTAAAAGGAAGAGAGCAAAGAGAAGAGAGGGGGGGTTCAAGCGAAGGACAGAGGGTCGGAGAGAGAGAGATCCAAAAGGGAGTTCAAGTGAGAGCAGCCGAGAGAGCGAGAGGGCTGAAATTTAGCCCCAGTCGAGCATCGCCTAGCCATCCTCGACGCAAATTGGTACAACGGAGCTCGCGGTTCTTCCACGTCCTCCTATGTTGGTTTTGGCTGAGAGGGACCAACAAGAGCGTGAGCCCAAGAGAGTGATCTGCTGTCGTCGGTGGTTCGTCAGTCAGTCGCTGTCCGCCGCAGTACCCCACCGAACCAAACCAAGTAGGTTTTCTCCGGTCATGTATGCTCCGTTTTTGTAGGGCGTCGGACCGGAGCTCGTGGACAACCCGTTCGCATGAGCTTTTGTCCCTCTACCTCCGTAGGTCTTTATCCAAGTCTTTGTGTGTTTTTGGTCATTTTTCGAGAATCTCAATCCCATTTCGAGTCCCGATTGAGTAGGAAATCTAAACATTCGGTAATGCTCGTGGATTGTTTGTATAAATGCCTAAGTGAAGCCCGCATAACTATCTCTGAATCTTTGTTTATTATAGGCGTCCGTCGTTGCTAGATGTGTTTTGTTGTTGTTATACACGCTTTTGTTTTGTCCATTCCGAGTTTACATTGTCGTGGTTAGGACTTATGGCCATATATTGTTATTTGGGCTTATTTTTGTGCAAGTTATGTCCCGTCTTCCTCCTTGTCCATATAAGGGAGAGAGTGGGTGTTGGCTCGGTGGTGGCCCAAGTGCGGGCGGTGTCAATGTGGGTGACGAAAAATAGTGAGGCTCGTTTAAAATGGTACTGGTTTGAACGATGAGTTTTGGTGAAAGAGGGTGTAGGAGAGAAGGTGGCTTCGGCATGCAGAGAGGTCGCTGGAAGAAGAAGACCAAAAGAAAAAAATAAAAAGAAACAAGAGAAAAAGAAAAGTATTGAAAAAGTGAAAAAGTAAAACAAAAAAAAATGAAAAAGAAAGGAAGACGTTGGTCTCGTGAAGAAGAAGGTCGAAGGGAGGAGGGAAAGAATTAAAAAAAAAAAAAAAAGAACAAAGAAAAGCCAGAAAATAACAAAACAAAAATTAAAAAAGAAGAGAAGAAGAGGAAAACCCAAAAAGAGAAGAAAAGACAGTAGATGGGGGTGTTCGGTGAAAGTGTCAAAAGGGAGGAGGGAAAGAAGTTAAAAAAAAAAAAAAGGAAAAGAAAAACCAAAAATAATTTTAAAAAAGAGAGAAAAATCAGGGAAAAAAAGAAAAGAAAAAGAAATAAAAAATAGAAAACTAAAATGGAAAAAGCTGGCCTTGGGAAGGATAGTTGGGCAGAACGTGCAGGGGAAAGGATGAAGTGAGGAAAAGATAAAAAAAATAATAAAAAAGAATCATTAAAAAACGCTATAAAAGAAAAATGAAATTTTCTTTTTCATCCGGCTGGGTTGGATCCGGTTTTGGGTTGGGTCCACGGGCTGAATTGGGTTTACCCGGTCCAAACCCATTTTCGTTAAGTATAAAAATATTAAATATTAAAAATATATAAAAATTCAAAAATTTTCAAAAAAAAAGAGAAAATAAAAATTTAGAAAAAAAACAGAAAAAAGAAGAAAATTTCGAAAAATTTATGAAAATTCGAAAACTCAGAAAACATTAAAAAAATCGACCTTTTTAAAAGAAATTAAAAATTTTAAAAATTAAAATTAAAATTAAAAAAACGAAAAAATCCATTTTTTTGGAAAATTCGAAAAGTCTTCTTTTTAAGGAAAAAAGAAAATCTAAAAAAAAAATTAATTTTCCTCGAAAAGGTTGAAATTAATCTTTAGAGTAATTTTCTCCTAAAAGTAGGAAACCTTTCATTTTGGAATTGTGTTTAAGTTTGATTAAGCCTTTAAGGCTTTACCTTATGGTTTCAATTGTCCTTGGGAACAATTGCCTTTGAATGCATAATAATGATATGTTGATTTTGGCTTCTCTTTAATTTAGTTAGGATTAGTATTTATCTTTTCTTTGGTGTTGATTTTTTGCTCTTTTATGCAATTTATTTAATCGCTTTGCTTAGTTGCTAATTGTCATTTTAATAATTGTGCACCCGTATGATCACCTCACATGTTAGTGTATAGGTATAAAATCAATCCAGATTGCCTGACAAAAATCATTTCTTTTAAAATGAACAAGATTAGGTACCGAAATGGCACTAATTAGTTAATTAGTGTAATCAAGTCCCCGATCCTAGACTCTCTGGTTGCGTAGGAAGTGAGGCACGCTCCCATGCCTCACTTGGTTTCTAGCCGACCCCAATAGGCTAGTAGCGACTCCTTTTGTGCAAAATTTTTAAGAATATCCCAACGTCACTCGGAGCATGGGCTTAGGAGAGCCTGCGCCTAATCATGGGCCTTAGGTCTGTCCTTTAGGCAATACTCCTAAGTCTATTACCTCCCCCGAGGGGTAGATCGCGATAGCTTGGCGACTCCGTTGGGGACTTGGTTTTAAACTTTAGAGCACTTAGGCCGAAATTAATCTTGTTTAAAAATATTTTTGTTTGGCAGCAAAGATATCATGTACATCAATAACATGTTGAATGTTGAATGCTTATGGGAGTTATAAGGGGTGGTGATTTCTAACCTTTGTTTTGTATGGGGTATAAGAGTGAATGGTTTATTTATATTTGAAGTGCTGATTGTTTTTAAATTGTCATGCATGAGTTTTCTGCATTGCACTACACCATAGCACTCACAACCTATCGCTGGACTTGGGCCGCATAGGATCACTTAGGATGGTGTTGAGGTAGATACCACTCCGACTACAACCGCGTAGTACGAGTCGCCCACCTTAACCCCGAAATTTTTTTTTAAACGTCAAAGGTACCCACCCCAGTTTGCAACCGCATGACATAGGTTGGTTCTTAGATGAAGCCGGAGTCATGGGTAACCTGACCTAGCCGCGACCTTGCTGGTTCAGTCTAGTGATCCGATGGCTCCATTTTGAGCTGTTTAGAGTAGAAATTGAACCACCGTCCATGCATATGTCTATGTCATTGGCTTTGCTACTCAAAGAGTAGGGTAAGATTTTCGAATTCTCTCCTTCGTAATTTACTTATTCGCTTTCTTTTTTTGGTCGGTTCATGGAAAATTAGGTTGATCTTAACTATGAGTAGTATATGATGGGGATACCTGAGCTTCACATCATTGCTACCCCAAAAGTTGAGTTTCGCGCATGGTGGGATAGACTAGACCCGACTAGTCATGATTGTGTGTGATCCTATGTTGGACGATTACTTCCTCTCTCAGAAATAGAAACTCATTATGGTGTTATACGAGCGTTGGCGAATGTTTGGTGTCCCGAGACTTGACATTCATGTTCAGTGTGTAAAAGCTAGTACGAGCACCTAGAGGGGGTGAATAGGTGCGAAAATAAAATTTTCAGAGTAAAGAAAATAATTTTACTTTTAAACCAACTCTGTTTAGCAATAGATTATGAAAAGGAAATTAGATTCTAATAATCAAATAGAATTACGATCAAAGTAAAAGAGCTTAGGGAAGAGAATAAGAACGTAAGGTTTATAGTGGTTCAGCTTAATCCAAGCCTACGTCCACTCTTCTACACTGACAGCCCACCGGCTGGATTTCACTAAGAATCAAAAGAGTTGTTACAGTATAGCTCTTCCTTGATTCCACAGTGTAGAGATTTTGCTACACTTCCTTAAGGTCTCACAGAATTATAAACTCTCTTTTGAATACAAGTTTTCGCTCATCAATTGAATTGACAAAGAACAAGAAGCTTCAGACTTTGGAATTCTTCTATCGCGCACATACTCGAATAACTGAAACATCTTCCTTATATACTCCTCCATGCCTTCATACCCATTGACACTTACCAAAGGAGTTCTTCCAATCTACCCTTTGAACAGAATCAATTAAGGAGATTTCGAGTTATTTAAGGAATATGACGATAGCCCACCAATCCTGCTTGCCCATACAATCAGGATCTAGGTTTCCATAAGTAGAACCTTCAAAGTATGCTTTGTCAATCAATGGATCTAAATTACCCGTATTGAAATCAAAATGAATAATAGATTCCAAGATGCTATCTCCAGCCGAGAGATCTTCTTCAGTCGATAGAATCAAATCCTTAACAAAATACTCAGTTCTGGATAAGATTTCTTTAATGATCTAGAAACCGTCAATGAGGATAGACTTTGAATCTTGAGTCTGGCGGTTCGGCGATCTTCAGACTTTGACTAAAAAGTCTGCAAGTCTTCAGGCTAGACTGATGGAAATGTTTTGTCAGCTTCAAAACACGCAAGGAAGATTTCTCCAACACGGTGACCACGAGCTCACTCCAACCTTGGAAGAATACAGTGTTGCCATGGGAAAGCCTTTGGTGTTGGAGTTAATTGGCCCACCTATAGGGACTGAGCATGCATCGACCTTATCTGATTTCCTTAGAGTTAAGGAGGATGACGTGAGGAAATTTTTGAAAGCTAATCGCAAGATCTGCTCGTTTTCATTCCTAAAAGAGCTTTTTCAAAATGCCCTATCTTTAAAAAAGAATAGGATCTTCCTGCTAGCCTTCTTCGGGTTTGTGTTATTCCCACATTGTAAAGTGTTGATCGATAATGGTTCGGTGCTCAAAATATGCCCGTTAGCTACACTCCACCATCTTGGCATTGATCTTGGAAGAACTCATACTGGCAAGTCAACTGTGCGGGCTTTTGACGGGATGAAGAAGGAGGTGATAGGGGAAATTGAACTCGAGCTGCTGATTGGCCTTATACTTTTCCAAGTCTCGTTCCAAGTGTTAGATATACCAAGCACTTTTAATTTTCTACTAGGGAGGCCATGGATCCACACAGCGGGTGCTGTTGCCTCCAGCCTTCATCAGAAAGTACGATTTGTGGTGAACAACAGGCTTGTCACGGTCCATGGAGAGTCTAACTTCAAGATCTACCACGAGACGGCCATCCCTTATGTGGAGCCCAAATGTACCAAGGAATCTAGCTTTCAAACATTAGAGCCGGTGTCCATGATTCATGTGCCTACGAGCTCTTTCACAAGGGCTCCTGAATTGTCTAGGCCAGTTATAGTTGCGGGAAAGATCGTGCTAGCAAGCGGATATAATCTCGGGGAGGGTCATGGATTGCGTGGCCAGGGTGTGCGATAACCCATTGAAGCTCGTAAAAACTTCAAAAGAAGAGGCTTGGGATATGCCAAGAAGCGGGGAGGCCATAACAACTGAGGAGGCCGTGGAAGGCATAGAGGCCAAGGTGCCCGAGGAGGCCGAGGTTGGTACAGAGACCAGAGTGAACGCGTTGCCTAGACTGAAGAGGACGAGGGCTATCAAAGCCCGTTTTCCCTGTTGCTGGAGGAGACGTTTCCAGGACCCCCAAGGATATTGTTTGAGGAAGAGGAGGATATCTATGGTGTGACCAAGCTATTCGAGGAGGACGTCATATGCACCATCCTGGTGTGCAAGGAAGCCGAGTCCTCTGAAGTCATGGCTGTTCCTCTAGAGTAGGGCGGCTCTCGTTTATCCTAGTCTTTCATTTTATGTCTTCTCCCTTGCGCGGGATCTCGTAGTTTTTCTTTCTTTATTTCCTTTTTTTTTTTTTTTTCATTTGTAACGTGAACTATGTTGAGCCGTTGGTCGAGAGTGGTGTGTGTTAAAATACGGCCTTATCTTTCTTCATTCAATAAAATAGACACATGTTACATGTTTTATTAAGGACATGTGAAAGCACATCAAACTAGCCCTATGATGGTCGCTGAGGCCTAGGCCTCCACATGCTCCCTTATTTGATTGTTTTGCAAGAACGAGGAAATCTTAGGATATGAGGACGAGTTCTTGAAATTTTTACAAAAAATACTTTGAAAGCTTTTTGAAAACGACATGCATCGTCTTTGTTGTTGACATTACTCTAACTCATCTCATCGCATCTCAAGCATTACATTATACATAATCATGATAAGGATGCATGTGACTCAGATGTGCATGAAGAAAGTTTCTCAGGTTCCGATGACATCGACGTCGATGATTAGAAGGGGATCGAGCGCGAATGGAATCGACACGAAGAATCGAAGCCATTGATTGAAGAGCAAGCAATCATTATAAATTTGGGTGATGCGGAGAATGTTAGAGAAGTAAAAATCGGGGCATGTCTCCCAGAGTCAAAAGCGGAAAGGATGACTAATCTCCTGAAAGAGTATCAAGATGTGTTCGCTTGGACATATGCCGACATGCTAGAATTGGATCCTGAAATTGTGGAACATGCTTTACCAACGGATCCCAATATGCCACCCAAGAAGCAAAGACTCAAGAGAACTAAACCAGAGTTGTCCAAGAAAATTGAAGAAGAAGTGATGAAACTACTAAAAGTAGACTTTATCGAAGTAACTCGTTATCTTGATTGGGTAGCAAATATCGTGCCTGTAATGAAGAAAGATGGGTGAATCAGGGTATGTGTTGACTATCGCGACTTGAATCAAGTAAGTCCCTAAGACGACTTTCCGCTCCCACATATCGATGTCTTAGTTGACAGTACGATGGGATTTGAGTTATTCTCCTTCATGGATGGCTTTTCTGGATATAACCAAATCCGTATGAAGTAGGAAGACAGGAGCAAAACATCATTCATAACTCCTTGGGGAGCTTTCTGCTACAAAGTGATGCCTTTCGGTCTAAAGAATGCTGGGGCAACGTATCAGAGGGCCATGGTCACGTTATTCCATGACACGATGCACAAGGAAATCGAAGTATACGTCGACGACATGATTATGAAATTGAGATGTGGTGAAAATCATGTTAAAGTCTTGCGAAGGTTGTTCGAACATCTTCGGAAGTTCAAGTTGCGCCTCAATCCTGCAAAATGCGTTTTTGGAGCGAAATCTGGGAAGCTATTAGGATTCATGGTTAGCAGTAGGAGCATAGAGATTGATTCGTTAAAGTTTAAAGCCATTTGTGATTTACGGCCCCCAACTACCATCAAAGAAGTCCGCAGCTTGATGGGACGACTTAATTATGTGGCGAGATTCATTTGTCAGTTGTCTGAAACAGTGAAGCCATTCTTGAAGCTCCTAAAAAAGAATGCAAAGATTGAGTGGAATGCCGAGTGCCAGGGTGCATTTGAGAAGGTAAAACATTATCTCACTCATGAACCAGTCTTAGTGCCCCCACTCCCTAAAATTCCCTTGATTTTGTATTTAACCATACATGACGAGTCATTGGGAGATATGCTGGCCCAGAAAAGACCAAATGACGGGAGAGAATGCGCAATATACTACTTGAGCAAGAAGTTCACTGTTTCCGAGATGAACTATATGGAAGTTGAGAGAACTTGCATGGCCTTAATTTGGGTTTTGCATAGGCTACGACAATACACACTTCATCACCGAATCTTGTTGGTAACCGAAAATGATCCTATCAGGTATCTCCTAAAGAAGCCGGCTTTGGTTGGCAAGTTGGCTAAATGGCAAATCTTAATTTTTGAGTTTGATGTTCAGAGCTTGGGACAGAAGTCTATTAAAGGTCGAGCCATAGCAGACATGTTGGCAAAAAATTTCGAGAGGTCAAGAGCATCTGATGAGGATAGTGATGCAGAAGAGTGAATTTTACTGGTATCAAGCGACAAATGGACAATGTACTTTCATGGTGCGGTTAACTTAGCTGGGTCAAGTATTGGGGTAGTTCTTATCTCCCCGGATGGACAACATTAACCCGTCACTGCTAAATTGACGTTCCCTTGCACGAATAACATCGCTGAATACGAAGCATGCATTATGAATAACATCGCTGAATACGAAGCATGCATTCTTGGCCTCCAACCCGCCGTTGATATGAAAATTCGGAAGCTGCAAGTTTATGGTGATTCAGCCCTTATCATTTTACAGACTGAAGGCAAATGGTGAACACAGGATTCTAAATTGATTCCATATCATGAGTTCATGGGGGAGTTGACGGAAGAATTCCAAGAAATATCATTCGAATAATTATCAAGGTCTCAAAATTAGTTAGCTAATGCCCTAGCTACTTTGTCTTCGATGCTGCAAGTAGCTAGAGGCTTGGACAGTGAACCGTTGAGAATTGAAATCCTTAGGCACTCATCTTATTGTATGACGGTTGAAGAGGAACCAGATGGAAAACCTTGGTATCACGACATCTTGAAATATCTACAGAAAGGTGAATTCCCCGAAGGAAGTGAAGCAGCAGATAGAAAGCATTTGATAAAGCTAGCATCAAAATTCTTCACCAGTGGAGATGTCCTCTACAAAAGGTCCTTCGACTCAACATTGTTAAAGTGTGTCGATGCTAAAGAAGCCGATCGTTTGATGAAAGAAATACATGAAGGGGAGTGCGGCCCCCATATGAATGGACACTTCTTGGTGAGAAAGATCATGCGACTTGGTTATTATTGGCTGACCATGGAGTATGACTGCATTCAGCACGTACGACGATGTCACCAATGCCAGATTTATGGAGACAAGATAAATATCCCTCCAATTGAACTTCACCAAATGTCTCAACCCTAGCCCTTTTCAATGTGGGAAATTGACGTGATTGGGCCCATTAACCCTAAAGCTTCAAATGGGCATCGATTTATCTTAGTGGCGATAGACTATTTTACCAAGTGGATTGAGGCCAACTCGTATGTTAATGTTACTATTAAGAATGTGGCAAAGTTCATTCGTCGTGACATTATCGCTTGTTACGGGGTGCCGGAGGCGATCATTACCGACAACGGCACTAATTTGAACAACAAAGTCATGGATGGTTTGTTCAGTGAGTTTCGAATTAAGCATTTGAAATCGTCACCATACCGTCCTCAAATGAATGGAGTAGTGGAGGCGACGAACAAGAACATAAAGAAAATCTGATCAAAGACCGCTGAAAATTCTCGTGATTGGCACGATAGGCTCCCTTACGTGCTAATGGCATACTGAACTTCTATCCGCACCTCCACAGGGGCAACTCCTTTCTCACTCGTATACGGGATGGAGGCAGTCTTGCCTGTTGAAGTTGAAGTCCCTTCTTTAAGGGTCCTTTCCCAATCTACGCTCGATGAGACTGAGTGGATGCAACAGAGGCATGCACAGTTAAACATGATCGATGAGAAGAGATTGCAAGCTATGTGTCATGGTCAGTGCTATCAGAGACGAGTCGCAAAAGCCTTCAATCGAAAGGTGCGTCCCAGACACTTCGAAGTCAATGACCTGGTGTTGAGGAAGGTGCTTCCGATCATACCAGATCCTCGTGGCAAATTCACCCCGAACTATGAAGGGCCATATGTCATTAAGAAAATTCTTCCTAGTGGTGCCATGATTTTAGTTGAAATGGATGGCAGTGAATTGCCTAGACCTATAAATGCTGATGTAGTCAAGAAGTACTTTCCATGAATGAAATCAAGGCCGAGGGGTCACTTCATGCATAATTCAAGTCGCATAGCATCATGCATAGCATTGTAGATATTGTGCATATGTTGCATACAAGCATATCTATTTGTGTTTTAGGCACCCTACCGTCTAACGAAGAAATGGCAAGGGAAGGAACTGACTTAAGAATCCATCAAGTCTTTGCACAACAGGTTGAATGTCTCTTTTGAGAGGTAAGTCGAGACGATAAAAAAAGGGAAAAGCAAAGCAAAACAAAACAAACAAACAAAAGAATAAGGACAAAAACAAAAAATACATGACATGATTCGCATGACCTATTCTCTGGTGTCACTATGCACGCTTCACGTCTGCAACCCTCAAGAAAAATGGCTCATAAAAATGACTTTATTCGGGCAAAAGAGTGAAAGGTTAACCATGCCAAATGAGAAGTACTTAGGATGAAGAAAGGCAAGCCCATTTCCAGATACATCCTTCAAACACTTTTGAGAGTTGAGTGAAAATCGACTTTCTCTTAGGACGAATGATTCATTCGCATTGAGCGCAAATATCGAAATGATAAAGGCGTTCCCTTCATCAATCCCAAGCATTGCACTAATCTCTTGCTACCCCTTTGGGCCACAAAAAAAAATAAAAAATGATCCTTCAAAGTACCCTTGTCGAGGATGACCTTACATTGGGGCAGCACAAGGAGTTATGATCATGTTGTAGAGCGAAAGAGTGAGAAAGATTCTATTACTTTCACTTGTATCAATCTTCTGGTGATAGTTTCAAAGGAATTCTCATTAGAGCTTGACTCATCCCAAGGTGAAGAAGAGCATTTCCTTCTCTACCCAAACACTGATACCTATTGCTTTGACCAATTTGGGCTTGATTATTCATTTCTGAACCCCAAGCGGTGATCATCCCCTTTCACTGGGGCAAGTCATAAGAATTGATCAAATACAATTGACCAAATACAATTAACAGTCACGCGAAAATGTGAAAAGCATCTCAAAAGTCATAAGAGCTACAAAAGTTCAAAGAGCAAAAAGTTCAACAAATTGGGAGGCATGAAAAAGCAGTGTGCCTATTAAAAGCAAGGCTAATGTCCGTCAAGAAAAAGAACTAAAAGCTGCATCTTATGTGAAAGAAAAATTATCAAAGTCCAAGTGCTTGGGTAAAAAATCATCGCAAGTGCAAAGGAAATTAGAGAGGAGCGAACCTCCATGCAGAAATGATTAATCAAGGGACTTTTGAGATGCGCTGTGTTTCAAAAGCCAAGTGACTTCGAAAGATCGAATGACATGGTCACGATGCTATGATGATCACCGACTCTTAAAAACCCCCTTGAGAATTTTAAGTCTTTCAAGCCTTTTCCGAGCCAACATTACAACTCTCTTCTAAAGTCTCTTCTAATGGGATGGTTCGAGTGAAAATGAGAATGCCACAAAGAAGCTATTGCTTGAAGAAGTGGAAGTAATCCTATCTTGTCTTATCTTTCAAGTTTTCGACTTGTAAACCCGACGAAGATAGCAACAAATGTTCTCCTATTGGCCTCAAAGCAATAATTCCTTTGTGTAAGCCCTAAATGAGCCCATATTGCAGTCCTTTCAAAAGACCTTTTTGATTGATCATATTGTGCCCATCGTGAATGTTTCTGAAAGCCTTTGATCTGGGTTATGTGAGATACCCTCAGCAACAAATTATCTCCCACATGAATGGATGGGATCAAACAGCCATTTTATCGAAAGTGCATGAGAAGCCCTTTCTGACTAAGAAGCTCTAGTTTGGCATGCTTAATGAGCCTTTTTCACAAGTTGTGACCGTCTTGATAAGAACTTGACTCCTAGAGAATTTGATGATTAATGATATATCTACGAGCAAGATGACAATTTTGTGCCACATGATACTGATTGAAATCAAATGTTTTTCCAAAGCAGTCAGACTTAGTTTGATTAGCTTGTTCAATACATCTCTTGATGATGTCTCTAATGACATTCACTCAAGTGAGTTTTATAGGATTCCTTAGTGAAGCCATGCAGTTTTCAAAGAGGATAGCGGGTGCTTCCCTAAAAACCAAGGGTTCGTGGTCAGCCTTAAACCATGCTATCTCCAAAGGTTCATGGTCAACCTTAAACCATGCCATCTCCAAAGGTTCATGGTCAACCTTAAACCATGTCATCTTCTTATGACCCGGTGGGCTTCTGTAACCCGGAGTCTTCCTTCTCTCCATTCTTATGAGCCGGTGGGCTTTCCGTAACTCGGAGTCTTTCAACCCCCTTCTTATGACTCGGTGGGCTTTTCGTAGCCCAGAGTCCTTTAATCCCCTTCTTATGACCCAGTGGGCTTTCCGTAGCCCGGAGTCCTTCAATCCCCTTCTTATGATCCGGTGGGTTTTCCGTAGTTCGGAATCCTTCAACCCCATTCTTATGACCCAGTGGGCTTTCCGTAGCCCGGAGTCCTTCAACCCCCTTCTTATGACTCGGTGGGCTTTCTGTAGCCCGGAGTCTTTCAATCCATCGGGCTTTCTATAGCCCAAAGTCCTTCAGCCCCCTTCTTATGACCTGGTGGGCTTTCCGTACCCCGGAGTCCTTCAACCCCCTTCTTATGATTGGGTGCGCTTTCCGTAGCCCGGAGTCCTTCAACCCCCTTCTTATGACCCGGTGGGCTTTCCGTAGCCCGGAGTCCTTCAATCCCCTTCTTATGACCTGGTGGGCTTTCCGTAGCCCGGAGTCCTTCAATCCCCTTCCTATGACCCGATGGGCTTTCCATAACCCGGAGTCCTTCAACCCTCTTCTTATGACCCGGTGAGCTTCTGTAGCCCGGAGTCTTTCTTCCTCTTATTGACAAGACGCGCTTTCATAGTTATGAGTCATTTCCATTGACCTGATATGTGCATATACACCTAGGGTCTCTCCATCGCCAAATTAATTTAGGTGTCTTCTGTCTTTGAATGCAACCTCTTCGAGTCTACATTCAAAGAGAGGCAGCTGTTGACACCTAAACTTCACCTAAATTAATTAATTTAAAGTAGTGTTAAAGGTTAAGAATTAGTCACAAAAAAGGTTATTATTAAAAAAAAAGAGTTAAAAAAATTCAGATTCATTAAAAGGTATAAAAATTGAATGAGGCCGAGTATATGAGTCTTTCTTCGTGCATGGGCTCGTCCACATATCTCTTTTCCCTTTCCTTTTTTGCACTTGGGCTGGCCTATCTCCTTTTATTTCAACCTGGCCCATGCGTAGATCATCTTCCTCCCCTCACAACATCCACACTTTTGCAAAAAAGGAGAAAACATAAGGGTACAAATAGAGGAGCAGAGGACCACGAGGCCAGAGGATCATGAAGGCAGGGGATGGCGTGATCCCAGGGTCGGAGATCAAGTGGCCACGACAGGCTGGCAGTGGCAGGAGCCATGCGCGCCTGTCGTTGGCTGAGCTTAAAAGGAAGAGAGTAAAGAGAAGAGAGGGGGGGTTCAAGTGAAGGACAGAGGGTCGGAGAGAGAGAGAGATCCAAAAGGGAGTTCAAGTGAGAGCAGCCGAGAGAGCAAGAGGGATGACATTTAGCCCCGGCCGAGCGTCGTCTAGCCGTCCTCGATGCAAACCGGCGCAACGGAGCTCGCGATTCCCCCCTTCTTCCACGTCCTCCGACGTTGGTTTTGGCTGAGAGGGACCAACAAGAGCGTGAGCCCAAGAGAGTGATCTGCTGTTGTCGGTGGTTTGTCAGTTAGTCGTCGTCCGTCGCAGTACCCGACCGAACCAAACCAGGTAGGTTTTCTCCGGTCATGTATGCTCCGTTTTTGTAGGGCGTCGGATCCGAGCTCGTGGATAACCCGTTCGCATGAGCTTTTGTCCGTCTGACCCCCGTAGGTCTTTATCCAAGTCTTTGTGTGTTTTTGGTCATTTTCCAAGAATCCCGATCCTAATTCGAGTCTCGATTGAGTAGGAAATCTAAACATTCAGTAATGCTTGCGGACTATTTGTATAAATGCCTAAGTGAAGCCCGCATAACTATCTCTGAATCTTTGTTTATTATAGGCGTCCGTCGTTGCTAGACGTGTTTTGTTGTTGTTCTACACGCTTTTGTTTCGTCCATTCCGAGTTTACATTGTCGTGGTTAGGACTTATGGCCATATGTTGTTATTTGGGCTTATTTTTGTGCAAGTTATGTCTTGTCTTCCTCCTTGTCCGTTTAGGGGATGGAGTGGGTGTCGGCTCGGTGATGGCCTGAGTGCGGGTGGTGCTGATGTGGGTGATGAAAAATAGTGAGGCTCGTTTAAAATGGTACTGGTTTGATTGATGAGTTTCGGTGCAAGAGGGTGTAGGAGAGAAGGTGGCTTTGGCGTGCAAAGAGGTCGTTGGAAGAAGAAGACCAAAAGAAAAAAATAAAAAGAAACAAGAGAAAGAGAAAAGTATCGAAAAAGTGAAAATGTAAAACAAAAAAAAATTGAAAAAGAAAGGAAGACGTTGGTCTCATGAAAAAGAAGGTCAGAAGGGAGGAGGGAAAGAATAAATAAATAAAAAAGAACAAAGAAAAGCCAGAAAATAACAAAACAAAAATTAAAAACGAAGAGAAGAAGAGGAAAACCCAAAAAGATAAGAAAAGACAGTAGATGGGGGTGTTGGGTGAAAGTGTCGAAGGGAGGAGGGAAAGAAATAAAAAAAGGAAAAGAAAAACCAAAAATAATTTTTAAAAAAAAAAGAGAAAAATCAGGGAAAAAAAGAAAAGCAAAATAAGTAAAAAATAGAAAACTAAAACGGCAAAGCTGGCCTCGGGAAGGACAATTGAGCAGAACGTGCAGGGGAAAAGATGAAGTGAGGAAAAGATAAAAAAAAATAACAAAAAAGAATCATTAAAAAAGGCTGTAAAAGAAAAATGAAAAATATATATATATATTTTTAAATCCGGCTGGGTTGGATCCGGTTTTGGGTTGGGTCCACGGGCCGAATTGGGTTTACTCGGTCCGAACCCATTTTCGTGAAGTATAAAAATATTAAATATTAAAAATATATTAAAAATTCAAAATTTTCAAAAAAAAAAAAGAGAAAATAAAAATTTAGAAAAAAAGGGAAAAAATAAGAAAATTTCAAAAAAATTCTGAAAATTCAAAAACTCAGAAAACATTAAAAAAATTCGTCCTTTTTTAAAAAAATTAAAAAATTAAAAAATTAAAATTAACATTAAAAATCGCAAAAATCCTTTTTTTTTTTTGGAAAATTCGAAAAGTCTTTTTTTTAAAGAATAGAAAAATCTAAAAAAAAAATTAATTTTCCTCGAAAAGGTTGAAATTAATCTTTAGAGTAATTTTCTCCTAAAAATAGGAAACCTTTCAATTTGGAATTGTATTTAAGTTTGAATAAGCCTTTAGGGCTTTACCTTAAGGTTTCAATTGTCCTTGGGAACAAATGCCTTTAAATGCATAATATTGATATGTTGATTTTGGCTTCTCTTTAATTTAGTTAGGACTGGTATTTATCTTTTCTTTGGTATTTATTTTTTGCTCTTTCATGCAATTTATTTAATCACTTTCTTTAGTTGCTAATTGTCATTTTAATGATTGTGCACCTGTATGATCACCTCACATGTTAGTGGATAGGTATAAAATCAATCTAGACTACCCGACAAAAATCATTTCTTTTAAAATGAACAATAAATGAAATTTTGAAGGTGCAAGTCCTTCTAATAGTCTGGGTCCTAAAAAAGGATTCACCAAGAATGATGGTGTCTTTTGCTATTTTTGTAGGGAGAGATGACACATAAAGAAACGCTGCAATAAGTTTAAGGCTTGGTTGTCCAAGAGAACTAAGAGTAAGCCTAAAGATAATGATTCTTTGGCGTTTGTTTGTGAATCCAATCTATCCGAAACCCCAACCAATTCTTGATGACTAGATAGTGGTGGAACTAATTATATTGCATTTACCATACATGGGTTCATAAACCAAAAGACGCCAAATCAGGATGAATCGAAGCTCATTGTGGGAAACAACATTGAAGTTGACGTCGAGTTCGTGGGAGATGTAATTTTGATTTTGGATTCTGGATTTAGGATGATGTTGAGAAACACTTTTTACGTACCCTCTTTTAGGCGGAATTTAGTTTCTATGTCTTGTTTGGACATGTGTGGATACTCTTTTGAAATAAAGAGCAATATTATTTTCATGTTTTATGTTTCAAATAAGATTGGGTATTGCAATTTATCCAAATGGATTGTATCGATTGAGCTTATCTCCAAACGACATGTACGTTGCTTATTCAGCTGAAAATGTTGTTTCCAAAAGGCCTCAACCTAAGGAACAGTCTTATGCATTGTGGCATAAACGTATTGGTCGTATTTGTAAAGAAAGAGTAGAAAGGCTTATAAAGACTCACATCTTACCTACTCTTAAAAGTGATCTAAAGACTTGTGTGGACTGTTGTAGAGGTAAGATGACTAAGATAAAGAAGAAATCTGCCGTATGAAGTTCTGACTTGTTGGAGGTTATTCACATTGATATTAGTGGACCGTACACGGCTACTTTGTGTAGAAAATTTTGTTTTATCACATTTATCGATGACTTTTCCTGATATTGATACTTACACTTGATTAAAGAAAAGTCCGAGTCTCTTAACAAATTTAAGATTTTTCGGACTGAAGTGGAGAAACAATTGGGAAAAGTTATAAAGATTGTCACATTTGATCATGGTGGTAAGTATTTTGGTAGGCATGGTGATGCTAGACAACTTAAAGGGCCGTTTGCTAAATACTTAGAGGATTTTGGGATAATAGGTCAATTTACTATACCCGGAAGTCTTGAACAGAATAGTGTA
This sequence comes from Eucalyptus sideroxylon, assembly GCA_014182405.2. Taxonomy (NCBI): domain Eukaryota; kingdom Viridiplantae; phylum Streptophyta; class Magnoliopsida; order Myrtales; family Myrtaceae; genus Eucalyptus; species Eucalyptus sideroxylon. The sequence goes on from CM024557.2 coordinate 41,557,664, forward strand.
GCTGAAAGGCACAATCGTACTCTTATGGACATGATGAGAAGTATGATTAGTAAGACCAATTTACTTGATTTTCTGTGGGGTGGAGCTTTGAAAACAACCATTTATATTCTAAATTGTGTTCCTATGAAAGCGGTTCCATTGACTCCTTTTGAGTTATGGACTAAAACGTAAGCCTAGCTTGAATCACCTTAAAGTTTGGGAATGTCCTGCAGAGGTGAAGTTATATAATCCGACATTGAGTAAGTTAGATTCCAAAACTACTCGGTATTATTTCGTATCTTATTCAGATCATTCAAAGGGGTATCGGTTTTATAACCCTAATGGAGGTACAAGAATTGTGGAATCTCAGACTGCAAAATTTTTGGAATTTGATGTAGCTGAAAATGGTAGTTGCTCACGAACTATTGAAGATGATAGTATGGTGGGGATTACTGGATCACTGTCTCATCTTGTACACACAATTATGGAGCCTCCTGCACCACAAACTGAGCTTATTGTGGCCTAAGATCCTGTTGTTGAGACAGTTCCTGATGAAATTTCTCAAGCCCCTCAAATTCAAAATGAGGTTGAAGTAGCTCTACTAAGAAGATTGACTAAGGAAAGACATTCAGCTATACCGCCAGACTATCTTATCTACCTGGGAGAGTATGATTATGATATTGGCTATCTTGTTGATCTGATGACTTATACGGATGCCATCTCATGTCCTCAATCAGATTTGTTGCTAGATGTGATGAAAGATGAGATGCAATCTATGAAACACAATGGTATGTGGGAGCTTGTTGAATTGCTTGAGGGTTGTAAACCTATTGGCTGCAAATGGGTAATCAAGACTAAAAGGGATTCCAAAGGGAAGATTGAAAAGTTTAAAGACAGACTGGTAGCCAAGAGTTTCACTCAAAGAGAAGAAATATATTATGAAATAACATTTTCTCCAACTTTTTCTAAAGATTCCTTTAAAGTGATCTTGGCATTGGTAGCTTATTTTGATATGGAGTTACACCAAATGGATGTTAAGACTACTTTTTTAAATGGAGACCTTAATGAGGAGGTTTATATGGTGCAGCTTGAAGGTTTTGTAGCAGATGACTCAGGTAAGCTTGTTTGTAGATTGAAAAGGTCTATTTATGGCCTTAAACAAGCTTCTAGACAATGGTGTTTAAAGTTTCATAGCATTGTCACTTCATTCGGATTTATTGAGAACAAAGTCGATCAGTGTATATACACCAAGGTTAGTAGTAGGAAATATATTTTTCTCATACTTTATGTGGATGATATCTTGCTTGCTAGTAGTGATACTGGTTTATTGCATGAGACAAAGTGGATGTTATCGAAAATTTTTGACATGAAAGACCTTGGTTTGAGATCCATAGGGATCGCTCTCACCGTTCATTGGGTTTGTCTCAAAGGGCATATATTGATCGCATTTTAGACAAATTCAATATGCAGCATTCCAAACCAAGAATTGCTCCTGTTGTTATGAGTGATAAATTGAGTCTTTCACAATACCCTAATCCAGATTTTGAGAAAGCTCAAATGAATAATGTACCTTATGCTAGTATGCTTGGAAGTATCATGTATGCTTAGGTTTGCACTAGACCAAATATTGCTTTTGCAATAAGGCCTTTAGGCAGATATCAGTCAAATCTAGGACAGGATCATTGGGTTGCTACCAAGAAGGTTTTAAGGTACTTAAAGAGAACAAGAGATTATATACCGATTTATAGACATGTTCCAAACTTGCAGCTAGCAGGGTATTTAGATGCAGATTTTGCTGGCTGTCAAGATGATAAGAAGTCAATGACTGGATACATATTTATGTCAGTAGGAGGGGTAATATCATGGAAGAGCAAGAAACAGAAATCCATATCTTCTTCTACCATGCAAGCGGAGTTTGTAGCATGTATTTTAGCTGCTACTCAAGCTATTTGGCTCTAGAACCTCATTAAGGAGTTATCAATTTATGATTTTGTGGATAGGCCCATACAGTTGCATTGTGACAATAACTCTGTAGTGTTGTTTATTAATAACAACATAAGTCTCAAGGGGTCTAAACACATGGATGTCAAGTTTTTGACCATAAAGAAATTAGTGCATAATGGTGACGTTGCAGTAGATCATATTCCTACAGATGATATGATTGCAGATCTACTAACTAAAAGCCTATGCCCATGTGTATTTGAGCGACATGTCATTAGCATGGGCCTAAGAGCATCTTGGGATGCTGTTATTTAGTGGGAGCTGTGTTTTATTTTTTCTTGAACAAAGTTTACATCTGTATTTGTTACAATTTAGTAACATTTATATATGTATGTCAACTTTTGCATTCAATAAAATATTTTTGAATGGATTGTTATTATATTGTGTGTATATATATATATATTGTTAAAAGTCTCAATATATTGCTTAAACCTTGAGTGAAGATTAGGGGCATTTAGTTATTAGGCTTGTGCATATGTCTTGTTATACATAAAGAAAGATTAACCATAAAGACACGACATATATGGGTTCATTGGAACCATAAAGACATTCTCTAGTGGCACAAGTTTTGTGACACTTAAGGTAAGAGAATGGTGACTGACAAATGAGATTTCTCTATGAGAGATGCCGTCCATTTGACACACTACCATATTGAATCCATATCAATAAAATTGAAAGCACTTATGACCATGAAAGGCTCTGCGGTGTTTGAGACTTTATAGGATGTAATTGACTATTAATAATTATCTCTAGACCAATGTGCGCACATACAGTACGATTTCAATTAATATAGTCCAAGTGGGAGAATGTAAGAGTTTTCCTAATGTGGACTACATTAATTGGTATTGTAATTTACCGTTTAACGGTTACCGTTTTACAGGGTTGGTCTAAGGTGAGATAGAATGTTTTTTAATTAGTCTAATATGGGGCAGGCTAGTGTGGGCCGAGTTGAGCCTAGCCCGTAATGAGGGGGCCTGGTTGGAAACTCTATAAATAGTGCTCAAATCTCTCCTCTAACCCTAATTTTCACATGTATCCTCACATAAGGGGCGTTAACCTAACGCCAAAGGGTGAGAGGGTCGTCTCATTGAGCAAGTGATACGGAGGGTAATAGAGGAGAAAGACTTGCGTGTGGAACATTTGTTTTTCTCTTCCACTTCAAAAATGATGGATCCCAAAACAGGTGTGTTAATCTTTCTACTCAATTATTCATGTTTTTGTTTTGGTTATGGTGATCTAGGGATTGCGTAATTTGCATCCAATAGTCCAGCACCGAAAGGATCTGTCATGGTTAAACTTAAAATCTCGCATATATTATTTGTTGCTGCAAAGCCATCATTAGCATTTGGAAGCAAATTTCCTGCTCCTCTACTTTGGAATATTGATGGGTGCCATGGATCATCTATTTCTTATATGGCCAAGAAAAACCTTTATCGATAATTCTATTGTTAACATTTTGCAACCTTTGCTTGGTCTTTCCCATTGGGAGCCTGAAGATGGTTTGTGGAAGCGGAAATGTTAAATTATGTCTCAAGTTTGAATTCGGATAACGATTTGTTAAATCGAATTTGTTGTTAAAGTTTTCCCAAGTAGATTTCAAATTGGATGAGGAAATTCGTTGGATGTGCAAAACAAGACAAAAGAGGAAATAAAAGATAAAGAAGAATTTCTTCTTATATATATAAGCAGAATACGAGTTCTTTCTTTGCGCGTGGAGAGGCTAAAAACCTACGAAAGAAAAGGAGCCGCACGTCAAGCTGAAGAGAGCCGCGTGCGTTATACTGTGAGCTTGAATGTGCGATAATTTTGTACCGTCAGTTTATATCCAAGTAAGTTGTTTATTTATAAATACTTTGGGTTTGTGGTTAAATCTAGGTGTGGGAAACACTTGAACGTGTGAGTGATTGTAAACATTAATTTTCCGATTATAGTGGATTATTTGCTGCTGGCTCTCCCTGTGGACGTAGGTACCGATACTCGGACTGAATCACGTAAATCCCAGTGTCCTTATTAATTCTCGTTTATTTCTCTGGTGATTTCGCGTTGACATAAAATGCAAGATCTTGTTATTTCCGCGTATTATATCCCAACAATTGGTATCAGAGCTTGGGGTTGGATTTCTTGATTGTGATTTGGAGTTTTTGCTTGTTTGATTATTATCTGGAAATTCTATTATTGCAATTATGTCTGAGAGGAAATCTAAAATTGAGAAGCTTAACGGGAGCAACAACTTTGTGTTATGGAGCATCAAGATGCGGGCATTATTGACAACCCAAGCTTTGGCCAAGGCAGTAGATAGTGAAAATGAGTTGCCTATTATAATGAAAGCCTCAGAGAGGGTAGAGCTAATGGAAAAATGTAAAAGAGCACAATCCTATTAAATTTGTTGGATGAGGTTTTAATAGAGGTTGCTGAGGAGAAGGATGCCGTAGCGTTATGGGTAAAACTTCAAGCACTCTATGTGATGAAATGTTTGAACAATCGCTTGTACATGTTGAAGAAGATGTTTCAATTTAGATATATTGAAGGTACGTCTATCAGAACTCACCTAGATAAATTTAATAAACTCATGATGGATATGAAGAACATCGGAAAGATACTTGATGATGAAGAATAGGGCATGATGTTGTTAGCCTCTTTATCAGAGTCATGGGAGCACGTTTCTAATTCACTGTTGCAGGGGCGTACTACATTACCTCAAAAGAGGTAAAGTTCATCTTATTCTCTAAGGAGTGGTAGAGAAAGTTGCGAGATGACAGTCTGGCGCAAGGAGTAGCGCAAGCACTAACAATTCGGGGGTAGAGAACAACATCGAGGGCCTAGTAGCAGCAGAAATAAAAGCATATCGAAATCACACTATAGAAAGCCCAAGGGATGCGTGAAGTGTTTTGAGTGTCACGAGGAGAGGCACATCAGGAGAGATTGTCCAAAGGAAAGGAATAAATTTGATAAGCAGAATGCTATAAGCAGTGTGACAAACGTTGCCAAGGGGATTACTAGTGATGCAGAAGTTGTTTTATGTGTGACTACTGTTTCGTCAGGAAATGAATGGGTGCTAGATTTGAGGTGCTCTTATTATATGACGCCTCATAAGAACTGGTTTACTACTTACCAGACTGCAGATGATGGTAGAGTTCTTTTGGGGAATAATGCAGTCTGTAAGGTTATGGGGATAGGGACAATTCGGATTCAGATGCATGATGTGGTGGTGTGCACATTGATAGATGTGAGGCATGTACCGAAGCTAAAAAAGAACCTTGTTTCTCTGGGACATCGAGTGTCAGTACACTACTGAAGGTGGAGTACTAAAGATCTCTCGAGGTGCCATGACAGTGATGAGAGGGAAGAAAGTGAATACTCTCTATCATCTAGTGGGACAAACCATGACTGGAACCACTGTAGTTTCATCAGGTGAGTTATACTCTAACTTGACTCAATTATGGCATATGTGTTTAGGGCACATGAGTGAGGCAGGTATGACAATGTTCAGTGAAAGGGGGTTGTTGAAGGGTCAAAAGATAGGGAAGCTAAACTTATGTGAGCACTGCATCTTTGGGAAGGAGCACCAAGTTAAGTTTACTACAGCTATTCATTTGATCAAACGACCGGTTGAATATATTCATTCAGAAGTTTGGGGCCCGTCTTCAGTTCTTTCAAAAGGAGGTGCCTGATATATGCTAACATTTATCGATAATTATTCGAGGAAGGTATGGATATACCTTTTGAAGCACAAAAATGAAGTGTTCGATCGGTTCAAGAAATTTAAGGCATTGATTGAGAAGTTGTCAGATAAACAAATCAAGTGCTTGAGAACTGATAATGGCATAGAGTTCTGTGGTAAAGATTTTTCCGAGTTCTACGATAAAGAATGTATTGTGAGACATTGCATAGTACCTAGGATACCACAGCAGAATAGCGTGGCAGAACGGAGGAACATAACTTTACTTGAGCGAGCTCAATGCATGCTTTCGCATGCAGGACTTAGTAAGGAATTTTGGGCCAAAGTAGTGAACATGGCATGTTACCTGGTTAATTGATCTCCATCATCTACTATCGAGTGGAAAACTCTTGAGGAAGTATGGATGGGGAAATGTGTTGATTACTCCGGATTACGTATATTCGGATGTTTTGCGTATGTTTATGCGAGTGATGGTAAGATTGAGCCGAGGGCAAAAAAGTGCATATTTCTGGGTTATGCACATGGGGTGAAAGGCTATCGGCTATGGCGCACTGATCTTAGATCACCGGGTTTTCTAATCAGCAGAGATGTGAGGCGATGGCTAGTTCGAAGTCATCGCAGTGGCTAAGGGCTATGAGTGAAGAGATGAAATCACTCCATCAAAATCAGTCATGGAGCTGGTCAAAGTACTAAAGAGTCAAAAGATTGTCGAAAGTAAATGGGTCTTCAAATGGAGAGAAGGCATTCCCGATGTTAAGGCAGCGAGGTATAAGGCGAGACTTGTGGTAAATAAGTATACATAGCATGAGGGCATTTATTACAATGAGGTATTCTCTCTTGTGGTAAGACATACTTCTATTTGTGTTTTACTTGCCGTAGTTGCTTCGCAGGATCTTGAGTTAGAGTAACTAGATGTGAAAACTGCGTTTCTTCACGGTGAGTTGGAGGAGTAGATTTACATGAGACAACCAGATGGATTTGTTATTCTGGATAAGGAATATCATGTTTGCTTGTTGAAGAAATCTTTATATGAGCTAAAACAATCTCTTAGGCAGTGGTATAAACGTTTTGATGCTTTCATGGCTAGTCAAGACTACACAAAAAGTTAGATGGATAGCTGCATTTACTTGAGGAGATTGGAGATTGGTTCTTTGATTTATCTACTCTTATATGTTGATGATATACTAATAGCAGTTAAGAATATGTCTGATATCGATGTGCTGAAGAAGCAGTTAAATGTTGAATTTGAGATGAAAGATTTAGGTGCTGTAAAGAAAATTTTGGTTATGGAGATTTTACGTGATAGGACTGCAGGAGTTCTACGTCTATTTTAGAAGAAATATATTGAGAAGATCGTGACATGTTTTAATATACAATCAACAAAATCTATAAGTACACCTTTAGCAAAGCACTTTAAACTTTAAGATCACCGCAGATTGAGGAGGAAGAGGAGCATATGTCCCGTGTTTCTTATTCTAGTGACATGGGTAGTATTATGTATGCTATGGTTTGTACTAGGCCTGATATTTCACAAGCTGTGAGCGTGGTTAATTGCTATATGAAGCGTCCTGGTAAAACTCATTGGGAAACTGTGAAGTGGATCCTCAGATATTTGAATAGGACGATAGATGTGGTTATAGTGTATCGGAGGGACAACAATGGCTGTAAGACCACTGGTTTTGTAGATTCGGATCACGCTAGTAACTTGGATGATTGCAGATCTTTAGCAAGGTATGTTTTTACGTTAGCAGGTGGTGCAGTTAGTTGGAAAGCATCCTTATAAGATCACATTGTCTTATCTTCAACTGAGGCAGAGTATATGGCACTAACCTTTGTAACGAAGGAGGTGATATGGTTAAAAAGTTTGCTCTCGGATTTTGGGTTAGAACAAAAAATTGTGGATATACACTGTAATAACCAAGGTGCGATATATTTGGCATATAATCTAGTTTATCACGAGAGAACGAAGCATATTAACATCAGGTACCACTTCATCCGAGATGTCTTAGCTAAGGGTAATGTTATTGTCAAAAAGATTGCCACAGCAGATAACTAGGCAGACATGATGACTAAGTCTGTTCCTTTGGCAAAGCTCAAGCTCTGCTTGAGCTTTATTGGCATCTGTGGAGAGTGAGTGCCCATCGGGGTGTTAGGAGATCAGCATGAATGATGAGCACTATAACTTAGCTTCAAACATCGAGCTAAGGTGGAGAATTGTTAAAAGATAAAGAAGAATTTCTTCTTTGGGCACATATATATATATGAGAGCAGGATATGAGTTCTTTCTTTGTGTGTGGAGCGGCTAAAAACCCTACGAAAGAAAAGGAGCCGCACGTCAAGCTGAAGAGAGCCGCACGCGTTATAATGTGAGCTTGAAAGCGCAATAATTTTGTGCCGTGAGTTTATATCCAAGTGAGTTGTTTATTTATAAACACTTTGGGTTTTAGGTTAAATCTAGGTGTGGGAAACACTTGAGCGTGTGAGTGATTGTAAATACCGATTTTCCGATTATAGTGGATTATTTACTATTGGCTCTCCCCGTGGACGTTGGTACCAATACTCGGACCGAACCACGTAAATTTCGATGTCCTTATTATTTCTCGTTTATTTCTCTGGTGATTTCGCGTTGATGTAAATTGTAAGATCCTATCGTTTCCACGTATTATATCCCAACAAGCTGATGCAGCTTTTTGTTTCTACATTAGGCTGTTCGTTTCAACCGGATCGTGTCTTATAGTCTGACCATTTGATTAACTTTAAGGCAGTCTCTATAACTCGCAGACGATGAAGACTTTCTTTGAGGAGACACTTGATGCAATTCTCGGCTCTATGTTGGACGCACCTACTACGGAGGTTTCGCCCACTTCAAAAAAACCCTTTCGGCCAGAATACAACATGTGCTACCTCCTCCATACAAGGAAATGGAACAAGAGGCGTGATATGCATAATCATCATTCTTTTGTTTGTAACAGCTCCCACAGATATCTTAAAATACCAAAGTCGATAGGAAATGGAGAGATATTAGCCACATTGGTCATCTTTCAACACTGTTTTGGAAGGTGGTCTGTTTGCACTGTCATCCCATGCCCATTTGTAATCAAGAACTATAGAACCAGACAAGTGGTCACACGGTTATCTTGTCTGTGTCACCTAGTGTTTGCAATTTTCACATTTGCTTTGTTGTAATGATGAGGTTCTTAAGACAGTTAGTCTCATCTTCTCCCCCCCACAAGCCGAAAGGAGGTCAGCGTGGTAGTTGTGATTACGTTTAGCCATTGAGATGTTTCTCAGTAGAGGCTGTGTGATAGGGAACTGAATTCCCAACAACCATCCGCTCTTTTGGTTCATTAGAGAGACAAATAAGTATCATCCTAAAAGAGTCATTATCAACTTTTTTAAATAACATCACTTTTTTTTCTTTTTCTTTTTTTATGCTATGTGAATGAAGTAGGGTATTGTGACTCTCAACGAATGTTGAGTTTTCCTCTCTATCCCTTGCGTGATAGCTAGCCCTCTTTCCCCAAAAACCCCAATCTCTTGAACCCTAAAACCTGTTTCCATGGCTGATTCTAGATTTTTCCCACCCGATTAGCCTTCCCACATACTCGATCCTTTACTGCATCCATCCACAAAGCCTAGATTAGAGCATCAACATCTCCCTCTTCGATCCCCAAGGAGACCCACTGCAGTCTTCCCGTGTCTCAGCAAGCCCTCCTTCATCGATGCTTCTAGGTGGGGAATGTGTTGCTTTTCTTGGGTTGATAGAAGTTGGGAAGGTGCGTAATCCCGTTAGCCTTGCAGTTTGCCCAATGTGTATTTTATCATCTTGAAGAGGAATCCCTGCAAAAGCAACTATCGTATACCCTTCTTAGAGCTAGTGAACCTAGAAACCATAAAATCAAATCTACAGAACTCCTTATGGCTATACACTCAACATCCACAAACCCACACACTCTTAATATAGGCACCAATCAAACCTAGAGCTCCCTTCATTCTAGAACTACAACCCTGTAACTCTTACTAAGCCTAGAACAACTGGTAGGAAATGGCAGGGGGGAGGGTAACCACCTCCGAATGGTAGCCCTGTGTCGAAGAATGGGAGATTTATGGTCTGAAGAGGATATTACGGATCTAGGGCTGACATTCTAGAGGAAGAATGGCAAGAAAGTGAATTAACCCTCTACAGCAAGCTTTTTTCCAAACCAAATGTTAATTTCCAAGCTTTCCTCTCTACCATGAGAAGAGCATGGAAAATTGACTTAGTAAAATGTGAGCTGATTGAACCAGGTTTTTTCTCCTTCTTATTCAACTCCATTGAAGAGAAAAAAAAAGGGTTTTAGAATCAGGGCCGTGGTCTTTCGCAAGTAATCTGCTTGTCCTAAAGGAAGGAGATTTGAATGTACCTGAACATTGTTATGAGTTCTTGCGTTATGCATTTTGGGTTCATATTATAGGCCTCCCTCGTGCCAGAGTAACTGAAGAATCCATACGACGATTAGCGTCTAAATTGGGGCAAGTTGAGGAGATCAAAATAGAAGCGAAAAACAACAATTCCCGAAAAACTGGAAAGGCAAGGGTGCTGTTGAATTTGTCAAGCCCACTCAAAACAGGCACTATTATCAATGTAGGGGATAAAAAATGGTGGATAGATTTTAAGTATGAAAGGCTCCCACACTTCTGCTTTTCTTGTGGGTGCATTGGAAATTATGCAAATTTTTGTTTGGAAATACCTTATGAGGAAACCAGCTTAGCTCAAGATCAGCTAGGGCGTTATGGGTCGTGGTTGAAGGCAGAAGTCCAAGAAGTTAGCCCCTACTGGAAGACCTTTTATGGGAAAATTGAACTCATTGCTATGGAGGAAGAGGTTGTGCTGGAAACTCCCATTATGGCTACTAACGAACCCCCGAGAACAGAGCAAGCCAAAACAAATGATTTAGCAATAGTTCTTGCACATCCTAATGTTCAGGAGCTTCAAATTGAGGCCCCAAAGATAGACCAAGCACCAACAAATAGCAGCAAAAGACCATAACAAGACCAAATTTTACTACTCTCTTCTGCAGGGAATAATGAGCATCAAATGAAGGCAAAGAAAGGAAAGACAGTGTATAAAGTTCCTGTGGTTAAAAAGCAAAAGTGAGTCAGTCCTTATGAGAAGAAGACCTCACAAGACCTCTTAGTGGATGAAGAACAACTTTTGGATGCCCCAATTCAGTCATGGGAAGGGGCTAATGCATGGGCTTTGGTGGCTAGCCCTAATAAGCCACCAACAAATAGATGAAATTATTTAGCTGAAACTGTTAGGGGTTAGGCACACCCTTGATTGTTCAACACCTTAGAGCCCTAGCGACTCAGGAAAGGCCCAACATGGTTTTTCTCATGGAAACCAAGAATAAGTCAAATGTTGTAGAAAGAGTGAAGGCAAGGATTCAGCTCCAACATTCTCTGGTTATCGAGCCCGTTGGTATAGCAGGAGGCCTAGCACTATTGTGGGATGAGGAGGTTAAGGTAAAAGTGGAAAGCAGTTCCAATGAGATCATTAATATCAAGTGTCAAGACTTAAATAGTGGCTACTTAATGCGAATATCTTTTCTACATGCATCAACCAACTTTCAAGATAGAGTAAGGCTATGGAGCTCTTTGAAAGACAGCAACTATAATAACCCATTTCCATGGTTGTGCATAGGTGACTTCAACAAAGTGCTTTACCATTGGGAGAAGGTCGGGAGGCGAGAGGCAGACCACTATAGAATTGCAACTTTTCGAGAATTTCTAGATACTTGCTCATTGATGGACATTGAGAGCAAGGGCTGCGCCTTTACTTGGTCAAATAATAGGGAAGGTAGTGCATTAGTAAAGAAGAGATTGGATAGAGCGATTTGCAATATGGGATGGAGAGTCCTTTATCCCAATGCGGAGGCTTTTGCTTTTCCGGCAATAGGGTTCGACCATAGCCCTATTCTATTATTATTAAATCCAACAGAGTTGAGAAGAAAGAAACTTTTCCAATTTGAGACATATTGGCTAGAACATCGAGAGTGTGAGGAGGTGGTCAAGCAAGCTTGGAATGAAAATAAAACAGATACACTTACTCTAGCAGGTAAAACAAGACGGGTAGCTGCTGAATTAAGTAAATGGAGTAGTAGAAATTTCAAAAATGCTCAAAAATAGCTCACTCCACTCAAATACAGGCTCCAAGAATTGACGAACAGAATTGATGGGGAGCAACATAGAGAGGAAGTCAGCAATATTACAAGGAAAATTGAAGAGTTATGGCATGTGGCACCCCTCGAACAGCCCCCGATCCGTTAGGGTCACCACAGTTCCCTTCCCTTTCACTTTCTTTAATAACACGTCACTCTGATACCATTTCCATTGCAGCGGGTCCATACAACCTAAGGGTTTACATCTTTTAGATCGATTCCTTACACAACTCATATGATGGAAGCATATCTAACAACTCCCTTCCCTATGTTCAGAAAACGATGCACACCAACTAAACATCTTATATAAGTTAAAGTCGAACACTTTTATTTACATAAAGCAGATGGACATCTTTAGTCAGTACATCGAAATGCCATGGTTTTCTATACTTGGCTATATTTCAAAAGATGACCAACATCTCCTCCAATAGTCGTATACTTAAAGTCTATCGATCAGTGTCGGCGTCCAAAAGTTCCTTTCTTTGCTATTCTCCTCCTCGCGGTCATATCCAACCACTCGATCCATCTACTGGTGGCAGTGGCAGCGGCAGCAGAGAAATCTTATCTAGTCTGAAATATTAATCCCCAAAAGGGGTGAGTACAACCACTCAGCAGTAAAGATCCACCAAACTACTTAATGCATCAAACAGAACAATCAAGGTATCATGAGCAAAGCACATATCATTCATGCATTCAAGCATACCTTACCTTGCAACCATGCATATATCACCATGCCATATGTGTATATACCACAATGCACTTATCATCAAGCATTCATGTATATATCACCATGCACTTATCATCAAGCATTCATGCATATATCTCCATGACATATGTGCATATACCACCATGCACTTATCATCAAGCATTTGTGCATATATCACCATGCAATTATGCATATCTCGCCATGCTATCAAACATACATCACCATAAGATCCATTCATGCCTTCATGATCGCATTTTCAATATCAAATAGCATCAATTTACTTTCATAAGCAGGTCATGCATCATGCCATATGCATACACCCATGCACATGATTTACTTTCAATTCTTATCTTTCACAAGGATCTTATCAATTTTTCTTCCCAGGGACCAATGTTTGCATCCCACAATTTATCGATCACACCCAACCTGGCATCGCGAGGAACCTCTGGCACACACCTCCGGGCATCCGGCACCCCCACATTCCGGGCATCTCACATCCCAACTAGCATCATGAGGAATCCCCTCGGCACACACCTCCAGGGCTTCCGGCACCCCCACATTCCGGGTATCTCGCATCCCAACTAGCATCACGAGGAATCCCCCTGGCACATACCTCCAGGTCTTCCGGGATTATGTACGGACATTCCACCAGGCATCCCCCCTGGAATTACATACCGTATACCACCAGGCATCTCGAAACTCCCGAGGACCCTCCGGAATTACACCACTAGGCCATCGGGCATCCGGTACCCCCACATTCCGAGCATCCCGACACTCCCGAGGCATCGTCGGCTCACACCTCCGACAGTATCCTCATTTATCATAATTCATATTCACATTTGTGTCTCAATATCAACATGGCACATGATGTGATGGCAACAAGGTCAATTTCAGCTTTTGATTTCATATGTAATGCCAAATATCATCACATGTGCAGCAAGATTCAATCACTTAAAACAATATAATTCATGGGGCTCATACAAAACAGAATAGTCCATGCATTACAGCTTTTGAAATTCGCACAATCCAGCTTGCACAGTTTTAGAAAACATTTTAATTACATACCCAAATGACATTCAAAACTTATGAAATTCGAACATGTGATAGTCAAGACATAAAGGCAGATACTTCATGGAGAACACTACACCAAAAGAACCCTATATAGTTCAATACAGACCATGCATCACAGCACTACTAATTCTGTCCGTTCCACTTGCACAGTTTTTGAAACATTTTTGGTTAAATAGGCAAATAAACTTCAAAAATTACGAAATTTGAATATGTTGTAGGTAAGACATAAATAAAGGTATTTAAAGCAGAACACTTTTCCAAAAGAATCTCATACAAAACGGTGTAGACCACGCATTGCAACATTACCAAGTCCGAACACATCAGATCGCACAGTTTTAAAAACATTTTCGATTAAATACCCAAATGAAATGTTAAAATTATGAAATTTGACTATGTGATAGCCAAGACCATAAGGTAAATACTTCATGAAGACATCAAAGTCAGATTCATCCTAGGTAATTAAATATAGGCAGTTAAAATTCTGTTCCTAGAACCGAAATTTCCAGATCTAACCATCTCTGAAAGACCACGAATTCACCTACTTATTCCTGTTTGTTTTCTCTAAATTTTTTTGATATGTTAAACCTCAGGAAGTACAATACAACTTTCGTTAAGAGATCAAAGCGAGATTTTCACAAGAAGGTTACTTTACAGACCACGAAACCCCTGAAGGTCATCACGACGAATTCCAGATCTAGTCTCTCCAAAGAAAAATCATTTCACTAACCATTTCTTGTTCGTTTTGCCTCAAATTTTAGTATGTTGTTCTTCAAGGTGTTCTCTACAACTTTCTTGAAGAAATCAAAACACGATTCCGACTAAAAAGTCACATGCAACACACAATCTCATGGACGGTCGGACTGGTCTTTCCAGAAACAGCATGCATGACCAATGAATTTCTCCCCATAGCTTCGACCTTTCATCACATCTACCACAACCAAAATGCACCATCTTCTACATACACATCACAGCAAGCAAAGGATAGGTTTTAGGACTCTACTTGCCTCAAATTTAAGCACAAAACAGCAACAAAATGGCGGGCAAAGCGGCGAAGGAACGGTGGCGAACGAGCTCCTCCTTCTTCCTCTTCTTCCTTTCCTTTCCTTTCTCTCTTTCTCTCCTCTCTCTCTCTCTCTCTCTCTCTCTCTTGGACGACACTCTCTCTTTCTTCTCTCTCTTCCAGTCGAAATCCCCCTCCCCTTTTCCTTTTAGTTGAATTAAAACCCTTGCATGCTTTACTTCTTGCATGGAGGGACACTTGGTTACAAAGAGGCAACACTTGGCAAGCTTTTCTTGCCACTTGGCATTTTTGCCATGCACATGATGGGCCTTCATTTGGCTGGGCTTGGGCCAGCCTTGGTCGACCACTTCATGGGTTCCTTGGGCCGGGCCTCTTGGCCCACTTTAGGCCAACACTCTTGGGCCTAAAGTCCAAACTTAAATGGCCCAAGTTTATTTTTAATAATACATCTTAATCCTCATTTAAATAAATACCTAATTGCATAATAAAATGGCCAAAAGACTTTGTGACATTAATCCATAAAATCAAATCTATAAAGTGCATAGTCAAGGACAAAGTCTTCTTTATCAAATTGTCCTATGGCACCAACCTTGATCATCCATTAACATAAGACGTATTTCTTACCCAAATAATTCTCCATTAAAATACTCGGCATTAATCTATTAAAATTCTTTGGTCTAAATGCCATAACATAAATCAATAACACTTCCATCACCTTTTCATAGTTCGTAATACATCCAGAGGTTGCCATGAAATTTTGGGATGCCACATGGTGACAAGAAGAGATGTATTGGTGTTTGAGGTCAAGAATTAATGGTTAAAATGGGGAGATCAAAATACAAAGTTCTTTCATACTACAATAGTGCAAAGAAGACAAAAAAAGAAAATATCCATGCTAAGGCTCGATGACCAAACCTGGTGCAGGGATCCCTCAACCCTTAAACAACACATTTGCAGCTTCTATCAATCCCTTTTTAGTTCGATGGGAGAAAGGAATTATCAACCAGTATTAGACCAACATCCAGTGGTGGTGAATCAGGAGATGAATACTGACCTGATCAAACCAGTTACACGAGAGGAAGTTAAAGAAGCTATTTTTTAGTTAGGGGCTACAAAAGCACTGGGTCCAGATGGGCTAAATGGAGTATTTTATCAAAGTCATTGGCCTATTATACACGAAGACATTTTCAGCATGGTTCAATCCTTCTTTGAGCAAGGTACTTTTTATCCAGTGCTTAATAGAACGCATATCACTCTCATTCCTAAAATAACAAATCCAGAAGAGATCACCCAATTTAGGCTTATAAGCCTATGTAATTTTAGTTATAAGATTATAGCAAAGGTGTAGGCCAATAGACTAAACCATGGCTTCCAAAACTTATTTCTGTGGACCAAAGTGCTTTCTTAAGAGATCGCTAGATACTAAACAACATTTTCATAGTCCAAGAGATGATTCATCAACTCAGGGTGAGAAGGAGAAGGCATAATTTTCAGGCCATTCTAAAACTAGACATGAAGAAGGCTTATGACAGGGTCGAATGGGATTTTTTATGTGATTATATGCTGAAATTGGGGTTTAATGTGAAATGGGTTAGATGGATAAAGCATCGCATTTCATTGGTGTCTTTTAGTATCCTAGTTAATGGAGAACCCTCAGCTGTCTTTAGGCCAACCCGAGGAATTCGACAAGGTGATCCTTTCTCCCCCTACCTATTTATTATCATGGCCAATGTCCTATCCACCCTTATGAGCAAAGCAGTAACAGATGGAAGTATTAGGGGTATCCGCCTAAATTCCACATGCCCAACTCTCTCATATCTTCTCTTTGCTGATGATGCAATATTTTTCTTAAATGGAACGATAAGAGAAGCTCAGAATGTAGCTAATGTGTTGAACCAGTACTGCTATGTGTCGGGACAAGCTATAAATCTCAATAAATTAGGGTTGCTCATTGGAAGAGATTGCCCACAAAGCCTAAAATAGAATCTAGCTGCTAAATTGAGAGTTCCAGTCATAGATTAAACAAGTAAATACCTGGGAATTCCATCCGATTGGGGTCAAACCAAAAAGCAAATGTTTGCATGGATCTTTGCTAAAGTTGAACGGAAACTTGAAGGATGGAAAGAGAGGTTGATTTCAAAGGCAGGAAAGGAAATTCTCATCAAAACAGTTATTCAAACCCTATCTCAATATGCTATGTCTATATTCAAAATTCCAGTATCCATTTGCCGGACTATTGAGCAGTGAGTAGCCTCCTTTTGGTGGAAACATAACGCAGCTAGAAGAGGGATACACTGGAAAAAGTGGGAAGATCTGAAAAGTAGGAAACATTGTGGTGGCCTCGGTTTTAAAGATTTAGTGGATTTTAATAAAGCAGTGCTGGGGAAGCAAGCTTGGAGATTTGTTCAAACATCGGATGCACTATGGTGTAAAGTTCTGAAAAGCATTTATTTTCCTAGAGGCGATTTATGGTCAGCAAACAAAAGTTTTTTGGCCTTCGTGGGGGTGGCAAAGCTTATTGATGGGGAGAGAAACAATTGAACCTGATTCTAGATGGGCAGTGGGGGATGGACAAAAAATAAGAATTCGACAAGACACTTGGCTACCGTCAGGAAAGCTCTTTGGCCCTGCAAATCAGGATGAACCAAGGGTGGTGGCTGATTTAATTGATCATGAGTCACATGATTGGGATGTTCAACAAGTGAACAACCTGTTTGAGGAAGGTGTAGCTAAAGAGATTTTAGCCATTCCCATCAACTTAACACCTTATCCAGACAAGCTAGTATGGACGGCAAACAAATCGAGCTCCTATACTGTGAAAAGTGGCTACAACAGAATACATAACAAGGCTGAAATCCCCACTACAAATATCCCGTCCTCATCCTACCAAACCCCTAAGTCGCTTTGGAATGAAATCTGGAAAATTCAAACATTTCCCAAAGGAAAATGCTACCCGACCCTACCTATCAGATATGTCAACAAGCCTCGGAATCAGTAGAGCACCTCTTCATTCTCTGTGATTGGACCAAAAACATATGGTCAGGCCCTCATCTTCATGCCGATACATCTCAAGAATGAATTACTCATATAGATAAGTGGGTCTTTGAAAATCTCACCTCATGAGCGGATCAAAACTCGAAAGCCCTGTTTGCTGGTGCGCTATGGCAGATCTGGAAGTGTTGAAATGCTTTGGTCTTCCAAGGACGAAAGCCAGACCCAATCGTAGTTCAAGCGAAAACGAGTATCACAGCAGAACTCTTCAAAACATGGAACCTATGGGGGAAGAAAAGCGGAGAGAAATCACCGAAAGACCTATGCTGAAATGGAACCCACCTTCAGCAAATGAGATGAAAATAAATGTCGATTGCTCCTGGTGTGAATCATCCAAGGCCAGATCGGTTGCTGTAGTATGCAGAAATTGTTAGAGAAAACTTCCTTATTTGTTTTGAAGTTGACAAAATGTTTCCATCAATCTAATCTGAAGACTTGTAGACTTTTTCATCAAATTCTAAAGACCGCCAAACCGTCAAACTCAAGATTTAAAATTTGCCCTCATTGACAATTTCTAGACTGTTGAAGAAGACTTATCCAAAATTGAGTATTTCTTTAAGGATTTGATTCAAGTGGCCAAAGAAGATCTCATGGCTGGAAATAGCATCTAAAGATCTATTATTCGTATTGGAAATAATTCGGGTAATTCGGATCCGTTGATTGACGAAGTATACTTGGAATGTTCTACTTATGAAAATCTAGATTCTGATTGTAAGGGCGAGCATGATTGGTGGGCTATCTTCACATTCCTTAAGTAACTTGAGATCTCTCTAATTGATTATGTCCAACGGGTAGATTGGAAGAACTCTTTTGGAAAGTGCCAACGCTTATGAAGGCACGGAGGAGTATATAAGGAGGATGCTCTAGTTATTCGAGTGTGTGCAAGACAGAGAAATTCCAAAGTCTGAAGCTCCTTGTTCTTTGTTGGTTCAATTGTTGTACGGAAATTTGTACTCAAAAGAGAGTTTAGATTCTTGTGACCTTGAGGAAGTGTAGCAGAGTCTCTACACTGTGGAATCAAGGACGTGATACCGTAATGACTCTTTTGATTCATAGTGAAATCTAGCCGGTGGGCTGTCAGTGCAGGAGAGTGGACGTAGGCTTTGATTAAACCGAACCACTATAAACCTTTTGTTCTTATTCTCTTCCCTAAACTCTTTACTTTGTTCGTAACTCTATTTAATTGTTAAAGTCTGATTCATTCTGCAATGTCTATTGTTAACCAGACTCTAGTTAAAAGGAAAAGATTTTTTGCAAAATTTGCCTTTGCACCTATTCACCCCCTCTAGGTGCTCATACTAGCTCTTTCAATTGGTATTAGAGCATGTGTGCTCATTTGAATTGAAGTGTTTTTACTTCAGAGTTAACGATCCATGGCTAGTATGTTGGCTCCAGGTTTGGTAGAAGGGCAAACTAATACCAGACCTCCCTATTTTAATGGAAATGAATACAACATATGGAAAAGCATCATGAAGGCATTCCTAAGATCAAAAGATCCCCTGGAATGGGATGTGGTAGATAAATGAATTATTCCTAAAGCTACAACAGTCTCAGAAAGGGAAAAAGAAGCTGTTGAGGCTAGCGTGATGACACAAGAAAAGATATCCAAAAGACAAGCTCTTGATGCAAAAGCAATTTATTCATTATATTGTGCATTATCTCTTACTGAATATAACAGAATATCTTCTTGTGAAATAGCTAAAGAAGTCTAGGATAGGTTACACATCACCTATGAAGGAACCAATTGAGTGAAAGAAACCAGAATCAATATTCTGCTTGGTCAATATGAAGCCTTCAAGATGAAACTAGGAGAAACTATCACTGACATGTTTAGTCGTTTACAAAAATTGTGAATGGTTTTGAATATCAAGGTCAACCAATCTCTAGACCCATGAAAGTTAACAAACTGCTGCGTGAACTTTCAAAAGATTAGAATCACATAAAGACCTCAATAAGGGAGACACAAAGGATCATGCCACTCTCCATTAATGAATTGGTTGGCACTCTTCAGTCTTATGAAGTGAAGCAAATCAATGAAGATGAAGATCCTAAAGGTAAAAAATGCATTGCTTTAAAATCTAATGATAATTCTGATGTTACAGATTCTGAAGACAATATGGATGATGAAGAGCTTGCTCTCATGATAAGAAGGTTCAGAAAACTAAACAAAAAGGGAAGAAGATTCAATTGGAAAAAACAAAGCTCTCAAACGGTTCAAAATAAATCAGTTGAGGATGATGAATCCAATAAAGATGTGATTTGTTTTGAATGCAAGAAAAATAGACACATCAGACCTAATTGTCCCTTGTTAAAGAAAAAGAAAGGAAAAACTGAGAAGTACAGAAAGGCTCTTTAAGCAGAAACTTGGAGTGATACCAAATGTGAAGAGAGATGATGATTATGCTAATGTTTGTCTAATGGCATAATCAAAATTAAATTCAGACTCTGAGATAGACTCAGACTCAGATAGTGAAATCGAGGTAAGTAATTTAAAAATTCCTACTAAAGACTCTAAATATATTGATGAACTGTGTCTTAGTCTTAAAACCTCTCTCAAAAGGATTTCTGAACTAAAAAGGGAAAATTCTGCATTGAAGCAATAAGAGATTATTTGGAAAGAAAAGTTCGAAAACTTGGATAAAAGTTTTATTACTCTGAAAGAAAATGCAGACTCTCTTTCAAAAGAAAATATGTTTTTGAAAAATGATATTTCAAGCATTTCAAAAAGGTTTTCTATAGGATTTGAGAAATTAGAAAATATTCTTTCAGCTCGAAGACCTTATTTTAACAAATCAGGCTTAGGAATGACTGCTGAAACCATTTCTCTAATTAATTTTCCAAAAGTAAAGGAAATGATCAAGCAAAGACCTACAAAAGACTTTTATAGAAAACATTTTCAAAAAGTTTTTGTAAAACCTATTGGCCTTAGTACTCTTAAATGTTCTAAGTGCAACAGCTCAAAATATTTTGAGAAAGAATGTCCAATGGTTTGGAAACCTGTTAAAAATGTTTGAGCAAAGACCGTATATTGCACTAACTTTATTGGACCCAAGAAAGTATGGGTATCAAAGAAAGCTTGAGTTTCTTTTTTAAATACAGGTCGCTATCAAGAAAAATGTCAAATGGTACTTGGATAGTGGATGCTCAAGACATATGACAGGAGACTCAAGTTATTTCATAAAATTTATGCAAGTTAATGGTAGAAAAGTTTCTTTTGGTGAAAATAGCAAAGGCAGAATTGTCGGATGCAGGACAGTAAAGATTGGAAGTCTCATAATCAACAACGTTTCCTTAGTGGAAGGACTCAACTACAACTTGCTGAGTATCAGCCAACTGTGCAACACAAGTTTCAAAATCAACTTTCAAGAAGGAATATGTTCAAGAACCAGTAAAGACTCCTCTCAAACTTTCACGGGGTAAAGACATGGGAATATTTATCTCTTGGATATCAAACCAGAAAAATCTCAATGTCTAATTTTAATTCAAAAGGAAGCTAATCTCTAGCATAGAAAACTTGGCCACATCAACATGAAGCAAATAGCTAAGATCTCTACAAAGAAGCTTGTTCATGGACTACCCAACCTGACATACCAAAAATCAAAATTATGCACACCATGTGTGACACCCCGAAACACCTAAGGTCGCCACAGGTACCTATCTTTCCACCTAATGAATACTAGTTACATCTCTTAGTAGAAGCATCGTAGTTCATAGGCATTTTTTTTTTTTTTGAAAACAGTCCTAACGCAACTTATTAGCAGAAGCATAAACAAGTCTCACCATTCCTCCCTCCAATAATCATAATGCAATGCACACCAACTATGCATCATAAGAAAAGATAAAGTTGAGACACTTTTATTTATATATTTTCATGATTGATCTCTCAGGTCGGTACAACCAAAAAGAAATGCCAAGACTATTAGCTTAACTTGGCCATAACTCAAAAAGAGATTTTGACCCCTATATCGATCACGTGTCATCCTCCATCTACAAGTGTCGGCTATCCTCAAAAAGTGTCAGCTCTCAACTCCTTACGCGGGCCATCACACCCATCCTGGTGCATTGGGCGGTGGCGGTGGCAACATCCCTCATATCACTCCACCACGGCGGATGTGGACCGACAAGAACTCCTGGATGACCGGGCCCCCAACCAGGCCCACATCACACATCACCAGCATGCAAACCTGAATGAAAGTCAGACCAGGGATGGTAATACAATCGATCTTTGAACCCTCGACCTCCACGTCAGAAGGAAGGCCGTAAAAGGTACCCCGCGTGACCGAAGGGAGTGGCATCTTTCTAATCTGAAATGTTAGTCCCCAAAAGGGGTGAGTACAACCACTTAGCAAGTAAAAGATCCATTAAACTACTCAATGTATCACACCGAATAATGAAAACATCACAAACAAAGCACAAATCATTCATGCATCCAAGTATAACTTACCTTGCAGACATGCATATGTCGTCATACCATATGTGCATACACCATCATGCATTCATCATCAAGCATCCATGCATGTCCCATCATGCCATAGGTGCATACACAACCATGACTCATCATCAAGCATTGATACATATCCATGCCTCATGTGCATATGTTCCTTGCATATTATATCATACAGCCATGCATACATGTCACCACACCATGCATGATTCAATTTCAACTTTTTATCTTCCAATTGGATCACCACATTTCTCTTTCCTGGAACCAGTGGTTGCATCCCACATTTTATAGCTTGCACCCAACCTGGCATTGTGAGGAACCTCCAGCACACACCACCGGGCATCCGGCACCCCCACATCCTAGGCATCTCGTATCCTATCTGGCATCATGAGGTATCCCCTTGGCACACACCACCGAGACTTCCGGCACCCCCACATTCCGGGCATCTCGAAACTCCCGAGGACATCCGGCACCCCTACATTCCGAGCATCCGGCACCCCCACATCCCGGGCATCTTGACACTCCTAGGGCATTGTTGGCTCACACCTCCGACAGCATCCTCATTCATCATAACTCATATTCACAATTTATGTCGCGATATCAACGTGGTACATGATGTAATGGCAATCAAGTCAATTTCAGCTTTTCATTGTATATCTAATGTCAAATATCATCACATGTACAGCAAGATTCAATCACTTAAACAATTCATGGGACTCATACAAAACAGAATAGTCCATGCATTACAGCTTTTGAAATTCGCACAATCCAGCTTGCACAGTTTTTGAAAACATTTTAATTAAAAACACAAATGACCTTCAAAATTTATGAAATTCAAGCATGTAATAGTCAAGACATAAATGCAGATATTTCATGAAGAACATTATACCAAAAGACCCTCATAAAATTCGGTATAGACCAAGCATCACAGCTCTACTATTCTAACAATTCAACTTGCACAGTTTTTGAAATTTTTTTGGTTAAATAGGCAAATGAACTTCAAAAATTACGAAATTTGAATATGTTGTAGGAAAGATATAAAGAGAGATACTTCATGACAAATAATTTTCCGAAAGAACTTCATAAAAAATGATATGGTCCAAGCACTGAAACTGACTAAGTCCGAACGCGTCAGATTACACGGTTTTAGAAATATTTCCGATTAAATACCCAAATGACCTTCCAAAATTGTGAAATTCAACTATGTGGTATTCAAGATCGTAAGGTAGATTTTTTATGAAGGAATAAAAGTCATATTTGTCCTAGGTAATTAAATATAGGCGGTTAAAAATTCTGTTCCTAGTACCGAAATTTCCAGATTCAACACCCTCCGAAAAACCATGATTTCACCTACCTATTCTTGTTAGTTTTCTCCAAATTTTTGATATGTTAAACCTGAAGATATCCTTTACAACTTTTGTTAAGAGATCAAGGTGATATTTTCACAAGAATGTTACTTTATAGACCACGAAACCACTGAAGGTCGGCACAACGAATTCCAGATCTAGTCTCTCCGAAGAATAAAGATTTCACCTACTTATACTTGTTTTTTTTGTCTCAAATTTGAATATGTTATATTTCAAGAAGTCCTTAACAACTTTCATTAATAAGTCACGGTCAAAATCCAACTCAAACAACACATGCAAGCCAATAGAACATCCAAGGTCGAACTGTTTTCTCAAGAACAGTTTACTAGTCTCAAACATCCCTCTTAAAACTTCAAACTTTAATACCCTAAACATCCGAAATCTATCACCATTCAAGCACACATACTAGGCACAACATGCAAGAGCAGATCAAGGATCCCACTTGCCTCTAAACCGAGCAAGCAACGAGCACAACGGCGGCGGGACACGGCAACAGATGACAGACGACGAACACACGGCCTCTCCTCCTTTCCTCTTCCCTTCTTCCTTTCTTCCTTTCTTTCTTCTCTTTCTCTCCTCTCTTTCTCTCTTCGGACGAACCCCTGTCTCTCCCTCTCTTTCTCGCTTAAGCCGGCCATCATTTCCCTAATTTTTCTTCCCCTCAATGATGAGCAATCATTGGATGTGCATGGGGAACACTTGGCAATTCTCTTGGGACAAATGGCCTTCTTCATGCAAGATGGGCCTCCATTTTCGGCTGGGCTTGAGCCAGCCATGGGCCGACGGCTGCTTCCTCTCCTTGGGCTTCGTGGGCCGGCCAAAGATGGGGTGAGGTAATGGGCTGGTTTGGGCTTTTAATTGTCCAGCCCATCCTCATCCTATTAATTTACCTAATCCTTAATTATAATATATATATATATATATATATATATATATATATATATACACACCTAATTGAGATTTATTTTTCACCAAAACTTTGTGACCCAACTTAATAAATTCCAATCCATAATTCACATGGCCAAAACATAATTCTCCTATCAAATAATTATTCACCAAAAGCTTGGCCAAAGTCTTAATATAAGACATGGATTAGAGCACCCCTAAAGATTGGTAAGAAATTCTAGGATGCCACACCATGTGTGTTGGGAAAACAGGTTAGAAGTTCATTTAAACCAATAAATCAAGTTTTCACTAATCGTATACTGCAACTCTTGCATATGGATCTCTTTAGACCAACCAGAACCCAAAGCATTGGTGGTAAGAAATATTGCCTAGTAATAGTGGATGATTATTCACGATTCACTTGGGTATATTTCCTGGCAAGTAAGTCAAAAATCTTTTCTTATTTTATAAAGTTTGCTAAGAAAGTACAGAATGAGAAAGGGTATGTTATTTCAAGCATACGAACAGACCATGGAGGTGAGTTTGAAAATCAAGACTTTGCTAAATTTTGTGATGAATCTAGTTTTCAACATGTATTCTCCTCTCCATACACTCCAGAACATAATGGAGTTGTGGAAATGAAGAATATATCATTGTAAGAAATGGCTAGAACACTTTTAATTGAAAGCAACATCTCTTCTCTATTTTTGGACTAAAGCAGTTTTTACAGTATATTATATTATTAATAGTCTTCTTAAGGCATATTCTGGAGAAAACTCCCTATGAGTTGTTCAAAAGAAAGAAGCCAATTGTTTTTTATTTCCATGTGTTTGGTTGCAAATGTTTTATATTGAAAAATGAAATGATCGAATTGGTAAGTTTGAAGAAAAATCAGACGAAGGTATCTTCCTTGGATATTCAACCATCAGGAAATCTTACAGAGTTTACAACAAAAAGACTCAATCGGTGGAGGAATCGATGAATGTCAAATTTCAAGACCTTATACAAAATCAATTAATCCAAACTCAACCTGAAGAATCTGAACCTGCTCCAGACTCTACAAAGTCCAAATCCCCAGAAGCAGCTCAGACTTCAAAAGATCAACAACGAACGAACATTGAAGAATCAAATGAAGAAAAAGATCAGTCTATCAGACCAACCAGCAACTGGAAGCATAAGTTCATTCATCCCAAAGAACTCATTATCGGTGACATTGGTGAAGGGATTTGTACAAGATCCAAAAGGCATGAAGAGTCTAGCGATGTGACTCTTATTTCTGAAATAGAACCCAAAAGCATAGATGAAGCTTTATCTAATGAAAGCTGGATTGAAGCTATGCAAGAAGAACTCGGGCAATTCATAATTAACAATGTCTGGGAACTGACTCCTAAACCAAAAAGTAAATATATTATTGGAGTTAAATGGGTTTTCAAGAACAAGATGGACGAAAAAGGAAAAGTTATAAGGAACAAAGCAAGACTTGTGGCCAAACGATATATGCAAGAAGAAGGGATAGACTATGATGAGACTTACGCACTAGTAGCAAGGTTAGAAGCAATTAGATTACTACTTGCTTTTGCTTTTTATAAGAATTTCAAGTTATTCCAAATGGACATCAAAAGCACATTCCTAAATAGATTTATCCAAGAGGAAGTCTAGTGGAACAACCCCCGGGTTTTGAAGATCCAAGGAAACTAGACTCTGTATTCAGACTGAAAAAGATGCTATATGGTTTAAAGCAAGCACCTCGAGCTTGGTATGACAAGTTAAGTAAGTTTTTAATCCAAAATGGCTTTGTTAAAGGATGAATTTGAGATGAGCATGAAGGGTGAACTATCCTTCTTTCTCGGACTACAAGTAAAATAATTGAAGGAAGGGACCTTCATTCACCAAGAAAAATATGCTAAAGAACTTGTTAAAAAGTTCAGTTTGGAGAATTGTAAAAAGATTGATATACCAATGTCAAGTTCCTTGAAGCTGAACAAAGATGAAGGAGGAAAGAAAGTTGACTAGAAGCTGTATAGGAGTATCATTGGTTCACTTCTTTATCTTACGGCTTCTAGACCTAACATTTTGTTTAGTGTTTGCATTTGTGCCAGATTTCAATCAGATCCCAAGGAATCTCATCTAAGCGCTGCAAAACACATCATTAAATATATTGCAACAACCTCTAATTTGGGTCTTTAGTATCCTAAAGAAGGAGACTTTACTCTCCTTGGATACTCAGATGCAGATCTAGCAGGATGCAGAGTTAATAAAAAGAGCACTTCGGGCACTTGTCAATTGCTTGGTAACATAACAGTATCTTGGTTTTCAAGGAAGCAAAGTACTGTAGCTTTTTCAATAGCAAAAGCAGAGTACATTGCTCTTAGAAGCTGTTGTTCTCAAATCTTATGGATAAAACAACAGTTAAGAGACTTTGGAATCGAAGATTCATGCACTAAGATCAAATGTAACAACACCAATGCGATTAATCTTACCAAGAATCCAATTCTTCATTCAAGAGCAAAGCATATAGAAATTCGACAACACTTTATTAGAGACCATGTTCAAAATGGAGAAGTCTTGATTCAATTCATTGACTCAAAGATTCAGCTGGTGAACATATTTAAAAAACCTCTGGCGAAAAGTCCATTTGAGTCTATTCGTTTCAGACTTAATATCTTAAAGTCTAAAGAAATTCAGACTTAGGGATAAAAGTCTAAAGATACTCAGACTCAGAAGATCAAGAATCACGACTGTAAGTTATTTCGATTTTAGAAACTTATCGTTTGGAGAAAATCTCAAAAAGGTACGAATGCCTATTAATCTGCAAGTGATTGATGTTATCTTTCCAAATTTTGTAATTATAGTAATCATTACTTTTTGAAAAAGAAGTTATCTTTTTAATAGTTATCTATTTTCAAAAAGGCAGCTATTTTTGAAAAGGCATTTTCTATTTTTTCTTTTACGACGATTCGTATACCCCGTTTCGATTGCTTTATATACTGTTTGTTTTCTTCTATTTTACTCACAAACCCTAGAAGCATAGAACATCACCTTCTTACTTTTACTCCCTAGTTTAATCCTCAAAGTTTTCATTTTTCTCGCGAATCGAGTTTGGAATCTCTCAAAGACTGTGAAAATGTCTTTCCAAAGAAAGTCTTCAAGGATTGCAAGTAGGGGATCACAGCATATGCGTGAGGGTTATACGCACTTTGACCTTACGGAGGAAGAAGAACCTCCAAGACAGAAGCAGAATCCACAACATTCTCAACCACGTCATTCTCCTTGAGCTAGACCACAATGTTCATCAACAAGCGGAGGAAGAAATTATTGAAGATGCAGAACCTGTAAGAACTCAAAAGCCTGCCTTTACCTTTAAACTCTACTTTGCCTTGAAGAAGGGAGGCATTCCCTTGAACTTTATTGATGAATTTTTGAAAGAGAAAGGGTATCGAAATGAAACCCACTTTTTGCGAACGATGGAACATTTGGGAGTTGCTCTTGCGGGTCGGTAGAAAGAGCCTTTGTGAATATCCCAAGCGATCCATGTGTTGGAGGACTTAATCAACCTGATGGAAATGATGATGAGAAGATGTTCACTCATTTTAAGCCTAGAATGGGCGGCGAATATTCGAAGCAAAAGGACAGATTTGTTTCGTTCTAAGGAACACAAGCGACTTTACTCTAAGTTGCTGAAGCGAGGGGTGATGAACCCAAGAAGTGTGGACTTTGATTTTCTTGATTCTCTGAACGTGAAGTTATGAGAGAAATTCGCCTTGCTTCAACTTGAACGATTTGGTTCTGAGACAACAGTGGCTCATCCAAAACTTACTGTGTATTTCTATTCTAATCTCAGCTTTTTGGATACGAATAGACTTTCTTTCAATGTTAGAGACCAAGACTATGTAGTTGATATGGACACTCTGGCTGATGTGATTGGAATGGAGAGAGGGGTGTTCCAATCAATTAGTGTGTCTATTGGTCGTGCGTTTGTAGAGCTTGTTCGAGATGGAATGGCTAAAGGACGGATTTCGTACTTGAGGATGAATGCCTCAAATGTCTTGCTTCACAAGATTGTGATATATTGTCTTAGACCCAAATCGACTTCAAAGATTGATGTTTCAAATTCAGAAGCAAAGCTGATGTATGCTATCAATGCTGACAAAAAGTTCTATCTGCCATACACTATCATGTTTCACATGTATAGATCAATGGTGAAGGACAAGGGCCAACTTCCCTATTCAGCTCTTGTTACTCAGTTATTTAGACATTTTCATATTCAGCCTCCCAAAATCTTATGTGTTCGAACGTGTGATCAAATGGTGGTGGGACTAAAGATGGTTTCCAAAATGCGTCTGAAGGAGCTGAACAAGGCTTTGGAGCAATTTAAGGAGAAAACCCCTATCAAGACTAGACAAGACTCTGTGACGGCAAAACAGAAAGGCAAGGAGCCGATGACAACTCTATCCAAGAAAAGGAGAGCACTTATCTTGGAGGATGAAGAAGATAAGGATGATGTTACCATTTCCGCTCTTGCCTTAAGAAACCTTTAGTGTTTTGTTCCAAAGTTAGAGGAGAGAGAAAATCAAGCCAGAGAAGATGCAGAGCAAAGAAGTGAAGAAAGGGAAGCGATAAGGAAAGCAACAGAGGAAGAAAAAACTGCAGAAGAAAAGGAAAGAAGAGAACAGGAGCATAATGTCATTGAAGACAAAACAGAGCATGAATAGTACTTCTCTCCACCCGAAGGCACTGAAACAGGGGGAACTGCTGAGAAAAGAGGTACTTCTTCAATTGCCTTTACTAGTGATGATGTTAGTCGTTCTCCTGCTGATCCAGAAGAAGTATATGCCTCTCAATTTCCTGAAGAAGGTCATGAGGTTTCATCTCCAAATTTGGGTGCTCATACTAATATGCCATCATTTGCTAATACTCCACAAACTGACCATGCTGAAGCAAGCACTCAAACTGACAACACAGCAGACTTTCGAAGGTTGCTTGATGTTCTTTTGGAGATGCGAAGCCAAATTTATGCCTTGGGATGCGAATTTCAAAATATGCGAAATGCTAGTCAAGACTCTTCAGTTTCTTTACACAATCAAATTCAGGCCGTTAATCTTCAAATTCAAGCCGTTAATCTTCAAATTCAAGCAACTGCCAAGGGTGAGGAAGTAGACAAACTGAAGGAAGACTTGAGAAAGCTGGAGGAGACTGTCAGGTCGATGGGAGATTTCCAGCTTGTTCGCGTTCCAAAGCAATCTTAATTTTATTCAAATCTCTATTTCTTCTCTACCTTTTTAATGCTGACAAAAACGGGGAGAATGTTGGTGCAGATTAGATTTGCAGATTTGACTTTTGTTTTGTTTGACTTTACTTTGACTTTACTTTTGTTTGGTTATGACTGGCTTGGACTATGTTTTGATGGTTTAGAATGCTATGTTTTGTTCACTTAATACTTGTAGTATCTTAAGCATTGTTGATATTCTCATGGCAAAGATAGTTGTTTTTATAGGACTAACTAATTTCCTGTGGATGCAGATTCGATACTATCTCTATTCTAATCCATTTATCTTTTATGAGATATCTTTACTTGAGTATTGTCTTGCAGGTTAAAAGTATTCAAATCTGCAAGAAAGTTTTGTCACCATCAAAAATAGGGAGATTGTTGGAGAAAACTTCCTTATTTGTTTTGAAGCTGACAAAACGTTTCCATCAGTCTAGTCTGAAGACTTACAGATTCTTTCGTCAAAGGCTGAAGACCGCCAAACCGTCAAATTCAAGATTTAAAGTCTGCTTTCATTGATAGTATCTAGACCGTTGAAGAAAACTTATCTAGAATCAAGTATTTCTTTAAGGATTTGATTTGAGTGGCTAAAGAAGATCTCACGGCTGGAGATAGCATTTAAAGATCTATTATTCGTATTGGAAATAATTCGAGTAATTCGGATCCGTTAATTGGCAAAGTATACTTGGAAGGTTCTACTTATGGAAATCTAAATCTTGATTGTATGGGCGAGCACGATTGGTGGGCTATCTTCACATTCCTTAAGTAATTCGAGATCTCTCTAACTGATTATGTCCAACAAGTAGATTGGAAGAACTCCTTTGGAAGGTGCCAACGGTTATGAAGGCATGAATGAGTATATAAGGAGGATGCTCTAGTTATTCGAGTGTGTGCAAGATAGAGAAATTCCAAAGTCTAAAGCTCATTGTTCTTTGTCGATTCAATTGTTGTGCGAAAATTTGTACTAAAAAGAGAGTTTAGATTCTTGTGAGACCTTGAGGAAGTGTAGTAGAGTCTCTACACTGTGGAATCAAAGACGTGACACTGTAATGACTCTTATGATTCATAGTGAAATCCAGTTGGTGGGCTGTTAGTGCGAGAGAGTGGACGTAGGCTTGGATTAAGCCGAATCACTATAAACCTTGTGTTCTTATTCTCTTCCCTAAACTCTTTACTTTGTTCGTAACTCTATTTAATTGTTAAAGTCTGATTCCTTCTGCAAAGTTTATTATTAACTAGACTCTAGTTAAAAGGAAAAAAATTTTGCAAAATTTGCCTTTTGCACCTATTCACTCCCCTCTAGGTGCTCATACTAGCTCTTTCAGAAATGACGCCGGCATCCTCACTCATGGTTTCGCGAAGCCGATTTTTGCTCCATTCGCGTGGGTCACTGAAGCCCTAGCCTTGAGAGAAGTGGCACTTTGGGTGAAGAACAGAAGCCTCACATGAACAGGAGAAGACTTGCAACTTAAAGAAACTGATCTATAGGTGCTCATTTCATCTGATAACCTATCACTCATAAACAACCTATTAGGCCTAGAGAAACCACCTTGGCCGGGCCAGCCCATAGTTGCAGATTGCAGAGAAATTTTGGCCTAGCTTAGTGGAGTATCAATCATCTATGAGCCACGAGACACCAACAAAGCCGTGGATTGGGTCGCCAAAGCCCACCGAACCAACTCACTTCCTAGCAATTGGATGGTTAATCCTCCTCGCTCTCTATATTTAATTTTATGTTTAGACATGCCTACTAATGGTGCCCCTTTAGTGGGTTAGTAATGAAATTACTATGTTTAAACCAAAAAAAAAAAAACAAAAAGAACGAAGTAGGGTATTGAATAGAGTCAAAATATGAAGATGGACCATAGAAAGAAGCTAAAAAATATACCTATTTCCCTTCATTAGAGAAGTGGAAAGGCCTTGATCTACATGAGTTAATTTTCATTTGAACTAAAAATAGCGGCTAAGCTTTTTGTCACGTTATTATCTTTAAACATTCTAAGCATATGGTAGCAATTATTGTATCAACATATCCTCTATCACCTTTACTTTTCAAATGGGATGACATCGAGTTTTTTTTTTTTTTTTTTTTTTGGTCAAAGACATCGAGTTTCATTAGAAGTACAACGTGACTATAACGTCAAATATGAATTATATACAAAATAGGAGTCAATCTAGCTTTGAATAAATTAAAAAAAATAAAGGAAAAATAGAGATGTCATAGATTACAAGGGAAAACATAGCAATTGTGCTCATTAGATAAGATGCATTTTCTGGGAATTTTTTTTTCTTTTTGTAAGGAAAAGAGCACACACTTTGCCCTTAAAAAAAAAACTATAAAATTAGAATAGATGTCTCTTTTTCTTTTTTTAAGAAATTGGGTCTACTTAGGGGACATAGACTTAAAATGTGTCAGATCACACCAATAGCAATCCCTTTTATTCTAAGACAAAAATTCAACCAAAGAGATTCAATTCGACAAAAAAGAAGAAGAAAAGTTTATAATTAAGATTGAAAGGTGATAGTCAACTCCACTCTGTAACCTATTTGTGTCAGCAAGATTAAATCGAGTAAATTAATTAGAAATTCCTTTAAAAAAATAGTGTTTATTACTAGATCTTTCGTCAATGTAAATATATTTTTACAGATTCACAATTGGACTTTCTTATTGATTCATGAGATATGTAAGGAACTGGCCTTCTTCATGCAAGATGGGCCTCCATCTTTTGGCTGGGCTTGGGCCAGCCATGGGCCGACGGTAGCTCTTCCTTTCCTTGGGCTTCGTGGGCCGGTCGAGAATGGGGTGAGGTCATGGGCTGGTTTGGGCTTTCAATTGTCCAGCCCATCCTCATCCTATTAATCCTCCTAATCCTTAATTTATATACCTAATTGGAATTTATAATTCACAAAACTTTGAGACCTATCTTAATAAATTCCAAACTATAATCCCACATGGCCAAAAATGGAATTTTTCTATCATATAATTATTCACAAAAAGCTTGGCCAAAGTCTTAATGCAAGACATAAATTAAAACACCCTTAAAGATTGGCAAGGAATTCTAGGATGCCACATACCGAGTGTGAAGAGAGTGATGATAATTATGCTAATATTTGTCTAATAGCACAATCAGACTCAGATTCAGACTTTGAGACAAATACAGACTCAGACAGTGAAATTGAGGTAAGTAATTTAAAAATTCCTACTAAAGTCTCTAAATATATTGATGAATTGTGTCTTAGTCTCAAAACCTCTCTCAAGAGGATTTTCAAGCTAAAAAGAGAAAATTCAGTATTGAAGTAACAAGAGATTATTTGGAAAGAAAAAGTTGAAAATTTGGATAAAAGTGTTATTACTTTGAAAGAAAATGCAAATTCACTTTCAAAAGAAAATGCCTTTTGAAAAATGATATCTCAAGTATTTCAAAAAGGTTTTCTATAGGTTCTAAGAAATTAGAAAATATTCTTTCAGCACAAAGACCTTAATTTAAGAAATCAGGTTTGGAAATGATATTTGATACCATTCCTTTAATTGATTTTCCTAAAGTAAAGGAAATAATTAAACAAAGACCTACAAAATATTTTTTATAAAAATCATTTTCAAAAAGTCTTTGTAAAACTTGTAAGGCGCAGTGCTCTTAAATGTTTTAAGTGCAATAGCTCATATCATTTTGAGAAAAAAATCCTGTGGTTTGGAAATCTGTTAAGAAGGTTTGGGCAAATACCGTATATTGCACTAATTCCATTGGACCCAAGAAATTATGGGTACCAAAGAAAGCTTGAGTTTCTTTTCTAAATGCAGGTCACTATCAAGAAAAAGGTTAAATGGTACTTGGATAGTAGATGCTCAAGACATATGACAGGAGACTCAAATTATTTCATAAAGCTTGTGCAAGTTAATGGTGGAAAAGTCTCTTTTGGAGGAAATAGCAAAGGCAGAATTGTAGGATACGGAATCGTAAAGATTGGAAGTCTCACAATCAGTAATGTTTCCTTAGTGGAAGGACTTAACTATAACTTGTTGAGTATCAGCCAATTGTGCGACACAGGTTACAAAATCAACTTTAAAAAAGGAATATATTCAGGAACCAGTAAAGATTCCTCTCAAACATTCACGGGGTGAAGACATGGGAATATATATCTCTCCAGAAAAATCCCAATGTCTAATTTCAATTCAAGAGGAAGCTAATCTCTGGCATAGAAAACTTGGACACATCAACATGAAGCAAATAGCCAAGATCTTTGCAAAGAAACTTGTTCGTGGACTACCCAACTTGACATACCAAAAATCTAATCTATGCACACCATGCGTGTTGGGAAAATATGTAAGAAATTTCTTTAAACCAATAAATCAAGTTTCCACTAATCATGTATTGCAACTCTTGCATATGGATATCTTCGGACCAACCAAAACCCAGAGCATTGGAGGTAAGAAATATTGCCTAGTGATAGTGGATGATTATTCACGATTCACTTGGGTATATTTCCTAGCAAGTAAGTCTGAAACATTTTCTTATTTTATAAAATTTGCTAAGAAAGTCCAAAATGAGAAAGGGTATATTATTTCAAGTATACGGACAGACCATGGAGGTGAGTTTGAAAATCAAGACTTTGCTAAATTCTGTGATGAATTTGGTTTTCAGCATGTGTTCTCCTCACCATACACTCCATAACAAAATGGAGTTATGGAAAGGAAGAATAGATCGTTGCAGGAAATGACTAGAACTTTATTAATTGGAAATAACATCTCTTCTCATTTTTAGGCTGAAGTAGTTTCTACAGCGTGCTATATTATTAATAGAGTTTTCTTAAGGCCTATTCTGGAGAAAACTCCATATGAGTTGTTCAAAGGAAAAAAGCCAATTGTTTTCTATTTTCATGTGTTTGGATGCAAATGTTTTATATTGAAAAATGCAAATGATCGAATTGGTAAGTTTGAAGAAAAATCAAAGGAAGGTATCTTCCTTGGATATTCAACCACCAGCAAAGCTTACAGAATATACAACAAAAAGACTCAATCTGTGGAGGAATCGATGAATGTCAAATTTCCAGACTTTATGTTGGAGAAATCTTCGTATAGTATTTTAAAGCTAACAAAACAGTTCCATTAGTCTAGTCTGAAGATTTGCAGACTCTACAATTTAAAGTCTGAAGACCTTCGAACTGATAGACTCAAGACTCAAAGTCTATTCTCATTGACAGTTTCTAATCTGTTGAAGAAGGGCTATCCAGAACTGAGCGTTTCATTAAGGATGTGACCTTATCGACTGGAGAAGATCTCTTGACTGGATATGACATAATGGAATCCTTTATTTGATCATAATTGATTCAAAGATTAAGGATCCGATGATTGGCGAAGTATACTTAGAAGGTTCTACTTATGGAAACCGAGATCCTGATTGTATGGGCGAACAAGATTGATGGGCTATCGACATGTTCCTTTAATAGCTCGAATGATCTTCCTAATTGATTCCGTCCAACGAGTAGATTGGAGGAATTCCTTTGGTAAGTGCCAACGGGTATGATGGCATAAAGGAGTATATAAGGAAGATGTTCTAGTTGTTCGAGTGTGTGCGCGATAGAAGAATTCAAAAGTCTGAAGCTCCTTGTTCTTAGTCAATTCATTTGTTGAGCAAAATCTTGTACGCAAAAGAGAGTCTATATTCGTGAGAAACCTTGAGGAAGTGTGGTAGAGTATCTACACTGTGGAATCAAGGGAGAACTTTGCTGTAACATCTTTTTTGTTCATAGTAAAATCCAGCCAGTGGGCTGTCAGTGCGGAAGAGTGGACGTAGGCTTGGAATAAGCCGAACCACTATAAACCTTGTGTTCAATTTTCTCTTCCCTACTCTCTGCTTTACTTTGATCATAATACGTTTTTGTTAACCAAAGGAGAACTTCCTTTCTATTGTTTATTTCGTATTGCTCACTTATCACAAGAAATTATTATACACCTATTCAGCCTCCTCTAGGTGCTTATACTAGCTATCTAATATGCAAAATCAATCGATTCAGACTCAACCTGAAGAATCTGAACCTACTCCAGACTCTACAAAGTCTAAATCTCCAGAAGCAGCTCAGACTTTAGAAGACCAGCAACGAATGATCGTTAAAAAATCAAATGAAGAACAACAGTCTGACAAATCAACCAGCAACTGGAAGCACAAGTCTAGTCATCCCAAAGAACTCATTATTTGTGACATTAATGAAGGAATTCATACAAGATCCAAAAGTGTTGGAGAAATCTTTCCAGAATATTTTGAAGCTGACAAAACGTTTCTATCAGTCAAAGTCTGGATGTTCGGAGACCGACAGTTTAAAGTCTGAAGACTTTGTATTCTCGAGACTCAAGACTCAAGACTCAAGACTTAAGACTCAAGACTCAAGACTCAAGACTCAAGACTCAAGACTCAAGACTCAAGACTTAAGTCTATTCTCACTGACAGTCTTTCTAATCCAGTGACGAAGGAAATCCAAAGCCGAAGTATATGGTTGAGGATTCGATCCTATCCTCTGGAAAAGATTCTTTGGTTGGATAAATATTTCGGATTCTTTGATTCTTATCTAAGATCGATTGAAGATCCGATGGTCGACGAAATATTCTTGGAATGTTCTATTCTTGGAAACCAAGATCCCGATTGTATGGGCGAAACAGATTGATGGGCTATCATCGATTCCTTAAATAGCTCGGATGATCTTCTTGATTGATTCCGTCCAACGGGTAGATTGGAGGAATTCCTTTGGTAAGTGCCAACGGCTATGATGGCATAAAGGAGTATAAAAGGAAGACGTTCTAGTTATTTTAAGTGTGTGATTGATAGAAAAATTCAGAGTCTCGAAGAACCTTGATTGTTAGTCGATACAGTTCGAGCGAAATTGTATACACAGAGAGTGTTCATACTTGGTGACACCTTGAGCGAGTGTGGTAGATCATCTACACCTAGAAATCAAGGAAGATCAACACTGTAACATCTCTTTGATCATAGTGGAATCCAGCCAATTGGCTGTCGGTGCGAAAAAGAGTGGACGTAGGCTTGAATCAAGCCGAACCACTATAAACCGCGTGTTCAATTCTCTCTTTCCCTTACTCAGTCTTGCGATTGAATCTTTAACTGTTTAAATATTGTGCAATCTTCAAGAAATTTTTTTATATACCTATTCACCCCCCCTCTAGGTTCTCGTACTAGCTATATCAATTGGTATCAGAGCTCGTGTTCTTACTTTATTTGAAGTGTTTTACTTCAGAGTAAAAGATCCATGGCTAGTATGCTAGCACCAAGGCTGGTGGAAGGGCAAAGCAATACCAGACCACCCTACTTTGATGGAAAAGATTACAACATCTGGAAAAACAAGATGAAAGCTTTTCTACGGTCAAAGGATCCCTCGGAATGAGATGTAGTGGAAAAGGAATCACTCCCTACTGCTGCATCGGTATCCGAAAGAGGGAAAGAAACTGTTGAAGCCAGCGGAATGTCTCAAGAAGAGATAAACAAGAGACAAGCACTCGATGCTAAAGCAATTTATTCTTTATATTGTGCTTTGTCACCAACTGAATATAACCAGAATATCTTCTTGTGTTACAGCAAAAGAAGTCTGGGATAGATTACATATCACTTATGAAGGGACAGACGAGTGAAGGAGACCAGAATTAACATTCTCCTTGGTCAATATGAAGCCTTCAAAATGAAACCGGGAGAATCTATAAGCCGACATGTTTAGCCGTTTTACAGATATTGTCAATGGTCTTGAGAATCAAGGACAGAAAATTTCTGATCCTATGAAGGTGAACAAGCTCTTTGCGTGGACTCTCCAAGGATTGGAATCATATAAAGACTTCAATAAGAGAGACGCAAAGAATTATGCCATTATCTCGTAGACGAGCTGATTGGAACTCTTGTCTTACGAAGTGGAACGAATTAATGAAGACGAAGATCCAAGAGGTAAGAAATCCATTGCATTAAGATCTAATGATGATTTTGATGATACAGATTCTGAAGAAGATCGGACGATGAGGAGCTTGCTCTTATGATAGAAGGTTGAAAAGCTGAATAGAAAAGGAAGAAGGTTCAACTCAAAGAAACAAAGTTTTCAGAAACAGCAAACCAAGTTTGTTGATAATGAGGAACCAAACAAAGATGTAGTTTGCTTCGAATGTAAGAAAAATGGACACATCAGACCCAATTGTCCTCTCCCGAAGAAGAAGAGAGGAAAAGCTGAGAAGTCTCGAAAAGCTCTCAAAGCCGAAACCTGGAGCGATACAGAGTGTGAAGAAAGTGACGAGGAATATGCCAACCTGTGTCTGATGGCACATTCAGACTCAGATTCAGATTCTGGATCAGACTCAGACAGTGAATTTGAGGTAAGTGATTATAAAATCCCTGTCAAAGTCTCTAAATATATTGATGAACTGTGTTTCAGTCTTAAGACTTCTCTCAAAAAGATTTCCGGACTTAAAAAGGAAAACTCAGTTTTAAAACAAAAGGAAAACATTTTAGAAGAAAAAGTGAAAAGTCTAAACTTGAATGTTTCTACTCTTAAAGAGAATGAAGATAAACTTTCAAAAGAAAATGCTTTCTTAAAAACTGATTTATCAAATATTTCAAAGAAATTTTCAATAGGGTCGGAAAAACTTGAAAAAGTTCTTTAAGTCCAAAGACCTTACTTTAATAAGTCTGGTCTAGGTATGACAGCAGAAACAATCCATTTGATTGATTTTCCAAAAGTAAAAGAAAGAATTAAGAAAAGACCGTCAAAAGAGGCTTACAAAAATCATTTCAAGAAAGTCTTTGTAAAGTCTGTAGGTCGAAATGCTCTAAGGTGTTCAAAGTGTAACAGTCAAGATCATTTTGAAAAAGAGTGTCCTATGGTTTGGAAGCCTGTTAAGAAAGTATGGCCTAATGATGCTTATCCTACTAACACCAAAGGACCCAAGAAAATTTGGGTACCAAAGAAAGCTTGAGACTCTCTTTTGAATGCAGGTCTCTGTCAAAAAGAAGGTAAAGTGGTATCTTGACAGCGGATGCTCAAGACACATGACAAGAGACTCAAATTGTTCCATAAAACTTATTCAAGTAAATGGTGGAAAAGTTTCATTTGGAGGAAATAGCAAAGGAAGCATTGTGGGATTCGGAACTGTGAAAATTGGAAATCTCACAATAAGCAATGTCTCTCTAGTGGAAGGACTCAATTACAATCTTCTCAGCATTAGCCAATTGTGTGATACCGGTTTCAAGATCTCCTTTCAAGAAGGCATATGTTTGGAA
This sequence comes from Eucalyptus sideroxylon, assembly GCA_014182405.2. NCBI lineage: Eukaryota > Viridiplantae > Streptophyta > Magnoliopsida > Myrtales > Myrtaceae > Eucalyptus > Eucalyptus sideroxylon. Next base: position 41,596,594 of record CM024557.2, read on the forward strand.
TCAGCAAAGACTCAACTCAGTCTTTCATGGGTCGAAGGCATGGAAATATCTACCTCCTTGATGTAAAACCAAATGAAGCACAATGCCTAATCTCAATTCAAGATGAAGCAGTCCTATGGCACAGAAAACTTGGCCATGTTAACATGAAGCAATTAGCCAAAATCTCATCAAAGAAGCTTGTTCGAGGACTACCTAAATTGCCATACCAAAAGTCGACTCATGCACTCCATGCATTCGGGAAAGCAGGTAAGAAATTCATTTAAGCAAATAAATCATGTATCTACTAATCATGTATTACAGTTGCTTCATATGGATCTCTTCGGACCAACAAGAACTCGAGCATTGGAGGTAAGAAGTATTGTCTAGTAATTGTAGACGATTACTCTCGCTTTACACGGGTATATTTTCTTGCAAGTAAGTCGAAACCTTTTCGTACTTTGAGAAGTTTGCTAAAAAGGTTCAAAATGAAAAAGGATGTGCTATTTCAAGTATAAGAATAGATCATGGAAGTGAATTTGAAAATCAAGATTTTACGAAATTCTGTGATAAATCTGGGTTTAATCACTTGTTTTCCTCTCCGTATACTCCAGAGCAAAATGGAGTTGTGGAAAGAAAGAATAGATCTCTTCAAGAAATGGCTAGAACACTTTTAATTAAAAGTAAAATTTCTTCACGATTTTGGGCTGAAGCTGTTTCAACAACATGCTATATTATAAATAGAGTCTTTCTAAGACCTATTATAGAGAAAACCCCCTATGAATTGTTCAAAGGTAAGAAGCCTATTGTTTCATATTTTCATGTGTTTGGTTGCAAATGCTTTATTTTGAAAAATGCAAATGATCGAGTTGGTAAGTTTGAAGAAAGATCAGATGAAGGCATCTTCCTTGGATATTCTACATCAAGCAAAGCCTACAGAGTCTATAACAAGAAAAGCCAGTCTGTAGAGGAATCAATGAATGTCAAATTCCAAGACTCAACGCAGGATGAATCCAGCCAGACTCAATATGAAGAGTCTGAACCCGCTCTAGACCTTCCAATGTCTTCAACTCAAGAAGCATCTCAGACTCTGGAAGTCCAACATCAAGATGCTCATGAAGATTCAAATAAAGAAAGAGATCATCAACCAGGAAAATCAACTAGTAACTGGAAGCATAAATCCAGTCATCCCAAAGATCTCATTATTGGCGAAATCAATGAAGGAATCCGCACCAGATCAAAAAGGCGTGAAGAATCTAGTGTTGTGGCTCTCATTTCTGAAATTGAACCAAAAAGCATAGAAGAAGCTTTATCGATGAAAGTTGGATCGAAGCTATGCAAGAAGAACTCGAGACAGTTCAACATCAATGATGTCGGGAATTGACATCTAAACCAAAAGGTAAAACTGTCATTGGAGCAAAATGGGTATTCAGGAACAAGATGAATGAAGAAGGAAAAGTCGTACGAAACAAGGCAAGACTCGTGGCCAAAGGATATACGCAAGAAGAAGGAATAGACTATGACGAGACTTACGCACCAGTAGCAAGGTTAGAAGCTATTCGTCTATTACTTGCATTTGCTTGTTATAAAAATTTCAGGTTATTCCAAATGGACGTCAAAAGTGCATTCCTAAATGGATTTATCCATGAGGAAGTTTATGTGGAACAACCACCTGGGTTTGAAGACCCAAAGAAGCCAGACTCAGTCTTCAGACTGAAAAAGGCCTTGTATGGTTTAAAGCAAGCACCTCGAGCTTGGTACGACAGACTAAGTAAGTTTTTATTACAGAATGGTTTTGTCAAAGGTAAAGTAGATACTACTTTGTTTATCAAAAAGGAAAACAAAAGCTTTTTACTTGTTCAAATATATGTAGACGATATTATTTTTGGATCACCTAATGAAAGTCTATGCAAGAAATTTTCTAAGTCTATGCGGGATGAGTTTGAAATGAGTATAATGGGAGAGTTAACATTCTTTCTTGGACTCCAAGTGAAACAAATGAAGGAAGGAACTTTCATTCATCAAGAAAAATATGCGAATGATCTTGTCAAAAGGTTTGGATTGGGAAAGTGCAAAAAGACCGACATACCAATGTCATGTTCTCAGAAGATAGACAAGGATGAAGAAGGGAAGAAAGTTGATCAAAAGCTGTACGGGGAGCATGATCGGTTCACTTCTTTATCTTACCGCTTCTAGACCTGATATTTTGTTGAGTGTTTGCATCGTGCTAGGTTTCAATCAGATCCTAGAGAATCACATCTCATTGCCGTGAAACGTATTATCAAATACGTTGCCTCATCTTCAAGCATCGGTCTTTGGTATCCAAAGAGGGGAGACTTTAATCTTCTAGGATACTCAAATGCAGATCTGGCCGATTGCAGAGTCGATAGAAAGAGCACTTCGGAACATGTCAAGCGCTTGGAAACGGGGACGGTGTCTTGGTTTTCAAGGAAGCAAAGCACTTGTAGCTCTCTCAACGACGAAGCGAGTATGTAGCTCTTGGAAGCTGCTGTTCGCAAATACTATGGATAAAACAACAGCTACAAGACTTTGGCATTGAAGACTCATGCACGAAATCAGATGTGACAACACCAGCGCGATCAATCTCACCAAAAATCCAATCCTTCATTCAAGAGCAAAGCATATTGAGATTCGACATCACTTCATTAGAGATCATATTCAAAATGGAGAAATCTCGATTCAATTTGTTGATTCAAAGAGTCAACTAGCGGATATATTCACAAAGCCTTTGGAGAAAAATCAATTCGACTTTATCCGTTCAAGACTCAACATTTTGAAGCTTGAAGAAGTTAAAGTCTAGAGACTCACCAACTCTGAGACTCTGATCTCTCAGACTTTAAATCATGAGACTCAATCATTCATGGCTAAAGACTGTAAGTTGCTATTTTATCTAAAAGGTACGAATTCTCATTTAGTTATTTTATCTAAATTTGAAAATGTACGATCTTTCGTTCAGTTATAATCCGTGTGAAATTCGAAAACTTGTCTTTTTTAAAAGGGATTAATTTTGGCAGTTATTGATTTTTGAAAAGAAGTGTTCGTACAGTTTCCTTGTACCGATTGAACTTCCCTTTTCAAAAAAAAAAACTGAGTTATATATATACAGTTTCTCTTCGCCCAATCTTCAAAACCCTAAAAGGCACTCTCCTCCCGATACTTTTTCTACTTCTTGTTCGTCGTCGAGAAAGTGGTCATTTTTCTTGGGAAAAGCAAGTGAAGGAATCTTCCAATAGACAAAGAAAGATGTCGTCTTCGAGGAAATCATCAAGAATCGCAAGCGGGGACCACAAAGAATGGAGAAGGGACCGACTCACTTCGATCTTGCGAGGAAGAAGACTTATCAAGTCAGCGACAAAGTCCGATTCGCTCTCCTCCACGTCATTCAACACCTCCTGCCCCACAAGATGCAAGTCAACATCCGGAAGAAGAGATAATCGAGGAAGCCGACCCAAGTAAGAGTCCAAAGACCCTCCTTTATCTATAAGCTTTATCGTGCGTTGAAAAGCTCCGGTTCTTCATTAAAATATATAGATGACTTCCTTAAGGACAAAAATTATGGGAATGAGTATCTTTTTCTGCGGAAAATGGAGGAATTGGGAATTGCTCCTAAAGGAAGGGCGAGAGGAGGCTCTTGCGAACATTCCCAGTGACCCCCATTTGCCAGGACAAAATCTGATTGAAGGGAACGATGATGACATAATGTTCCTTGAATTTCAACCTAAAATGGGTGTGGCAGCAAAGATGAAAGGAAATCGGATGGATTTGTTTAAATCCAAGGATCAAGAAAAAGTGTATTTCAGGCTGTTGAAAAGAGGGGTGATAAACCCTAGAAGTGTTGATTTTGACTTCCTGGACGCCATCAACATGAACTTAAGAGAGAAGTTGAATTTGCTTCAACTTGAGACTTTTTGCTCGACTCTACGGACGGGTATGCTCAGCGACCGCTTATTTCTATTCAAATCTTAGCTTTTTGGATGCGAATAGAATTTCATTCAGTGTTCGAGACAAAGTCTACGTGGTAGATGTGAATATGTTGGCGGACATAGTTGGAGTTGAACGAGGACGATATTTACCAATCAAAGTCTCACCTGCTCGTACTACTCTGGATCTTGTCAAAGATATGGACGCAGAGAAGAAAATTACCTACTCAAGGATGAAGGCCATCAACATTGTGCTTCATAAGATTGTGATCAACTGTCTCGGACCAAAGTCTACGTCAAAGACTTCGTGTCTCTTTCGAAGCAAAGTTGATGTACGCGATCAACTCGGGACGGAAGTTTTCTCTCCCGCACACTATTCTCTTCCATATGTACGAGCAATGTCAAAAGACAAAGGACAATTGCCTTATCCCTGGTGCAGTGACCAAGATCTTGAGACACATGAATATTGAACCGCCACAAACATTTTGTGTTCGACCGTGTGATAAGATGGTGGTAGGTTTGAAGATGTTAACGAAGATGCGTCTGCAAGAACTTTCCAAGGCAATGGAGAAATTCAGAGTGAAATCTCCAGTTCAGTCTGCCTCAAAGAGAAAAGGAAAAGAGGCCATTGGTGCTCCATCGAAAAAGAAGAAAAGAACTCTCATCTGGAGGATGAAGATGAAGATGAAGAGGATGAAGATCCCACTATCCAAGCACTGACAAGAACCAGACGTTCTGTGTCTCAACCGACAGAACTTCAGCAAAACAGAGAAGCAGAAGAACAGAGAGAGAAGGAGAAAGAAGCTGAAGAAGAAGGAGAAGGAGAAAAAGAAAAGTCTGCGATGAATCGGAGAGAAGGGAAATCAAGAGCATGATCATCACTCTTCCCCTTTCGATGTCCTAGAGACAGGGGGAGTTAGCGAGCAAGAGAGGTCTACACCTCATGCTGCTGTCAGTGAAGATCTAAGACAATCTCCAGAAGACCTAGAAGAAGTTCAGGTCTCTCAATTGCCTGAAGAAGGTCACGATACGTCAGAACTAAATCTGCAAGACTTAACAGAAGCGCCATCGTCTGCATACACACCATCTAAGAAAGCCAATGCTAGTACACAGACGGACGATTCTGCAGATTTTCGTCGTATCATGGATATTCTTCTGGAAATGTGTGGCCAGATATATGCTCTGGATTGTGAAATCCAAGCCATGAAGAATGCTGGACAAGCATCTTCAGTCTCTCTGGAGGATAAATTCAAAGACCTCGCTCTGCAACTTCAAGCCAATGCTAAGGGAGAAGAGGTAGCTCAAGGCGAGGAAGACTGAAGAAGCTCGAAGGAGTAGTCCAGTCCATTGGGGATTTCCAGATCGTGCGCATTCCCAAGCGGACATGACTCCTTTCTCACCCTTTTTAATGATGACAAAAAGGGGGAGAACTAATTTGAACCAACATTTTTTAAACTTTGACTTTTGTGATTATGTTTATGTTTGAGTATGACTTGAGAACTTGAACTTGGGTGTGAATTTAAATTTGACTGAATTGACTGTGGATTTTGATGCTTGACTGGTTGCATTTATATCAAGTGTTGTTATATGGTATTACTCATGAAAGACTAACCAATTTTCTGTGGATGCGAGTCCGGTTGTTTTATTAATCTTTATGAGTTAGCCATATTGCTCGAGAAATGTTTTTGCAGGTCAAAGTTGTTCAAATCTACAAGAAATTTTTGTCACCATCAAAAAGGGGGAGATTGTTGGAGAAATCTTTCCAGAATATTTTGAAGCTGACAAAACGTTTCTATCAGTCTAAGTCTGGATGTTCGGAGACCGACAGTTTAAAGTCTGAAGACTTTGTATTCTCGAGACTCAAGACTCAAGACTCAAGACTTAAGACTCAAGACTCAAGACTCAAGACTCAAGACTCAAGACTTAAGAATCAAGACTCAAGACTTAAGTCTATTCTCACTGACAGTCTTTCTAATCCAGTGACGAAGGAAATCCAAAGCCGAAGTATATGGTTGAGGATTCGATCCTATCCTCCGGAAAAGATTCTTTGGTTGGATAAATATTTCGGATTCTTTGATTCTTATCTAAGATCGATTGAAGATCCGATGGTCGACGAAATATTCTTGGAATGTTCTATTCTTGGAAACCAAGATCCTGATTGTATGGGCGAACAGATTGATGGGCTATCATCAGATTCCTTAAATAGCTCGGATGATCTTCTTGATTGATTCCGTCCAACGGGTAGATTGGAGGAATTCCTTTGGTAAGTGCCAACGGCTATGATGGCATAAAGGAGTATAAAAGGAAGACGTTCTAGTTATTTTAAGTGTGTGATTGATAGAAAAATTCCAGAGTCTGAAGAACCTTGATTGTTAGTCGATACAGTTCGAGCGAAATTGTATACATAGAGTGTTCATACTTGGTGACACCTTGAGCGAGTGTGGTAGATCATCTACACCTAGAAATCAAGGAAGATCAACACTGTAACATCTCTTTGATCATAGTGGAATCCAGCCAATTGGCTGTCAGTGCAGAAGAGTGGACGTAGGCTTGAATCAAGCCGAACCACTATAAACCGCGTGTTCAATTCTCTCTTTCCCTTACTCAGTCTTGCGATTGAATCTTTAACTGTTTAAATATTGTGCAATCTTCAAGAAAAAAATTTTATATACCTATTCACCCCCCCTCTAGGTTCTCGTACTAGCTATATCAAAAAGGCGTAAAGAGTCTAGTGCTGTGGCTCTCATTAATAAAACCCAAAAGCATAGAAGAAGCTTTAACTGATGAAAGCTGTATTGAAGCTATGCAAAAAGAATTCAGGCAATTCAGTATCAATGATGTCTGGGAATTGACTCCTAGACCAAAAGATAAATCTATCATTAGAGCTAAATGAGTTTTTAGGAACAAGATGAATGAAAAAGGAAAAGTCGTAAGGAACAAAGCAAGACTCGTGGCCAAAGGATATACGCAAGAAGAAGGGATAGATTATGATGAGACTTACGCACCAGTAGCAAGGTTATAAGCGACTAGACTATTCCTTGCTTTTGCTTGTTATAAGAATTTCAGGTTATTCCAAATGAACGTCAAAAGTGCTTTCCTAAATGGATTTATCTAAGAGGAAGTCTATGTGGAACAACCTCCCAGTTTTGAAGACCCAAGGAAACCAGACTCTATATTCAGACTGAAAAAGACGCTATATGGTTTAAAGCAAGCACCTCGAGCTTGGTATGACGGGTTAAGTAAGTTTTTAATTCAAAATGGCTTTGTTAAAGATAAAGTAGATACTACACTATTTATCAAAAGAGAAAGAAAAAACTTTCTACTTGTTCAAATTTATGTTGATGATATTATTTTTGGATCACCTAACGAAAATCTGTGCAAGAAATTCTCTAAGACTATGCAAGATGAGTTTGAAATGAGCATGATGGGTGAACTATCATTTTTTCTTGGACTTCAAGTAAAACAATTGAATGAAGGAATTTTCATCCACCAAGAAAAATATGCTAAAGAACTTGTTAAAAAGTTCAGCTTAGAGAATTGCAAAAAGACTAATATACTAATGTCAAATTCCTTGAAGCTAGACAAAGATGAAGGAGGAAAGAAAGTTAACCAACAGCTATACATAAGTATCATTGGTTCACTTCTTTATCTTACTACTTCTAGACTTGACATTTTGTTTAGTGTTTGTATTTGTGCCAGATTTCAATCAGATCCCAAAGAATCTCATTTAAGTGCTACAAAACGCATCATCAAATACGTTGCATCAACTTCTAATTTGGGTCTCTAGTATCGTAAAAAATGAGACTTTACTCTCCTTGGATATTCAGACGCAGACCTAGCAGGATGCAGAGTTCATAGAAATAGTACCTCAGGCACTTGTCAATTACTTAGGAACAGGAGAGTATATTGGTTTTCAAGGAAGCAAAGTACTATAACTCTTTCAACAGCAGAAGCAAAATATGTGGCTCTTGGAGGTTGTTGTTCACAAATTTTGTGGATAAAGCAACAGCTAAGAGACTTTAGAATCGAAAACTCATGTACTGAGATCAAATGCGACAACACCAGCGCGATTAATCTCACCAAGAATCCAATTCTTCATTCGAGAGCAAAGTAAATAGAGATTCAGCATAATTTTATTAGAGACTATGTTCAAAATGGAGAAGCCTCGATTCAATTCATTGACTTAAAGAATCAACTAGCAGACATATTTACAAAACCTTTGAAGAAAAGTCAATTCGAGCTTATTCGTTCCAGACTCAATATCTTAAAGTCTGAAGAAGTTCAGACTCAGGAATAAAAGCCTAAATATACTTAGACTCAGACGATCAAGATTCACGACTGTAAGTTATTTCTGTTTTATCTGTCAAATAAAATCTCAAAAAGATACGATCATCTATTATTCTGTAATTGATTGATGTTATCTTCCTCAGTTTTCGTGATTATTGCAATCATTCCTTTTCGAAAAAGAAGTTATCTTTTGAAATGATGGTTATCTATTTTTTCAAAAAGGCGGTTATTTTTGAAAAGGCATCTTCTATTTTTCCTTTTACGGCGTTCCGTATACCTCTTTTCGACTACCTTATATACTAATAGTCTTCCTCACAAACCCTAAAAGCACATACCGTCACTTTCTTATTTTTACTCTCTAGTTTAATCTTCAAAGTTCTCACCTCTTTCACAAATCGAGTTTGGAATCTCTCAAAGACTGTGAGAATGGCTTCCCAAAGAAAGTCTTCAAGGATCGCGAACAGGGGACCACAACACATGTGTGAGGGTCCTATGCATTTTGACCTCACCGGGGAAGAAGAATCTCCAAGACAGCAGCAGAGCCCACAACATTCTCAACCGCGTCAATCTCCTCAAGCTAGACCTCAGGATGTTGATCACAGAGCGGAGGAAGAAATGATTGAAGGGGCAGAACCCGTAAGAACTCAAAAGCCCGCTTTTATCTTTAAATTATACTCTGCTTTGAAGAAGGGAGGCACTCCCTTGAACTATATTGATGCATTTTGAAGAAAGGGTATCAACCCACTTTTTGCGTACAATGGAATGATTGGGAATTGCTCTTGCAGGGTCAGCAAAACGAGCTTTTGCAAATATTCCTAGTGATCCACGTATTGGAGGTCTTAGTTAGCCTGATGGGAATGATGATGACAAAATGTACACTCATTTTAAGCCTAGAATGGGTGTTGCGGCGAATATTCGAAGCGAAAGGACAGACTTGTTTCGCTTGGAGGAACACAAGCGACTTTACTCCAAGTTGCTAAAAAGAGGAGTGATCAATCCAAGAAGTGTGGACTTTGATTTTCTTGATTCGTTGAATGTGAAGCTGTGAGAGAAATTCACTCTACTTCAGCTTGAGTGATTCTGTTCAGAAACGATAGAGGCATATCCAAAACTTACTGCCTATTTCTATTCTAATATGAGTTTCTTGGATGCGAATAGATTTTCTTTTTGTGTTCGAGACAAGGACTATATTGTTGAAATGGACACATTGGCGAATGTGATTGGAGTAGAGCGAGGGGCATTCCAATCAATTAGTGTGTCTGTTGGTCGTGCGACGGTAAAGGTTGTTCATGATGGAATGGCAGAAGGAAAAGTTTCGTACTTGAGGATGAATGCCTCAAATATTTTGCTTCACAAGATCGTGATCAATTGCCTCAAACCCAAATAGACTTTGAAAACTGACGTCTCCAACTCGGAAGCAAAATTGATGTATGTTATCAACGCTGGCAAAAAGTTCTCTCTACCTCACACAATCATGTTTCACATGTATGGAACGATGGTGAAAGATAAGGGACAACTTCCTTACTCAGCACTTGTTAGAAAGTTGTTGAGACATTTGAACATTCAGCCTCCCAGGATTCTGTGTGTTCGATCCTATGATCAAATGATGGTGGGACTAAAAATGGTTTCCAAAATGCATCTAAAAGAGCTGGACAAGGCTTTGGAGCAATTAAAGGAGAAAACCCCTGTCAAGACTCACCAAGTTTTTTCAGCTGCAAAATGGAAAGGGAAGAAGCCTATGACAGCTCCATCCAAGAAAAGAAGAGCACTCACTCTGGAGGAAGAAGAGGATGAGGACGATATAACCATTTCTGCTCTTGCATTGAGAAACTTGCATCATTCTATTCCAGTGACAGAGGAGAGAGAGGATCAAGACAGAGAAGAGTTCAAACAAAGGAGTGGAGAGAGAGAATCAATGCGAAAAGAAGCAGAGGAAGAAAGGATTGCAGAAGAAAAAGAAGGCAGAGGTGAACAAGAGGAAACAGAGCATGAAGAGTACTTCTCACTGCCTGAAGGCAATGAAACAGGGGGAGTTGCTAAGAAAAGAGATACATCTTCAATTGCATTTACTAGTGAAGGTGGTAGTCGTTCACCTGTAGATCTAGAAGACATCTATGCATCTCAATTTCCAGAGGAAGGTCATGAGGTTTCATCGCCAAATCTGAGTGATCATGCTGACTTGCCATCATCTGCCAATACTCCTACTGATCATGCAGAAGCTAGCACTCAGACTGATAATTCACTAGACTTTCGAAGACTGCTTGATATTCTTGTGGAGATGCAAGGACAGATTTATGCCCTGGGATGCAAAGTTCAGAACTTGCAGAATGCAAGTCAAGCTTCTTCAGTCTCCTTACATGATCAAATCCATGCCCTTACTCTTCAAGTTCAAGCAAATGCCAAGGGTGAAGATGTGGCTCAACTGAAGGAGGATTTGAAAAAGCTAGAAGGGATTGTCCAATCGATGGGAGATTTCCTGCTCATTCGCGTTCCAAAGCAATCCTAATTTCATTATCTTTTCGTCTCTACCTTTTTATGTTGACAAAAAGGGGGAGACGGTGCAGATTTGATTGACTCTTGTTTGACTTGACTTTTACTTTTGTTTGGTTGTTTGGTTGTGACTGGATTTGGACTTGGATTGTTTGATCATTTAAATGTTTGCTGCAATTTCTTAAGCATTGTTTGTATTTCATGGCAAAGATAGTTGTTTATTTACAGGACTAACTTTCTTATTTCCTGTGGATGCAGATCTAATGCTATCTTTACTAAGCCAATTATCTTTTGCGAAATATCCATATTTTCTTGAGTATTGTCTTGCAGGTCAAAAGTATCCATATTTGCAAGAAAGTTTTGTCATTATCAAAAAGGGGGAGATTGGTGGAGAAAACTTCAGTATTTGTTTTGAAGCTGACAAAACGTTTCCATCAGTCTAGTCTGAAAACTTGTAGACTCTTTCGTCAAACTCTGAAGACTGCCGAACCTCCAAACTCAAGATTCAAAGTCCACTCTCATTGATAGTTTCTAGACCGTCAAAGAAGACTTATCCATAATTGAGTATTTCTTTAAGGATTTGAGTCTATCGATTAAAGAAGATCTCTCGGTTGGATATAGCATCTCAGAATCAATTATTTGTTTTGATTTCAATTCGAGTAATTTAGATCCGTTGATTGACAAAGCATACTTGAAATGTTTTACTTATGGAAACCTAGATCCTGATTGTATGGGTGAGCAGGATTGGTGGGCTATTGTCATATTTCTTAAATAACTCGAGATCTTCCTGAATTAATTCTGTCCAACGGGTAGATTGGAAGAGCTCATTTGAAAAGTGCCAACGGCTATGAAGGCATGGAGGAGTATATAAGGAAGATGTTCTAGTTATTCGAGTATGTGCGCGATAGAAGAATTCCAAAGTCTGAAGCTCCTTGTTCTTTGTCAATTTATTTGTTGAGCGTAATCTTGTACTCAAAAGAGAGTTTATACATTTGTGAGACCTTGAGGAAGTGTAGCAGAGTCTCTACACTGTGGAATCAAGGACGTGATACTGTAACGACTCTTTTGATTCATAGTGAAATCCAGCCGATGGGCTGTTAGTGTGAGAGAGTGGACGAAGGCTTGGATTAAACCGAATCACTATAAACCTTGTATTCATATTCTCTTCCCTAAAATCTTTTACTTTACTCATAACTTTATTTAATTGTTAGAGTCTCGTTTCTATTTTAAAGTCTACTGTTAAACAGACTTAGATTAAAAGTAAGGTTTTACTCTATCCTTCGCAAAAGTTTGTTTTCGCACCTATTCACCTCATCTAGGTGCTCATACTAGCATTCACAAGTCTGATAGTCTGCTAATATTTTTCTTCATTTGATTTTTCAAAATTCATTTGTTGTTGACCTTCTGTAGTTTGAGCTACTTCTGAAAAATTGGACTTTGTAGAATCTGGAGCAGGTTCATATTCTTCAAGTTGAGTCTGAATCGATTGATTTTGTATGGGGTCTTCAAATTTAACATTCATCGATTCTTCCACAGATTGAGTCTTTTTGTTGTATACTCTGTAAGCTTTTCTAGTGGTTGAATATCCAAGGAAGATTCATTCATCTAATTTTCTTCAAACTTACCAATTCGATCATTTGCATTTTTCAATATAAACATTTGCAACCAAACACATGAAAATATGAAACAATTGGCTTCTTTCCTTTGAACAATTTATAGGGAGTTTTCTCTATAATAGGTCTTAAAAAGACTTTGTTAATAATATAACATGCTGTAAAAACTGCTTCAGCCCAAAAACGAGAAGAAATGTTTCTTTTAATTAAAAATGTTCTAGCTATTTTTTGCAACGATTTATTCTTTCTTTCCATAACTCCATTCTATTCTGGAGTGTATGGAGAGGAGAACACATGTCGAAAACCAGATTCATCACATAATTTAGCAAAATCTTGATTTTCAAATTTACCTTAATGGTCTGTCCGTATACTTGAAATAACATACCATTTTTCATTCTATACTTTCTTAGCAAACTTTAAAAAATAAGAAAATGTTTCAGACTTACTTGTTAGAAAGTATACCCAAGTAAATCGTAAATAATCAACCACTACTACTAGGTAATATTTCTTTTCACCAATACTTTGAGTCCTAGTTGGTCCAAAGAGATCCATATGTAGGAGCTGCAGCACACGATTAGTGGAAACTTGATTTATTGGTTTGAAAGAACTTCTAATATGTTTTCCCAATACACATGGTGTGCATAATTCAAACTTTTGGTATGTCAGGTTGGAAAGTCCACGAACAAGCTTCTTTGCAAAAACCTTGGCTATTTGCTTCATGTTGATATGGACAAGTTTTCAATGCCAAAGATTAGCTTCCTCTAGAATTGAAATTAGACATTGAGATTTTTCTGGTTTGATGTCTAAAAGATAGATGTTCCCATGTCTTCGCCCCGTGAAGGTCTGAGAGAAGTCTTTACTAGTTCCCGAACATATTCCTTCTTGAAAATTGGTTTTGAACCCTGTATCGTACAGTTGACTGATACTCAGCAAGTTGTAATTGAGTCATTCTACTAAGGAGACGTTGTTGATTGTGAAACTTCCAATCTTTACTATTCCGCATCCAACAATTCTTCATTTGCAGTTTCCACCGAAAGAAATTTTTCCACCATTAACTTGCATAAGTTTTATGAAATAACTTGAATCTCTTGTCATATGTCTTGAGCATCCACTATCCAAGTACCATTTGACATTTTTCTTAATAGTAACTTGCATTTAAAAAAAAAAAACTCAAGCTTTTTTTGGTACCCACACTTTCTTGGGTCCAATGGAGTTAGTGTAATATACGGTATTTGCCCAATCCTTTTTAATAGGTTTCCAAACCATGTGACATTCTTTCTCAAAGTATTCTGAGTTATTGCACTTAGACATTTAAGAACACTACGGTCAACAGGTTTTACAAAGACTTTTTGAAAATGATTTCTATAGAAAGCTTTTGTATGTCTTTATTTGATTCTTTCATTTACTTTTGGAAAATCAATTAGATGAATGGTTTCAGAAGTCATTCCCAAACCTGATTTGTTAAAGTAAGGTCTTTGTACTGAAAGAATCTTTTCCAATTTCTTAGATCCTATAAAAAACCTTTTTGAAATACTTAAAATATTATTTTTCAAAAGTGTATTTTTTTTTTTTTGAAAGAGAGTATTTTTCGAACTTTTCTTTCCAAACAATCTCCTGTTGCTTCGGTGTAGAATTTTCTCTTTTTAGCTCGAAATCCTTTTGAGAGAGGTTTTGAGATTAAGACACAGTTCATCAATATATTTAGAAACCTTAGTAGAAATTTTTAAATTACTTACCTCGATTTCACTGTATGAGTCTTAGTCTGTCTCAGAGTCTGAATCTGATTCTGACTTTGCCATTAAACAAATATTAGCATAATCATCTTCATTCTCTTCACATTCGGTATTACTCCAAGTTTCTGCCTTGAGTGCCTTTCTATATTTCTCAACTTTTCATTTCTTTTTCTTCAGCAAGGGACAGTTGGGTTTGATATGTCCCTTTTTTCTTGCATTCAAAACAACTCACATCTTTATTGGATTCATTGCTCTTAGCTAATTTATTTTGAAACTTTTGAGCGCTTTGTTTCTTCCAATTGAATCTTCTTCCCTTTTTGTTCAGTTTTCTAAACCTTCTTATCATAAGAGCAAGCTCTTCATCGTCTATATCGTCTTCAGAATCTGAAACATCAAAATCATTATTAGATTTTTTACCTTTGGGATCATCATTTTCATTGATTTGCTCCATTTCATAAGACTGAAGAGTGCCAACCAATTCGTCAATGAAGAGTGGCATGATCCTTTATGCTTCTCTTATTGAGGTCTTTACGTGATTCCAATCTTTGGAAAGTCCACGCAGCAGTTTGTTAACCTTCTTGGGTCCAGAGATTGGTTATCCTTGATACTAAAGACCATTTATGATTTTTGTAAAACGACTAAACATGTCAGTAATGGATTCTGCTGGCTTCATCTTGAAGGCTTCATATTTGACCAAGCAGAATATTGATTCTGGTTTCTTTCACTCGATCGGTTCTTTCATAGGTGATGTGCAGCCTATCCTAGACTTCTTTAGCTGTTTTACAAGAACATATTCTGTTATATTCAGTAGGAGATAATGCACAATATAAGGAGTAAATTGCTTTTGCATCAAGAGCTTGTCTCTTGGTTATCTCTCCTTTAGTCATATCGCTAGCCTCTACAGCTTCTTTTGATCTTAGGAATGCCTTCATCTTGTTTTTCCGTATACTGTAATCCTTTCAATCAAAATAGGGTGATCTGGTGTTACTTTGCCCTTTAACCAAACCCGGAACTAATATATTAGCCATGGATCTTTAACTCTGAAGTAAAAACACTTCAATGTAAATGAGTACACAAGCTCTGATACCAATTGATAGGGCTAATATGAGCACCTAGAGGAGGGTGAATATGTGCGAAAACAATTTTTGCAAAATATAGTATAAAACTTTTCTTTTAAATTGAGTCTGGTTGACAACAAACTTTGTAGAGGAAATCAGATTCTAACAATTAAATAGAATTACAAGCAAAATAAAGAGTTTAGGAAAGAGAATAAGAACACAAGGTTTATAGTGGTTCGGCTTAATACAAGCCTGCATCCACTCTCCCACACTAATAGCCCATCGGCTGGATTTCACTATGAATCAAAAGAGTCGTTATAGTATCACATCCTTGATTCCACAGTGTAGAGACTCTGCTACACTTTCTCAAGGCCTCACAAATGTCTAAACTCTCTTTTGAGTACAAATTTTTGCTCAACAATTGAATCGGCAAAGAATAAGGAACTTCAGACTTTGGAATTTATCTATCATGCACACGCTCGAATAACTAGAGTGTCTTCCTTATATACTCTTCTATGCCTTCATAATCGTTGGCACCTTCCAAAGGAGTTCTTCCAATCTACCCATTGGATATAATTGTTGGAGAAATCTTTCCAGAATATTTTGAAGCTGACAAAACGTTTCTTTCAGTCTAAGTCTGGATGTTCGAAGACCGTCAGTTTAAAGTCTGAAGACTTTGTTCTCTCGAGACTCAAGACTTAAGACTCAAGACTTAAGACTCAAGACTTAAGACTCAAGACTCAAGACTTAAGTCTATTCTCACTGACAGTCTTTCTAAATCCAGTGACGAAGGAAATCCAAAGCCGAGGTATATGGTTGAGGATTCGATCCTATCCTCTGGAACAGATTCTTTGGTTGGATAATTATTTCGGATTTTTTAATTCTTATCTAAAGATCGATTGAAGATCTGATGGTCAACGAAATAATCTTGGTATGTTCTATTCTTGGAAACCAAGATCCTGATTGTATGGGCGAACAGATTGATGGGCTATCATCGAGATTCCTTAAATAGCTCGGATGATCTTCTTGATTGATTCCGTCCAACGGGTAGATTGGAGGAATTCCTTTGGTAAGTGCCAACGGCTATGATGGCATAAAGGAGTATAAAAAGAAGACGTTCTAGTTGTTTTGAGTGTGTGATCGATAGAAAAATTCCAGAGTCTGAAGAACCTTGATTATTAGTCGAGACTGTTCGAGCAAAATTGTATACACAGAGAGTGTTTGTACTTGGCGAGACCTTGAGAGAGTGTGGTAGATCGTCTACACCTAGAATTCAAGGAAGATCAATACTGTAACAGCTCTTTGATTATAGTGGAATCCAGCCAATCGGCTGTCAGTGCAGAAGAGTGGACGTAGGCTTGAATCAAGCCGAACCACTATAAACCGAGTGTTCAATTCTCTCTTTCTCTTACTCAGTCTCTCGATTGATATTTAATTATTGCAAATTCTTTAACTGTTTAAAGTATTGTGCAATCTTCAAGAAAACTCGTTGCATACCTATTCACCCCCCTCTAGGTACTCATACTAGCAATATCAATTGGTATCAGAGCCCGTGTTCTCACTTTGTTTGAAGTGTTTTACTTGAGTAAAAGATCCATGGCTAGTATGCTAGCACCGGGGCTGATGGAAGGGCAAAGCAATACGAGACCACCCTACTTTGATGGAAAAGATTACAACATCTGGAAAAACAAGATGAAAGCTTTTCTACGATCAAAGGATCCTCTCGGAATGGGATGTGGTGGAAAAGGAATAACTCCCTTTTGCTGCATCGGTATCTAAAAGAGGGAAAGAAGCTGTTGAAGCCGGCGGAATGTCTCAAGAAGAGATAAATAAGAGACAAGCACTCGATGCTAAAGCAATTTATTCTTTATATTGTGCCTTGTCACCTACGAATATAACAGAATATCTTCTTGTGTTACAGCAAAAAGAAGTCTGGGATAGATTACATATCACTTATGAAGGGACAGGACCGAGTGAAGGAGACCAGAATTAACATTCTCCTTGGTCAATATGAAGCCTTCAAAATGAAACCAGGAGAATCTATAACCGACATGTTTAGTCGTTTTACAGATATTGTCAATGGTCTTGAGAACCAAGGACAAAAAATTTCTGATCCCATGAAGGTGAACAAGCTTCGCGTGGACTCTCCAAGGATTGGAATCATATAAAGACTTCAATAAGAGAGACGCAAAGAATCATGCCATTATCGTAGATGAGCTGATTGGAACTCTTGAGTCTTATGAAGTGGAACGAATTAATGAAGACGAAGATCCAAGAGGTAAGAAATCTATTGCACTAAAATCAAATGATGATTCGATGATGCAGATTCGAAGATGATATGGATGATGAGGAGCTCGCACTCATGATAAGAAGATTCAGAAAACTGAATAGAAAAGGCAGAAGGTTCATTCCAAAGAAACAAAGTTTTCAGAGACAACAGACCAAGTCTGTTGATGATGAGGAACCAAACAAAGATGTAGTTTGCTTCGAATGTAAAAAGAAGGGACACATCAGACCCAACTGTCCTCTTCTGAAAAAGAGAAGAGGAAAAGCTGAGAAGTCTCGAAAAGCTCTTAAAGCCGAAACTTGGAGCGATACAGAGTGTGAAGAGAGTGATGAGGAATATGCCAACCTGTGCCTGATGGCGCAATCAGACTCAGACTCTGGATCAGACTCAGACAGTGAATTTGAGGTAAGTGATTATAAAATCCCTGTCAAAGTCTCTAAATACATTGATGAATTATGCTTCAGTCTTAAGACTTCTCTCAAAAAGATTTCCGAACTTAAAAAGGAAAACTCAGTTTTAAAACAAAAGGAAAACATTTTGGAAGAAAAAGTGGAAAGTTTAAACTTAAATGTTTCTACCCTTAAAGAGAATGAAGAAAAACTTTCAAAAGAAAATGCTTTCTTAAAAAATGATTTATCAAATATTTCAAAGAAATTTTCAATAGGGTCCGAAAAACTTGAAAAAGTTCTTTCGGTCAAAGACCTTACTTCAATAAGTCGGGTCTAGGTATGACAGCTGAAACAATCCCTTTGATTGATTTTCCGAAAGTAAAAGAAAGAATTAAGAAAAGACCGTCGAGAGAGGCTTACAAAAATCATTTCAAGAAAGTCTTTGTAAAATCGTAGGTCGAAATGCTCTAAGATGTTCAAAGTGTAACAGTCAAGATCATTTTGAAAAAGAGTGTCCTATGGTTTGGAAGCTGTTAAGAGAGTATGGCCTAATAATGCTCATCCTACTAACACCAAAGGACCCAAGAAAATTTGGGTACCAAAGAAAGCTTGAGACTTTCACTTAAATGCAGGTCTCCGTCAAGAGAAAGATAAAATGGTATCTTGACAGCGGATGCTCAAGACACATGACGGGGAGACTCAAAGTGCTTCATAAAGCTTGTTCAAGTAAACGGCGGAAATGTTTCATTTGGAGGAAACGGTAAAGGAAGCATCGTGGGGTTTGGAACTGTGAAAATTGGAAATCTCACAATAAGCAATGTTTCTCTAGTAGAAGGACTCAACTATAACCTTCTAAGCATTAGCCAATTGTGTGATACCGGTTTCAAGATCTCCTTTCAAGAAGGAATTTGCTATGGAATTAGTAAAGATTCTACTGAGTCTTTTATGGGTCGAAGGCATGGAAACATCTACCTCCTTGATGTAAAGCCAAATGAAGAACAATGCTTAATCTCAATTCAAGATGAAGCAGTTCTATGGCACAGAAAACTTGGCCATATCAACAAGAAGCAATTAGCCAAAATCTCTTCAAAGCAGCTTGTTCGAGGTCTACCTAAATTGCCATATCTAAAGTCGACCTATGCACTCCATGCATTTGGGAAAGCAGGTAAGAAATTCATTTAAGCAAATAAATTATGTATCTACTAATCATGTATTACAGTTGCTTCATATGGATCTCTTCGGACCAACAAGAACCCAGAGCATTGGAGGTAAGAAATATTGTCTAGTAATTATAGACGATTACTCTCGCTTTACTTGGGTATATTTTCTTGCAAACAAGTCAGAAACCTTTTCGTACTTTGAGAAGTTTGCTAAAAAGGTTCAAAATGAAAAAGGATGTGCTATTTCAAGTATAAGAACAGATCATGGAAGTGAATTTGAAAATCAAGATTTTACGAAATTTTGTGATAAATCTGGTTTTAATCATATGTTTTCCTCTCCGTATACTCGAGCAAAATGGAGTTGTGGAAAGAAAGAATAGATCTCTTCAAGAAATGGCTAGAACACTTTTAATTGAAAGTAAAATTTCTTCACGATTTTGGGCTGAAGCTGTTTCAACGCATGCTATATTATAAATAGAGTCTTCCTAAGACCTATTCTTGAAAAAACCCCTATGAATTGTTCAAAGGTAAGAAGCCTATTGTTTCATACTTTCATGTATTTGGTTGCAAATGCTTTATTTTGAAAAATGCAAATGATCGAGTTGGTAAGTTTGAAGAAAGATCAGATGAAGGCATCTTCCTTGGATATTCTACATCAAGCAAAGCATACAGAGTCTATAACAAGAAAAGCCAGTCTGTGGAGGAATCAATGAATGTCAAATTCCAAGACTTCACACAAGATGAATCCAGCCAGATTCAGCATGAAGAGTCTGAACCTGCTCAAGATCTTCCAAAGTCTTCAACTCAAGAAGCATCTCGGACTCGGGAAGTCCAACATCAAGATGCTCATGAAGATTCAAATAAAGAAAGAGATCATCAACCAAGCAAATCAACCAGTAACTGGAAACACAAATCCAGTCATCCTAAAGATCTCATTATTGGCGAAATTAATGAAGGAATCCGCACCAGGTCAAAAAGACGTGAAGAATCTAGTCTTTGTCGCTCTCATCTACGAAATTGAACCAAAAAGCATAGAAGAAGCTTTATCGATGAGAGTTGGATCGAAGCTATGCAAGAAGAGCTCGAGACAGTTCAATATTAATGATGTCTGGGAATTGACATCTAAACCAAAAGGTAAAAGCATTATTGGAGCCAAGTGGGTGTTCAGAAACAAAATGAACGAAAAAGGAAAAGTCGTACGAAATAAAGCAAGACTCGTGGCCAAGGGATATACGCAAGAAGAAGGAATAGACTATGATGAGACTTACGCTCCTGTAGCAAGGTTAGAAGCTATTCGTCTATTACTTGCGTTTGCTTGTTACAAAAATTTCAGGTTATTCCAAATGGACGTCAAAAGTGCGTTCCTAAATGGATTTATCCAAGAGGAAGTTTATGTGGAACAACCGCCTGGATTTGAAGACCCAAAGAAGCCAGACTCAGTCTTCGGTGCGAAAAGGCTCTGTATGGTCTAAAGCAAGCACCTCGAGCTTGGTACGACAGACTAAGTAAGTTCTTATTACGAACGGTTTTGTCAAAGGTAAAGTAGACACTACTTTGTTCATCAAAAAGGAAAACAAAAGTTTTTACTCGTTCAAATATATGTTGATGACATTATTTTTGGATCCTCTAATGAAAGTCTTTGCAAGAAATTTTCTAAGTCTATGCGGGATGAGTTTGAAATGAGTATGATGGGAGAATTAACATTCTTTCTTGGCCTTCAAATAAAGCAATTGAAGGAAGGAACTTTTATCTTCCAAGAAAAATATGCTAATGATCTTGTCAAAAGATTTGGATTGGAAAATTGCAAGAAGACCGACATACCAATGTCATGCTCTCAGAAGATAGACAAGGATGAAGAAGGGAAGAAAGTAGATCAAAAGCTGTACAGGAGCATGATCGGTTCACTTCTTTATCTTACTGCTTCTAGACCTGATATTTTGTTGAGTGTTTGCATATGTGCTAGGTTTCAATCAGATCCTAGAGAATCACATCTCATTGCCGTGAAACGTATTATCAAATACGTTGCCTCTTCTTCAAGCATCCGTCTTTGGTATCCAAAGAAAGGAGACTTTAATCTTCTAGGATACTCAGATGCAGATCTGGCCGGTTGCAGAGTCGATAGAAAGAGCACTTCTGGAACTTGTCAACTGCTTGGAAACGGGGACGGTGTCTTGGTTCTCAAGGAAGCAAAGCACGTAGCTCTCTCAACGACGAAGCGAGTATGTAGCTCTTGGAAGCTGCTGTTCGCAAATTCTATGGATAAAACAACAGCTACAAGACTTTGGCATTGAAGACTCATGCACGAAATCAGATGTGACAACACCAGCGCGATCAATCTCACCAAAAATCCAATCCTTCATTCAAGAGCAAAGCATATTGAGATTCGACATCACTTCATTAGAGATCATATTCAAAATGGAGAAATCTCGATTCAATTTGTTGATTCGAAGAGTCAACTAGCGGATATATTCACAAAGCCTTTGGAGAAAAATCAATTCGACTTCATCCGCTCAAGACTCAACATTTTGAAGCTTGAAGAAGTTAAAGTCTAGAGACTCACCAACTCTAAGATTCTGACTTTGAATCATGAGACTCAATCATTCATGGCTAAAGGCGTAAGTTGCTATTTTATCTAAAAGGTACGAATTCTTGTTTAGTTATTTTATCTAATCTCGAAAAGGTACGATCTCTCTTTTAGATATAATTCGAAAATTTTTCAAGGAATTAATTTTGGTAGTTATTGATTTTGAAACGATATGTTCGTACACCTTCCTTGTACCGATTTAAACTTCTCTTTTCAAATCCGAGGTACATATATATATATACAGTTTTCTTTTTCTTCGCCCAAATCTTCAAAACCCTAAAAGACACTCTCCTCCCGATCTCTTGCGTTCGTCGTCGAGAAAGTGGTCATTTTTCTTGGGAAAAGCAAGTGAAGGAATCTTCAAATAGACAAAGGAAGATGTCGTCTTCGAGGAAATCATCAAGAATAGCAAGCGGGGACCACAAAGAATGGAGAAGGGGCCGATTCATTTCGATCTTATAGAGGAAGAAGACTTATCAAGTCAGCGACAAAGTCCGATTCGCTCTCCTCCACATCATTCAGCACCTCCTACCCCACAAGATGCAAGTCAACATCTGGAAGAAGAGATAATCGAGGAAGCCGACCCAGTAAGAGTCCAAAGACCCTCCTTTATCTATAAGCTTTATCGTGCGTTGAAAACCCTCGGTTCTCCGTTAAAATATATAGATGACTTCCTTAAGGACAAAAATTATGGAAATGAGTATCTTTTTCTGCGGAAAATGGAAGAATTGGGAATTGCTCCTAAAGGAAGGGCGGTGGAGGCTCTTGAGAACATTCCCAGTGATCCTCGTATGCCAGGACAAAATCGATTGACGGGAACGATGATGACAAAATGTTCCTTGAATTTAAACCTAGAATGGGTGTTGCAGCAAAGGTAAAAGGAAATTGGATGGATTTGTTTAAATCCAAGGATCGGAGAAAGTGTATTTGGCTGTTGAAAAGAGGGGTGATAAACCCTAGAAGTGTCGATTTTGACTTCTTGGATTCCATCAACGTGAACTTAAGAGAGAAGTTGAATTTGCTTCAACTTGAGACTTTTGCTCGACTCTACGGATGGGTACGCTCAACTGACCGCTTATTTCTATTCAAATCTTAGCTTTTTAGATGCGAATAGAATTTCTTTCAGTGTATGAGATCAAGTTCATGTGGTAGATGTGAATATGTTGGCGGACATTGTTGGAGTTGAACGGGGACGATATCTCCCAATCAAAGTCTCACCTGCTCGTACTACTCTGGATCTTGTCAAAGATATGGATGTAGAGAAGAAAATTACCTACTCAAGGATGAATGCTATCAACATCGTGCTTCATAAGATTGTGATCAACTGTCTCGAGACCAAAGTCTACGTCAAAGAGACTGTGTCTCTTTCTAAAGCAAAGTTGATGTATGCGATCAACTCGGGACGGAAGTTTTCTCTCCCGCACACTATTCTCTTCCATATGTACAGAGCGGTGTCAAAAGACAAAGGACAATTGCCTTATCTGTGCAGTGACCAAGATCTTCAGACATCTTAACATTGAACGCCACATACCTTTTGTGCTCGACCGTGTGATAAGATGGTGGTAGGGTTGAAAATGTTAATGAAGATGCGTCTGCAAGAACTCTCCAAGGCAATGGAGAAATTCAAAGTGAAATCTCAGTCGATGCCGCTTCAAAAAGGAAAGGAAAGGAGGCCATGGGTGCTCCATCGAAAAAGAAGAAAAGAACTCTCATCCTTGAAGATGAAGATGAAGATGATGAAGATCCCTCCATCCAAGCTCTGATCAGACCTAGACGTTCTGTGTCTCATCCGACAGAACTTCAGCAGAACAGAGAAGAAGAAAAGCAGAACAGAGGAGAAGAAGATCAGAGAGAGAAGGAGAAAGAAGTCGAAGAAGAAGGAGAAGGAGAAAAAGAAAAGTCTGCGACAAATGCGGAGAGAAGGAAGATCAAAAGCATGATCATCACTCTTCCCCTTTCGATGTCCTAGAGACAGGGGGAGTTAGTGAGCAAAAGAGGTCTACACCTCATGCTGCTGTCAGTGAAGATCTAAGACAATCTCCAGAAGACCCAGAAGAAGTTCAGGTCTCTCACTTGCTGAAGAAGGTGATGCATCGATTCCAAATCTGCCGAGACCAATCAAAAGCGCCATCGTCGCATACACATCATCCGAGAAAGTCAATGCCGGTACACGGACGGATGACTGCAGATCTTCGTAGCATCATGAATATTCTTCGGAAATGCGGAACCATATATATGTTCGGGACTGTGAAATCCAAGCTTTGAAGAATCTTTGGACAAGCATCTTGGTCTCTCGGAGGATAAACTCAAAGACCTCGCTCGCAACTTCAAGCCAATGCCAAGGGAGAAGAGGTAGCTCATCGAGAGAAGACCTGAAGAAGCTCGAAGGAGTAGTCCAGTCCATTGGGGATTTCCATATCGTGCGCATTCCCAAGCGAGACATGACTCCTTTCTCACCCTTTTCAATGCTGACAAAAAGGGGAGAACCAATTTGAACCAACATCTTTTAAAAACTTTGACTTTTGTGGTTATGTTTATTTTTGAGTATGACTTGAGAACTTGAACTTGGGTGTGAATTTGACTGAACCGACTTGTGGATTGTGATGCTTGACTAGTTGCAATGGTTGCATTTATTTCAAGTATTGTTATATGGTGTTTCTCATGAAAGACTAACCAATTTTCTGTGGATGCGAGTCTGGTTGTTTTATTAATCTTTATGAGTTAGCCATATTGCTTGAGAAATGTTTTGCAGGTCAAAGATGTTCAAATCTTCAAGAAAGTTTTTGTCACCATCAAAAAGGGGGAGATTGTTGGAGAAATCTTTCCAGAATATTTTGAAGCGACAAAATGTTTCTTTCGTCTAAGTCTGGATGTTCGAAGACCGTCGGTTTAAAGTCGAAGACTTTGTTCTCTCGAGACTCAAGACTTAAGACTCAAGACTCAAGACTCAAGACTTAAGACTCAAGACTCAAGACTTAAGTCTATTCTCACTGACAGTCTTTCTAAATCCAGTGACGAAGGAAATCCAAAGCCGAGGTATATGGTTGAGGATTCGATCCTATCCTCTGGAACAGATTCTTTGGTTGGATAATTATTTCGGATTTTTTAATTCTTATCTAAAGATCGATTGAAGATCCGATGGTCAACGAAATAATCTTGGTATGTTCTATTCTTGGAAACCAAGATCCTGATTGTATGGGCGAACGGGATTGATGGGCTATCATCGATTCCTTAAATAGCTCGGATGATCTTCTTGATTGATTCCGTCCAACGGGTAGATTGGAGGAATTCCTTTGGTAAGTGCCAACGGCTATGATTGCATAAAGGAGTATAAAAGAAGACGTTCTAGTTGTTTTGAGTGTGTGATCGATAGAAAAATTCCAGTAGTTTGAAGAACCTTGATTATTAGTCGAGACTGTTCGAGCAAAATTGTATACACGAGAGAGTGTTTGTACTTGGCGAGACCTTGAGAGAGTGTGGTAGATCGTCTACACCTAGAATTCAAGGAAGATCAATACCGTAACAGCTCTTTGATTATAGTGGAATCCAGCCAATCGGCTGTCGGTGCGAAAGAGTGGACGTAGGCTTGAATCAAGCCGAACCACTATAAACCGAGTGTTCAATTCTCTCTTTCTCTTACTCAGTCTCTCGATTGATATTTAATTATTGCAAATTCTTTAACTGTTTAAAGTATTGTGCAATCTTCAAGAAAACTCGTTGCATACCTATTCACCCCCCCTCTAGGTACTCATACTAGCAATATCAATAATCAATTAGGGAGATCTCGAGTTACTTAAGGAATGTGATGATAGCCCACCAATCCTGCTTGCCCATTGTTGACACTTGATTTTTAGCCGATACGTCATTAAAAAAATAAAAAATAAAAATAAAAAAAGAGAGAAAATCCCAATTAGTTCGCAATTAATCGTCACCGTTCATCAATAATGCATCATGGCTGTTGAAATAGGCATGTGCTCAATTAGGGAACTCTTAAAAGATCAAATCCTAGCCCTCAGTTCAATCCGAGGGCTGAGATTTGATCTTGCCTGAAAATATATAAAGAGAAAAGAAAAAAAAGAAAGGGGGGGCCATTCGATGAAAGATCTTTCTCACTCTTGACATTCATTTTTGGGAGTGCTCTCTCTCTCCCCGGTTCCCGCTCTCTCGGTAAAATGACCGAAGGGACTTGCACACTCCCTCTCTTTGGCCGCAACAACCTCCTCTCTCTCTCTCGATTTCTTCCCCATCTCGGAGGCCGACGAAGAACCCTCTAGCACCGGCCATGGCTCCGCTCCCTCCCTCGACGATTGCCTCCAAGTCTCGCAGTGCTCCTCTTGAGAAGTAGTGCACCGGATCCGGCATCCTCACGATCGGAGACTCTCTCGCTCCCGATCAACTCTAGAAGACGAAACAACTGTTGATCGATGAACTCGTGGTGCGAGACTCAGAATTGCGCCAAGTTGTCAGAGATATCAGTTCGGTTCCGAGGGTAGGGATCCGAAGGCGGTGACATTGACAGTCAGAGATCAGTGCTTCCTCTCGGTTGGAGCTCAATCAGTTAGGGTTTTCCTTTATTGGCGCGATCGGAGGCGCGGGAGCTTGCTGAATCGGACTCTCTCTCGATTGATCGCTCTCAAGCGCTCGATTGGAAGTTCTCGCTCTCTCTGCAAAACGACCGAATGATCTTGGAGTTTTACACGATCCTCCTCGATCCCCTGGTTGATTGATCTATCAATCGTCATCACCTCATCACCGCCAGGTTGTTTCTTTTCAGTTAAGTGGTAAGAATTGCTTGTATGCACAGATTTTCTACTCTGATGTCTCTATTCTGTATTACTTTGCCATTCTGGTGTTAATAGTACTTCACACTACATGCTTACAACTTGTTCGACAGAAAGCCTGACTCCATTGCCGATAGTTCCTATTGCATTCTGTTTACCAATGTCTTGATTTCAATTGAAATTGCATTAGTTGTGTCTTTGCTGGATTTCCTGCACATAGTTGATTGAAATGTGAACTAATTAGATGTATAGGTGATGTAGGTCGAATATTGTTCATGATTGTTTGCGTGGATTGAATCCTGTTCATATGTGATTTTATATATCAAATGGTGCTCCTGCATGTTACTTTGAGATATTGAGTCTGCCGAGGAGGAGGAGATTGTTCTGTATGTTCTTCTGCTTTGCTTGGTTCATTGAGTAGTTCAATGTCAATGTATACAGCTTTGTAGCTCTGTTCTATATGGGTTAGGTTGTTGTGAGCCCTTTTGTCTACCTCCTCATGTGGTACAAGAATGTGCACTTTGTAATGTGTTCTTTTGATGAAGTTCTGCTAATTTCAATCTGTAGACATTGTGATTGTGTCAACATGCAGGCATGTCTGGATAAATTTTGCTTCTTTCTTGATATTTTGTAATGGATGCTGAGAGCTCTTGGATTTGGTCAGCATTTACTAGATTCAACAATTGTTAAAAACGGAGCCACAGTTTGTAAATGATTAAGTGTTCTATTTTCATGCCTTTAATGACCTGTGCTGTTTGCCATTTTCACATGATTTTTTGTGATTAGATTCTAAAGTTGATGCCTAAATGAAAGTTGTTCATTAGGTTCCAATCTATATTAAATAAAAATTTCGTGATAATTGAAGATCATTTACCCAGGTCGAGTATGTCTAGAATATCCCTGACCTTATTTGAAATTTTGCTGTTCTGATTGGTTCTCTGTTTTGGATGACCTTTTGTACGAATGACCTGATACAAGCTGGTTGCTGTGGTTTTTTGTGTTCGATGCCTTCATGAGATCTAAAGATGGTTTGACTAGCTTTCCAACGAGCTATAATACACCCTAATTTGATATCATTAGCCACATGAAATCCTCTTTAAAAGTCAGGAAGTAATTCTGGAAAATTGTTGTGTTCTGCTCTGATGTGGAAATTCGTATGCCTATTTTGACTGATATGCTTCGGTCCTTTAAATGAGCTGGTAGATGATGTTATTAGGACTTAATGTTTTCTAGAGATTTGTAATAGACTTCTCAAGATTTCCATAGACATATTATATGTGCAATTTGACTATCGTTTGTCTTGCCTAATGAATGTTACCATATCGATGTTTGATTTTGGAAATTCAGAGGATAGATTAGACTGATTTTCATTTGTGCTATGATTTCTATGATGATTTTTTGACGAAGTTGTCTGCATGAAACTTGTGCCTCATTGTCTTCTTGACATTTGAAACACGTGTTACAAGTTTCGCATTAATGCATGGTATATCATATTTGAATCTTGTTTGATGTGAATATCATGCACCCATTTGGCTAATTGCAATTGAAATTTTTCAAGCATGACATTCTTAGTTCCAAGTCACTTTGCAATGTTAATGACTTGTGTGACTTCTTTGCATTCTGATTTAGGGTTAAATGTTTACCCAAACCTTTTTCGCATTCAACCTTATGTCATGTGCAAGTTTCACATTTTTGTATATTGTCTAGATGATCTTACGAACCCTCAAACATGCCTTGCATTTTGTCCTATTTGTGACTTGAATTTGCTGGATTCATGTTCATGTCCGATGCCTATGTCTATTCATTATAATAATGATTTCTATGTATTGTCTTAGTCATATAAGATGAGGCAAGAGATCCTTGTTTCTTAGATTAGGTTTAGATTAGGACCCTGAAGATGGAGAAGCCGTAAGGCATGAAGATGGTGGAGGTCGATGTTCACTCCAACCGTTATCATGTAATGCTCATTTTCCCGACACATGTCTCGGGTCCCATGCATTGTATAAAACCCGACGAGTTGCGGGTTTCCTTTCTTTCTCGATTGTTTTTTTTCGTTTTATATTCTTTAGAATTACATGATTAGGTTTACTGCTTTCTCTTGATTGTTTACTTCGTGTCTTGCAATTTAATTTTCATTGATTGTTTTCCTTTCATTTCTTAGGAATAGAATAGAATAGAATAGAATAAAATGAAAGTAATCCACCACGCATGATCACTTAGTCTAAAAATAACGATCTTGAAAATATAAAAAGAAACGCATGGACATGTTAGGAAAAAACACAACATACTGTTTAGGTATCGAAAGGGCGCTAATAGCAATATTAGCGTAACCCAAGTCCCCGAACCTAGATATCTGGTTAAGTAGGAATCGAGGGAATACTCCCGACCCTCGATTAGGTTTCTAACCGATCCTCAAAATGAGGCTAGTGGCGACTCTTGTATATTTTTTAAGTTGTTAAATACCTAGATCGTATAAATAAATCCGTTGTCACGCAAGGTATGAGCTTGGGAAAGCTCGTGATTTCGTGAGGAAACTCTCGTAATCAAAGTACCCCTAAATCCGACATTTCCCACCTTGGACATTTTGAGGGGCGGCGAGATCGGGTCGCGACACCCATACAATAAGGATCTAGGTTTCCATAAGTAGAACATTCCAAGTTTACTTCGCCAATCAACGGATCCAAATTACTCGAATTAATTTCAAAACGAATAATAGATCTTGATATGCTATCTCCGGCCGTGAGAACTTATTTGGCCGCTCGAATCAAATCTTTAAAGAAATGCTCGATTCTGGATAAGTCTTCTTCGTCGGTCTAGAAACTGTCAATGAGGGCAGACTTTAAATCTTGAGTCTGGCAGTCTGGCGGTCTTCAGACTTTGACGAACGAGTCCATAAGTTTTTAGATTAGACTGATGGAAACGTTTTGTCAACTTCAAAACAAGTAATGAAGTTTTCTCCAACACGCTCCCCTTACACGAAGTGACCTGGACATGCTCCTAAAGCTCAAAACCGCCTTGGTCGAGCCTCCCTCCGCCACAATTGGCGATTGGGTCAACTCCTCCTCCTCCTCTCTGCTGCCCTTTCCACATTGCTCCTTCACCGAAGTCACGTGCGACACCAGCTCGTGGGTCGTCTCTCTCAACATCACCTCCGTCGGCCTCTCGGGCTACATCCCATGCGAAATCGGCCTTCTCTGCAACCTTGTCAACCTCACACTCTCCACTAACAACCTCACCCGAACCCTCCCACCGGAGCTCGGTAGCCCCACCTCCCTTGGGTTCCTCAACCTCTTCAGAATCTTCCCCAGTAGAGTCTTGTGGGCGATAACCTAGCTCAAAGAACTCAACTTGGGCAACAACAAGTTCACAGGGCCGCTTCTGCCAAAGGTGGCGAGGCTAAAGAAGCTGAAGTGGCTCGATCTTGCCGGCAATTACTTCATCGGCAAGATACTGGAGGTTTGCTCGGAGATGGAGAAGATGAACATGCGAAAAGGAAAACGAAAATAAAATATTTTTTGGACAAAAATACCCTGATTACGTCACCGGAACACGCATCAAAAATGCATTAGTTCACCCGCTGGCGAGTTGAGTCCTTTTTTTGAGATTGAATGACTATTTCAGATCCTTATTTGAGACAGACTTCACTTCAAATTATTTTTTGAGAAAAAAAGTCACTTTAGATTTTTATTTGAAATTTTCCCAAATTCGTCAGGTTCCTCCTCTCAAGCACGTACCTGGAAATATGTTAGGGAAACCTATCATTCATTTTTTGTTTCTTTCTTGGCCTTTTTTAATGTTGTTTCTCATTTTTGTGCCGAGTATTTTCTTCAATGGTTTAATTATTGTGCTCGGGAAACAGTACAATATGTTTAGCTTATCATATAAGTCTCTCATTTGCAGATATGAATACTTTTTCAGTCTATTGCGTGAATTTTCAGACTTGAAGTTTACAACAAATGGAGGCAAAGCGATTACTTGGTCGGGGAGTAAAGAGAATCTACCAATTTCGTTTGGTTGACTTGTGGTTTACATTTTCTCCATTGTAAACCAGACCACTGTTAAACAGCCATGGACATTTCAGCATTTATATTGGTATGATCATTTATATGAAGAATGTGCATTAGACGAGGTGATCAATATTCACTAATTTCTTACTTAAAAATGTTACTTTCTATTGATGGTACAATATTAAACTTGCAGTCCGAATAGTAAATCAGAGCACTCGGACGTAATTTGTGGAGTGGGGGAGAGACGGAGAGTGACAGGGATCAATCAACGCAGCAACGCTAACACTACTGCAGTAACTGAGGAATATAACAAATTAAAGAAGAGGAATGCTGGCCTGAGAAAGTAAAACTGGAAAGAGGAAGAACTGCAGCAATGGACGAAGCCCCCCGGGGGAGGGGGCGATGGGAACAAAATATCGGGGGATTAAAGAGAAAGAAATGGAGAGGAGGAGACGCGGGTGGGGCGGAGACAAGCGTGGTGAGTTCGCGCCACGTGGTGTTGGACGCTTCCTATTTCCGAATTCTTCCCTACATTTTTTCCATCATTTTTGCCATAGGAGTTCTGTCCCTGATGGAGCGATTCGAACAACCGCTATTTAACAGGGCTTGATTTGAAATAATGCTAATTTCAAACCGTGGATGGTACGTAGCACTAGAACGATCAGTGCAATTCACTCCCCCCCAAAAAAAAAAAAAAAAACAATAACAGACGAAAAATTTAACCTGAGAACTTAACAACTCAAACTGCCAAAGCATCCGAATTATTAATATTATAGAAATTGAACAGCTGGAGTTTATAGGGAAGGACACTTTTGACATTGTGCAGACGGAGCAAATCAGCAGGCTCAGTACAAGAAGACGAAGCGAAACAAAGGTGTAAAAAGGTGAGATCCCCCAGCATTAGATTTTCAATGGAATTTGTAGGTAGAGAGCCTCATCCTTTGCCGACTCGGCAACTCACCATAACTATTTTGGAACAATCAGTCCTCTGGCGCGACTCATCGCAGATGCTTAAAAAGGCCAAAGTGTGCCAGCAATAACCAAACCAAGGTAAGAAGTTCTCCTCCTTTGCTAAGTTGTTGAGCATGCATGGATGGTTGGGAATGAATCGCAGCATACTGCAGCAATTCCACCCACACTTCACTCAAGATCCTCCACCTCTCTTCCTTTTCAATTTTCTGCAATTCTACAGCAAGATCACACGCCTCAAAAAGCACAGGTTTGATTGTGTTTCCATGCACTCCTAGTGGAATTCTCGATGGACCAACAGAGAGGAGACATTTGCACACACTTTCCTTCGTTATGTTCGTTTCCCTCCCATAAAAGAAATTGTTCCTGAGGCGCTTGTCCATGAAATCACCAGTGTATCGGAACCTTATTTCGCTATATTTGACAACTGCAGACATCAGATCAGGTTGTTTGATCACAAGATAAAGCATGTAATCTGACAAGACCTTACTGTTTTCACGATCAATGTTAAAGTTGGCACTTTCATCAGTGTCGGCATTGTAACAAAGCTCGGTGGCAATGTGCCACAGTAAAAGACTCACATCATACTCAACATCACAGACAAACGGTAACAATGTTCTGTGAACTTGCCTTGCGTCAGGATTGCGCAGAGCCCATTGACCTCGAGCAGCTGTCACCACTGTCATGCTACTCGTAAAAGGAACACTTAGTAGTGCCTTCTCTTTCAGCTTATCAAAAATCAGTTCACCTAATTTGTCATTGTATGGTTCTATCTGTCCAGACTTCAAGTCATCAAACAATTCTCTAAGAGGGATGAGACTAAGGGGTTCCTCAATCCATCTGGGCCAATTTCTCAACCGAGGATCTATCAGTTTCTCAATCCATTTTGGCCACCTACTCAGCCGAGAATCTATCATATTGTACTGGAAGATTGATCTAGACCACCTGGCTCGTAGTATATGCAATGTGAATAGTGAGCTTTTGGATTTGAATTTATGGAGGAACTTAATGAAGATGCTTCCTTTAAACATACTTTTACCATGTTTCTCAGACGTCCCTATTTTTGCAGCTGTCCTGTCAGAGCAAATGAGCATACTAAGAGCTACAAATTCCAGGCCCACAGCTCCAAGTAGCAAGGTGTATGTAATCTTTATATCATATTCGTGAAAACCATGCTTGTTCAGGATATAGAAAAGTGCAAAAGCAGTAATGATGGAGCCAATTGAGATAGCTCGGAAAAGGTAACCTGTTCGACAGTGAATTACAGCAGCCTTGGTATAAAGAACATCATAAAAGAAGTTGAGCTCAGCCTCAATGACGCGAAAAGCATCCTTTGCTTTTATCCTCTCGAAAAATGCCCGGCTGTCATTCATTTGACGAACGTGGAAGGGGAGATCTACAAGGAGGCCTTTGAAGGTTGTGAAGTAAAGAAATGCGGCTATTATCACTTCTCTGTCGTCCAAATCGGTTTTATTTTGCTCTCCAACATCTCGGGATTCGTTACTGGGCCCCAGCATCATCTCTATTGCAGGATTGCTACTTTGCTCAGCAGCAACAGACGATTGCAGGGAACCACGGAACTTACTGAAGCTTGCAAGATACAGAGCACGTGTTCGCTCTATATATTTTATGGTTCCTCCAATAAACACGAGGATGGTTGGGACGATTAGCTTGTTACTGGGGAGGGATTGGTAAAACACATAGCACGCAGTGCCTACCTGGAATAAGAGATTAAGCAAGTGCCTAAGCCACAGCTCATTGTCCTCAAGCGCGAAAGCGGTCATGGTGTCTGGTCCTCCGAGGTGAAGCAGAAGAAATGGAGCCCAAAATGCCAAAAGGTCACCGGACACATCGATCTCGAAGTCTGAAGTGCAACCATTGATTTGGGCTCTGGCAATGAGTCCAAAGGCATAGATAGCGACCAAGTCAGCAACCAAGTAAGCTAACCACATGAGAGTCCTGAACCACCAGTTTGACGTCCTCTTTCGCATGGGTGCAAAAAAGATGAGAAAGACTTGCAGAGATAGGCTCGTAAGGATCGCCCCTCGGAGATTGAGTTTCATCCATAAATTCTGGGCTTCCGCAAGAATTTTCGTGATTCCCATTTGATCCTCACACTCTCACCAGATCCTGGAAGGAAATGTTTTAGTCAGCACGAGTATTAATACAGTGACGCAACAATGATTGAACAAATATGCAAACCTGGAAAACGTACTAACAGAAAAGGTTACTATTAAGGGCAGAGAGTCGAGAATACCTTTGAAATCTTTTGACGATCCGATACGAATGGACGTCTTGCTTCATGCAACCGAGTGTCCAGCAATGCATAGTTATAAAGGAGTTAGAAGAGACAAGACTTGAGCTGAGGTCGGTACGGAGTAGGACGAGTTGCGAGAAACTCGTCGAATGTAAATTAAAGGCATGACAACCATAGCACTTTGGCTATTGTTAGGGATGTAACTTCTACTCTTTATCACACTTTAACCTTTCTTCTTCATAGCTAACCTCTCTTCTCAATAAAGCATCGTCATCGAACCTGCCACTGTCAAGCAATATCTGGAGATGGTAGACTCTAGAGAGAGAGAGAGACAGACAGACAGACAGACAGACAGACTTTTCTTGTCATCTGGTGCTTCTTGCTTTCGAGCTTTAACACTCTCTCTTTCCAATTTTACCTTTAGCCTCATTCACATCTCTCTTTTTCATTGTCTTGCAGGTTCTAATCTTTCCTGACGAAGAAGAAACATAAGCCAAAGGCTTACAAACAAACAAGAGGCCTAACAACTACTCTTCAGACATTTGACAACTTATTATCTTAAAGTATCACACGATGGACAGTGTTAAGACAATTCAGAACATCATCCAACCTCAATGTAGTAGCTTCATTCCTCCGCCACAAATGTGCAAATTAATCACATCAAAGCAAATTGGACACTAGTTCAGAAATTCAGAGGGCAAGCAACCAGAACACCAAACCAAAGCACAAATTCGATGCAATGCAAATCCAGTCCACAATGTTCTACACTAGACCTGATCAACAATAAAGAGAAATTTGAAAAAAGATAAATATGGACCATAGGGACAAACTGAGAAGGTTATCTGTTGCCTTTGATTAGAGAAGTGGAAAGGCATCTACGAGTTTGTTTGATCCAATGTATAATTTTCATTTGAACCAAAAACAGTTATCTTTAAACTTTCTAAAAATAGTGTATGGACATATCCTCTATCACCTTTACTGTTCAAATGGGATAATATTGACTATCGTTAGGAGTATTAACAGATTAGGATATCAAACATGAATTATTTACAAAAATAGGAGTCATGCTAGCTTTTAATAAATAAAAAATAAAGGAAAAACATAGATGTTGTAACTTACCAGGGAAAACATAGCAAACTGCGTTCATTAGATAAGATGCATTTCACAGGCAAATTATTTTTTTCTTTCTTCAAGGAAAAGAGCACACACGTTGCCAGAAGAAAAAAAACTACAAACAAAATCTATAAATTTAGAAATTGATGTGTCCGTTTTTTTATAAAAAAAAAAAGAAAAAGAAATTGGGTCTACTTAGGGGACATAGACTTAAATTTTTGAAAAATAAGAGAAATTTAATTTGACAAAAAAAATACTTAAAATTGAAAAGTGCTAGCGATTTGAGATGGCAAAAGAACATTTCAAGTGCTATAACTTGACACAAAGGGACACTTAAGTGCCATAACTTATGAAATGTACACTTAAGTGCCACATTTTAAAAAAGTAGGACACTGAGTGCCACCTCCGGCGAAGTCGGCCGAAATCCTATGTGGCATTAAAATATTAATATTTTTCGCTGAGGTGGCTCGCCGGAGAGTTGAGTCATTTCAAATTTACCCAAAATGACATCGTTTCAGGTGTTGGCCAAAATAGAGCTTTTAAATTGACCAAAACGACGTCGTTTTGGCATAATATGAATTTTAATGTAATATAAAAATTAATTAAATTAAATTTAAAACAAAATAATAATATAATTTATATATATATATATATATATTTTTTTAAAAAAGGAGGAGGAAGGCAGTTGGCGGCCGAGGGCCGAGCCCTCGCCACCGCCGCCTCCCCCGCCGTTGCGGAAGGTGGGGGGAGGTTGGCCGGGGTTGTCGGCCCTCGACCAGACTCGGCAGCCCCGGCCCCGCCGCCGGCTGCCTCCCTCCTCCTCCTTCCTCCTCCTTGGTTGTCGGCCACTTCCCCTCCTCCTCCTCCCCGCCCCTCGCCCCCACCGAATCTAGGCAAGGATCGCGAGCCCTTGCCGATCCGGGCGAGGGTCGGTGGCCCCCGCCCGGCCGGGCCAAGGGCCGTCGCCCGCCGGGGTCGCCTCGGTGGGTGGCGGCCCTTGGCCCGGTTGAGCAAGGGCCATCGATCCTCACTAGATTTGGGAGAGGGCCGCAACCCTCGCCCCGCATTGGGGCGAGGGCTCGTGGGCCCTCGTCGCCGATCGGCCAAGGTCGCCAGCCCTTGGTCAAGGCCCGGCGACCGTGGTCGACCCTCCCCCATCGGCGGCGGTGGGCAAGCGGCGGCGAGGGCCCTCAACCGAAAATTTTTTAAATTCTTTTTAATTTTTAATTTTTAAAATTTTTAAATATTTGTATTTTTTATAAATATTTTAAATAAATTTAATTTTTAATTTAATTTAATAAATTTTTATATTAAATTCTTACCACGTCAGCACCAAAAAACGATGCCGTTTTGCACATGCTTCGCCGGAAAATTGACACATCGGTGTTTTGGCCAGATTAGTACTCAAGCGATCAATTTTGCTTCGATTTTGGCACTTAAATGTACCTTTCGTAAGTTATGGCACTTAAGTGTCTCATTTTGCCAAGTTTTGGCACTACCTTTTGTAAGTTATGGTACTTAAGTGTCCCATTTTGCCAAGTTTTGGCACTCTAGGAGTCTGCACCTTGATTTATGATAATTAAGATATTCCATGCACCGATGGCACGTATCTCCACTATCTGACCTATTTTTGTTGATCAGAGTTAATCTAGCAAATTATTTAGAAATTGATAAATTAGACATATGTAAGACCTGAAGGTGCTTGGAGTGTTATGAGATTGTAAATGTCTCCAAATTTGGAAATAGGATGCGGCTTTAACTTTGAAAAGGGAAATGAACAGAAAAGAATGGAAGAACTGTTGTTGGCATGTCAAAGGAAGAGTTGGCTCGACTTGCTTATTTTAGATTTCACCGTTGGAGACGATCACAACTTTATTTTTCTCCTTTGCTCTTCTTTTATGATGCTGGTTAAATCCTGTTCAGGATTCATATGAGGCAACAGCTGAGATTACTGATGCAGACCCCTGCACATCTCTCACGATTCGTCTGCTCTCAGTTCAAACTGGAGATTACGTGCGTGTATATATGCAAGACCAGAGCTTTTTGGCTTTTGTTAGTGATGTGCATTCTATTCTTTATCACACTTTAGCCTTTCTTCTTTATCTTTAACCTCTCTTCTCGTCCAAGCATCGTCATTGGACCTGTCACCCTGCCCTGCATCCCCCAGGAGATGATCTACCAGTTTGAAGTCACAGAGAGAGAGAGAGAGAGAGAGACTTCTTTTGTCATCTGGTGCTTCTTGCTTACGAGCTTTAACACTGATTGTTTCCACTTTTAGCTTTAGCCTCATTCACATTTCTCTCTTTTTTATTGTCTCGCCAGGTTCTCATCTTCCTGACGAAGAAGAAGAAAAACGAAACCCGTGACTTCCAACAAACAAGTGGCTTCACAGCTACACTTCAGACGTTGACAACTTATCATCATAAAGCATCACACAGTTAACAAAGTTCAGAATATTATCCAAGCTCAATGTAGTAGCTTCATTCCTTCGCAAGAATGTGCAACTCAAGCGCATCAAAGCACATTGGACACTAATTCAGAACTTCAGATGGTAAACAACCAGAATACCAAACCAAAGCAAAAACTCGATACAATGCAAATCCAGTCCCCAACCTTTAGCACTAAACCTGATCCACAACAAAGAGAAACTTGAAAAATCACGATGAACACTGTTTCCACATGACACCGACCCTGGAATTTGAGGCTTCGAAGAACACCATTGGAATAATCTAAGATATATTAGTCTAGGCCATTTATAGCTGAGGCTTCAGCTATGGGCGTTGTATGGGTCACTTATGTGAGTGTTACCTTTTTGAAAGTAGTCCAGCACCGAGAGGATCTATCATGGTTAAACTTAAAATCTCGCGTATAGTATTTGTTGCTGCAAAGCCATCATTAGCATTTGGAAGCAGATTTCCTGCTCCTCTGCTTTGGAATATTGGTGGGTGCCATGGATCATCTATTTCTTATATGGCCAAGACAAAGCTTTAGCGATAATTCTGTTGTTAACATGTTGCAACCTCTGCTTGGTCTTTTCCATTGGGAGCCTGAAGATGGTTTGTGGAAGCGGAAATGTTAAATTATGTTTCGAGTTTGAATTCAGATAACGATTTGTTAAACCAAATTTGTTGATAAATTTTTCCCAAGTAGATTTCAAATTGTATGAGGAAATTCGTTGGATGTGCAAAACAAGACAAAAGAGGAAACAAAAGATAAAGAAGAATTTCTTCTTTGGGCGCGCGCGCACACCCACACACACACACACACATAACGTGAGCAGAATATTCTTTGCGCGTGGAGCGGCTGAAAACCCTATGAAAAAAAAGTAGCCGCACGTCAAGATGAAGAGAGCCGCACGCATTATACTGTGAGCTTGAACGCACAATAATTTTGTGTCGTGAGTTTATATCCAAGTGAGTTGTTTATTTATAAACACTTTGGGTTTGGGGTTAAATCTAGGTATAGAAAACACTTGAGTGTGTGAGCGATTGTAAACATTGATTCTTCTATTATAGTGGATTATTTGCTGCTGGCTCTCCTCATGGACGTAGGTACCAATACTTGGACTGAACCACGTAAATTCCGGTGTCCTTATTATTTCTCGTTTCTTTCTCTAGTGATTTCACATTGACGTAAATTGCAAGATCCTATCGTTTCCGCGTATTATATCCCAACAATTGGTATCAGAGCTTAAGGTTGGATTTCTTAATTGTGATTTGGAGCTTTTGCTTGTCTAATTATTATCTGGAAATTCTGTTATTGCAATTATGTCTTAGAGGAAATCTGAAATTGAGAAGTTTAACGGGAGCAACAACTTTTTTTTTTTTTGATAACCCAGGGAACCCTGTAAGCCGACAGCCGGCAAGCAAACCCTGGGAGAGCGACTACAGGACCCACCACCAAGATGCGGGCATTATTGACAACCCAAGATTTGGCCAAGACACTGAATGGTGAAGATGAGTTGCCTATTATAATGAAAGCCTCGGAGAGGGTAGAGCTAATGGAAAAAGCAAAGAGCACAATCCTGTTAAATTTGTCGGATGAGGTCTTAATAGAGATTGCTGAGGAGAAGGATACCGCAGCATTATGGGCAAAACTTCAAGCACTCTATGTGAAGAAAGCTTTGAAAAAGCGCTTGTACATGTTGAAGAAGATGTTTCAATTTAGATATACTGAAGATACGTCTATCAGGACTCACCTAGATGAATTTAATAAACTCATGATGGATCTGAAGAACGTTGGTAAGATACTTGATGATGAAGAGCATGGCATGATGTTGTTAGCCTCTTTACCAAAGTCATTGGAACACTTTTCTGATTTACTGTTGCAGGGGCGTACTACAATTACCTCAAAAGAGGTAAAATCCGCCTTATTCTTTAAAGAGTGGCAGAAAAAGTTGCGAGAGGACAGTTTGGCGCAAGGAGTAGTGCAAGCACTGACGATTCGGGGTAGAAAACAACACCGAGGGCCTAGTAACAGCAAAGATAAAAGCAGATAGAAATAATGCCATAGAAAGTCCAAGGGACGCGTGAAGTGCTTTGAGTGTTACAAGGAGGGGCACATTAGAAAAGATTGTCCAAAGCGGAGGAATAAAGCTGATAAGCAGAATGCCACAAGTAGTGTGGCAAACGTTGCTGAAGGAAGCACTAGTAATATTGAAACTGTTTTATATGTGACAACTGTTTCGTCAAGAGACGAATTGGTGCTAGATTCGAGGTTCTCTTGTCATATGACGTCTCATAAGAACTGGTTTACTACTTACCAGACTGCAGATGATGGTAGAGTTCTTTTGGAGAATAATGCAGTCTGTAAAACTGCGAGAATAGGGACAATTCAGATTCAGATGCATAATAAGGTGGTGTGCACATTGATAGATGTGAGGCATGTACCAGAGCTTAAGAAAAACCTTATTTCTCTAGGGATACTCAATGACATCGGGTGTAGGTACACTGCTGAAGGTGGAGTATTGAAGATCTCTCGAGGTGCTATGAAAATGATGAAAGGAAATAAAGTGAATACTCTCTATCATCTATTGGGAGAAACCGTGATCGGAATCGCTGTAGTTTCATCAAGTGAGTCAGACTCTAACTTGACCCAATTATGGCATATGTGTTTAGGGCACATGAGGGAGGCGGGTATAACGATGCTGAGTGAAAGTGGGTTGTTGAAGGGTTAAAAGACATGAAAGCTGGACTTATGTGAGCACTGCATCTTTGGGAAGCAACACCGAGTTAAATTTACTACAGCTATTCATTCGACCAAATGACCAGTTGAATATATTCATTCAGACGTCTGGGGCCCGTCTTCGATTCTTTCGAAAGGAGGTGCCTGATATATGCTGACATTTACTAATGATTATTCGAGGAAGGTATGAATATACTTTCTGAAGCA
The DNA here is from genome assembly GCA_014182405.2 of Eucalyptus sideroxylon. Lineage (NCBI taxonomy): Eukaryota > Viridiplantae > Streptophyta > Magnoliopsida > Myrtales > Myrtaceae > Eucalyptus > Eucalyptus sideroxylon. Next base: position 41,636,630 of record CM024557.2, read on the forward strand.
CAAAAATGAAGTGTTCGATCGGTTCAAGAAATTTAAGGCATTGATTGAGAAACGATCAGATAAACAAATCAAGTGCTTGAGAACTGATAATGGCATGGAGTTCTGTGGTAAAGATTTTACTGAGTTCTGCGAGAAAGAAAGTATTGCAAGACACCGCACAATACCTGGGACACCACGGCAAAATGTTGTGGCAAAATGAAAGATTAGAACTTTGCTTGAGCGAGCTCAATGCATGCTTTCGCATGCAGAACTTAGTAAGGAATTTTGGGCCGAGGCAGTAAACATGCCGTGTTACCTAGTTAATTGATCTACATTATCTGCTATTGAGTGGAAGACTCATGAGGAAGTATGGTTGAGGAAACTTGTTGATTACTCCGAATTAAGTACATTCAGATGTCCTGCGTATGCCCATGCAACTGATGGTAAGCTTGAGCCGAGAGCGAAAAAGTGCATATTTCTGGTTATGCACATAGGGTGAAAGGCTACCGGCTATGGTGCACTGATCTCAGATCATCCAGTTTTCTAATCAGTAGAGATGTGATCTTCGACGATACTGCAATACTTCAACGGAGGAATTTTGAGACACAACAAGCAGAGAAGACAGATCATAGTGTCTTTAGTGAGGTGAAGTTTCAAGTGAAGACTTTGGAAATCTCGAAAGTAACAGAAGTTGAGACTGCAGATGAAGCCGCAGTACTTGAAGTCGGTGACAGTGGACAATAAGCAAAGCCGCAACACACTATAACCGCAGATAGACAAAGAAGGCAAATTAAATCACCGGTATGTTATGGTTATATAGATATTGCTTATGCATTGACTGTAGGTGATGAGGTGGAGACAGATGAGCCTTCGTCTTACTCTAATGCGATGGCTAGTTCAAAGTCATCGCAGTGGCTAGGGGTTATGAGTGAAGAGATTGAATCACTCCATCGAAATTAAACATGGGAGTTGGTCAAAGTACCCAAGAACTAAAAGATTGTTGGAAGTGAATGGGTCTTCAAACGAAAAGAGGGCATTCCCGGTGTTGAGGCAGCGAGGTATAAGGCGAGACTTGTGACAAATAGGTATACACAGTGTGAGGGCATTGACTACAATGAGGTGTTCTCTTCTATGGAAAGACATATTTCTATTTGTGTTTTACTTGCCTTAGTTGCTTCGTAAGATCTCGAGTTAGAGCAACTAGATGTGAAAATTGCGTTTCTTCATGGTGAGTTGAAGGAGTAGATTTACATGAGGCAACTAGAAGGATTTGTTATTATGGGTAAGGAAGATCATGTTTGCTTGTTGAAGAAATTTTTGTATGAGCTAAAACAATCTCCTTGGTAGTGGTATAAACGTTTCGATGCTTTCATGGCTAATCAAGACTACACGAAAAGTCAGATGGATAGCTACATTTACTTTAGGAGATTGGAGAATGGTTCTTTAATTTATCTACTCTTATATGTTGATGATATGCTAATAGCAGCTAAGAATATGTCTAATATTGATGTGCTGAAGAGGCAGTTAAATGATGAATTTGAGATGAAAGATTTAAATGCTGCAAAGAAAATTTTGGGTATGGAGATTTTATGTGATAAGACTATAGGAATTCTACATTTATCTCAGAAGAAATATATTGAGAAGATTGTGGCACGTTTTAATATGCAATCAGCAAAATCTGTAAGTATACATTTAGCGAAACACTTTAAACTTTCTAATAAATTATCATCACAAACTGAGGAGAAGGAGGAGCATATGTCCTGTGTTCCTTATTCTAATGTCGTGAGTAGTATTATGTATGCTATGGTGTACACTAGGCCTAATATTTCACAAGCTGTAAGCGTAGTTAACCGTTATATAAAGCATCCTAGTAAAGCTCATTGGGAAGTGAAGTGGATCCTTAGATATTTGAAGGGGACAACAGATGTGAGTAAAGTGTATAGGAGGGACAACAATGACAATAATACCACTGGTTTTGTGGATTCGAATGACGCCGGTGACTAAGATGATTGCAGATCTTTAGTAGGGTACGTTTTTACGTTAGCGGGTGGTGCAGTTAGTTATAAAGCGTCTTTACAAGACCACATTGCCTTATCTTCGACTGAGGCAGAGTACATGGCACTAACCTTTGTAGCGAATGAGGCGATATGGTTACAAAGTTTGCTCCCGGACTTTGGGTTAGAACAGAAAAGTGTGGATATACACTGTGATAACCAAGGTGTGATATATTTGGCGTATAATCCAACTTATCATGAGTGAATGAAGCATATCAACATTAGGTATCACATCATCCAAAATGTCTTAGCTAAGGGTAATGTTATTGTCAAAAAGATTGCTACAGCAGATAACCCGGCAGACATGATGACTAAATCTATTCATTTAGCAAAACTCAAGCTTTACTTAAGCTCTATTGGCGTTTGTGGAGAGTGAGCGCCCATCGGGGTGTTAGGAGAGCAGCATGGATGATGAGTACTATAACTTGGCTTCATATATCGAGCCAAGGTGGAGAATTGTTAAATTATGTCTTGAGTTTGAATTCGGATAACAATTTGTTAAACTGAATTTGTTAATAAAATTTTCCCAAGTAGATTTCAAATTGGATGAGGAAATTCATTGGATGTGCAAAACAAGACAAAAGAGGAAATAAAAGATAAAGAAGAATTTCTCCTTTGGGCGAGCGCGCACACACACACACACATATAAGTAGAATACGAGTTCTTTCTTTGCACGTGGAGCAGCTGAAAACCCTATGAAAGAAAAGGATCCGCACATCAAGCTAAAGAGAGCCGCACGCGTTATAGTGTGAGCTTGAACGCGCAATAATTTTGTGCCGTGAGTTTATATCCAAGTGAGTTGTTTATTTATAAACACTTTGGGTTTGGGGTTAAATCTAGGTGTGGGAAACACTTGAGCGTGTGAGTGATTATAAATACTGATTTTCCGATTATAGTGGATTATTTGCCGCTGGCTCTCCCCATGGACGTAGGTACCGATACTTAGGGCTAAGCGTAGTTCTCGAGTAGAACCGGGAACCGGAGAACCGAACTGGAGGTTCTGGTTCCGGTTCCCGGTTCTTTTTTCTTGGAAACGGAAGGAACAGAACCGGGAACCAGATTAGGGTTTCTAAAACCTAAAAGGTAGAAACGCACTTCACAGTTCCCACTTCAATCAAATTAACTTGTGTCCTTCTCTCGTTCTCTGCCCAACCTTTGTCCTCGACGCTGCTCCCCTCGTCCCTCTGCCGGTCGCCACTCGTCCCACCGCTCTGCTGGTCGTCGCTCGTCCCGCCACTCCGCTGGTCGCCGCTCACTTCATCCTTCTGCTAGTCACTGCTCGTCCCACTACTGGTTGCCGCTCGTCCCTCTATTGGTTGCCGCTCATCCCGTCGCTCTGCTGGTCGTCGCTCGTCTCACCGCTCACCTTGTCCCTCTATTGGTCGTCGTTCGTCTCATCCTGTAGTTGGTCGCCACTCGTCCCACCACTGGTCGCTGCTCGCCTCGTCCCTCCGCTGGTCGCCGCTCGTCCTGTCGCTAGTCGCCACTTGCCTCGTCCCTCCGCTGGTCACCACTCATCCCGTCACCGGTTGCTGCTTGTCTCGCCACTGGATGTCGCTCGCCTCCCGACGACGCCCTTGACGATGACGCCCCGCCCTTGCCTCCCTCGACGCCGCTTGCACCGCCCTTACCAACTTGGGTAATCCGTTCCTTCTTGTTCTCTTCTTTTATTGGAAGGGGTTGTCATGGTGGTTGTTTCTATACGATGCGAGTTTATCTTTTCTTTTTGCTATGATTTCAAATCAATTCATTTCTTATTTGGATTTTGTCAATTGTTTGAATGAAGGATTTGGTAGTTGTTCAAAATTGAAGACCCAATTTGCTCGAGTTTTCTGGGTTTTTTTCGTGAAGTTCCCTCTCTTCTAGATAATTGATTATCGTAGTCCAAGACATTCTATGAGATTTCCCCTTTTTTGCAAAAGTTTAGTCCGTTTGAGCATCTAAATGTCGAGGCAGAAGCTTATGTTGGGAGCCGAGCTCTACCCACAATATTCAATTTCAGTTGAGGTAATTTAACATTCGATTCATAACATATCTACATTTTCTAGGATTCTGCTCAAATTGATTGAACCCCGTCTCATGTTAATCAATGTCAACAGGGGTTTCTCAACTGTTTTAACATCTTTCGTAGTAGAAAGAAACCATTACCGATCCTCAACGATGTCAACGGAATCATCAAGCCTTTTAGGTAAGAAGAGATAGATTTTTATCGGCATACACTACTCAAGGAGTGAAGTTCAGATATTGCTGACAAAATTTTTATTTCTCTTTTGCAGAGTGACATTACTTCTGGGGCCTCCAGACTCTGGAAAGACCACCTTACTTCCAAGCTAAAGCTGGGAAGCTCGGCAAAGAATTGAAGGTAAGCATATAGAAAGTACTTTTAGAGCTGTCTCACTTTAAGAGTTAAATGTTTTGGCGTGCAAGTCACACAGAGCTTGTGAATCGCTTTTTTTCAAGAAGAGTCACATACAATGGACAGGGGATGGAAGAGTTTGTACCATAGAGGACATCGGCTTATATAAGTCAATATGATGACTATTGTTTGGCTATTGTTTGCGATGACTCGAATTTCCTTGATTGCCGTTCATTATAAGCGTAGCAGCACTATAAGGAGGGCTAACATTAAGGGGTCACCATATTATTGCAAAAAATTATGATATTAGTGTAATCTCTGCATTATAAGCATGGCTAGCTTTGGGGTGCAAGTGTTGTTATGGTGAGATACTTCTTTCCTGGCCTGAGCTCGATTTTATTGTGATCTCAATTGCAGGATCTGTGACAAGATAGGATACCCGGATCAAGTATGGTGCATACTGTATTTGAATGGATTTGCAAGCCTCAATTGCGAGAGATTAGGCTTGGTATGCATTTATGGATCCTTTGTGTTCGTGCTCTTTGATACTTTAATAGGGGGGATGTTTATCTGCTTTCCAGTTGGGAATTGACAATGGTCTGGGATGAGTTGGAACATGGATATTCAATATGTTAACACTGGCTATCCATACAATATGTCTAAAAGTTTTATGGAGTATTTCGAGGGTCTTACGTATGAACACGTGAATTTCATATTTTCTGGTGTTCTCAGGTTCAAGTACCTGTTAGTTGATTATGTTGTTTTCCATTTCTAGAGAGGTAGATGGCCTGTATCTGTGTAATTTTTTTCACTTCTCAGTATTATTTTTTTCTTTTTTGGGAAGAGGACAATTCATAGCAGGACTTGATATTCCTCTACTTTCTGTCATAATTTATACTTGCCAATCTAACTGTGGGAGCATTTGTGGGCATCTTTCTAGTTTCCTGTATTTTCAGATCTTAGTCTAGCACTAATTCTGTCCTTCTTATATTATGCAGGAGAGCATATATCCACTAGTGAATACAAACCACTATCATCAGAATATGGTAGCAATTAGTGGATGGTCATGGACAAGCCTATCATGAGATTAGAAGACCTATGGTTAGCTCTGATATGGCTAGAATAAGTACCTAGAGGGGGGTGAATAAGTATATGCAATATTTCTATTGACAATTTCACAATACTTTGATAGTTAAAAGATTTGAATCAAACGGTAATCAAAGTAAGACTGAGAGAAGGGAAGAGAATATTGAACACGCGGTTTATAGTGGTTCGGCTTATTTCAAGCCTACGTCCACTCTTCTACACTAACAGCCTATTGGCTGGATTCCACTATGAACAAAGAGATGTTACAGCGATGTTCTCCCTTGATCTTTCGGTGTAGATGATCTATCACACTCGCTCAAGGTATCACTAAGTATAAACACTCTCTGTATGTACAATTTCGCTCAGAATGAATCGACTAATAATCAAGGTGCTTCAGACTCTGAAATTTCTTTATCGATCATACACTAAAGTAGCTAGAACGACTTCCTTTTATACTCCTTTATGCCATCATACCCGTTGGCACTTTCCAAAGGAGTTCCTCCAATCTACCCGTTGGACGGAATCAATCAAGAAGATCATTCGAGCTATTAAAAGAACTTGACGATAGCTCATCAATCTGTTCGCCCATACAATCAGGATCTTGGTTTCCAAGAATAGAACCTTCCAAGAATACTTCGTCGATCATCGGATCTTCAAACAATCTTGATAACGAATGAATGAATCCGTTACAATTATCCAGCCAAGAGATCTTCTCCAGAAGATAAGAATAAATCTTCAACCAAATACTTCGGCTTCAGGATTTCCTTCGTCACTGGATTAGAAAGACTGTCAATGAGAATAGTCTTGAGTCTTGAGTCTTGAGTGCTTTGAGTCCGGGGTGAAGTGAAAGTCTTGGACTCTAAACGTAAGGCTTGCAATTATCCGGACTAGACGATGATAGAAACGTTTTGTCAGCTTCAAAATATTCTGGATAGATTTCTCCAACAATCTCCCCCTTTTTGATGGTGACAAAACTTTCCTGTAGATTTGAACAACTTTGACCTGCAAAATAATACTCAAGCAATATGGCTATCTCATAAAGATCAACAAACAACCAGACTCTGCATCCACAGAAAATCGGTTTGTCTTTCATGAGTAAACATATAGCAATACTTGATATAAATGCAACTAGTCAAACATTCAAAGTCTACATCAGCAAATTTAAGTTCACACCCAAGTCATTCTCAAAACAGAAACATTTAAACATACAAAAACAAATTTAAAGTCAAAGATTGAGTGCAGAGTTGAGTTCAAATTGCAATTCTCCCCCTTTTTGTCATCATTAAAAAGGTGAGAAAAGTCAATTCTGCTTGGGAATGCGCATGATCTGGAAATCTCCCATCGACTGCACGATGCCTTCCAGCCGCTTCAAGTCTTCCTGTAGATGAGCTACCTCTTCTCCTTTGGCATTGGCTTGAATTTGAAGAGCTAGGTCTTTCATTTGATCTCCCAGGGTAACCGAAGATGCTTGTCCAGCATTCTTCAGGACTTGAATTTCGCAGTCCAGAGCATATATTTGACCACGCATTTCAGAAGAACATCAAGGATACGACGAAAATCTGCTGAATTGTCCGTCTGTGTACTTGCATGTGCTTTATCAGATGGAGTGCCGACAGATGATGGAGCTTCGGTGACATCGAGCAAATCTGGTGTTGACGTATCATGTCCTTCTTCAGGCATTTGAGAAGCCTGAAAATCTTCTGGATTAGCTGGTGAGCGATTCACATCTTCATTGTGAACAGCCTCTGGTGTAGTTCTTTCTTGATCTCCATCTCCCCCTATCTATAGGACCTCGATTGGGGAAAAATGATGGTCATGCTCTTCATTCCCTTTCTCTGCTGCTTCATCTGCAGACTTTTCTTTTTCTGCTTCCTCTTCTTCTGCTTCTTCAACCTCTTTCTCTTTCTCTTGATGCTCCTCTTCTTCTCTGTTCCTTGCTTGTCCCTCTGTTTCTCTCGTTCGTTGATTGAGGGTACGTAACGTCGGGTTCTTTTCAGTGCAAGAATAGAGAGATCTTCTTCTTCATCTTCATCCTCCAGGATAAGACTTCTTCTCTTTTTGATTGGAGCACTCATGGGCTCCTTCCCTTTTCTCTTCGATGCAGAAGAGACTGGAGTCTTCACTTTGAATTTCTCCATTGCCTTGCTGAGCTCTTTTAGACGCATTTTTATCAGCATTTTCAAACCTACCACCATTTTGTCGTATGGTCGAACACAAAGAGTGTGTGGAGGCTCAATGTTTAAGTGTCTGAAGATCTTGGTCACAAGACTGCGTAAAGCAATTGGCTTTGTCCTTCACCATTGCTCTGTACATGTGAAAGAGAATGGTGTGAGGGAAAGAGAACTTCCTTCCTGAATTGATCGCATACATCAATTTTGCTTCGAAGTTGGACACGTCAGTCTTTGAAGTAGACTTTGGCCTGAGACAGTTGATCACAATTTTGTGAAGCACGATGTTGATGGCACTCATCCTTGAGTAGGTGATTCTTTTGTCTGCATCTCTGTCTTTGATAAGGTCCAGCGTGGTACGAGTAACCGAAACTTTGATCGGTTGGTATCGTCCTCTTTCAACTCCAATTATGTCTGCCAACATGTCCACATCTACCACATAGACTTTGTCTCGAACACTGAAAGATATTCTATTCGCATCTAAAAAGCTGAGATTTGAATAGAAGTATGTTGTCAATTGTGCATAACCGTCTGTGTTATCGGAGTAAAAATGCTCAAGTTGAAGCAAATTGAACTTCTCTCTTAAGTTCACATTTATCGCATCCAAGAAGTAGAAATCCACACTCCTAGGGTTTATCACCCCTCTTTTCAACAATCTGAAATACAGATTCTCCTGATCCTTTGATTTGAACAAATCCATCCGATTTCTTTTCACTTTTGCTGCAACACCTATTCTAGGTTTGAATTCAAGGAACATTCTATCATCATCGTTCCCGTCAATTAGATTCTGTCTAGTACACGAGGATCACTTGGAATATTCGCAAGTGCTTCCTCAGCCTTTCCTTTGGGAGCAACTCCCAAATTCTCCATTTTCTGCAGAAAAATATACTCATTCTTATAATTCTTATCCTTAAGAAATTCATCTACGATATTCAGCGGAGTCCCAATGCTTTTCAACGAACGATAGAGCTTATAAATAAAAGCAGGTTTTTGGACTCTTACAGGTCGGCGTCCTCGATTATTTCTTCCTCCTGTTGATGACCCACACCTTGTGGGGTAGATGGTGAAGATTGACGTGGAGGAGAGTTAATCGGGCTATGACGCTGACTCGGAATATCTTCCTCCTCGGTGAGATCGAAATGGGTAGGCCCTTTACCCATTCTCTGTGGTCCCCTGCTCGCGATTCTCGACGACTTTCTTGAAGAAGACATCCTTCTTTGTCGATGAAAGATTCCTTCACTCGCTTTCCCAAGAAAAGTTGACAACTTTCTTGAATATGAACACGAAGTGGAGACAGGATTGGGAGGAGAATGCTTTTCTAGGGTTTTGGAGTTTAATCGAGAAAAACTGTATATATATATATATAACCAATCGGCACAAGGAAAGTGAACAGACGTATCTTTTGAAATTGATAACTGCCAATTTTAAGTTAATCTTTTGAAAAGACACGATTCCATTTATCACAGAAATTATAAATTAACTGAACTAATGATCGTACCTTTTCGAGATTGAATATAACAACTTACAGTTGATAGCCATGAATGTCTGAGTCTGAGGGTTGGATAGTCTGTAGACTTTAACTTCCTCAAGCTTTAGAATGTTGAGTCTGGTACGGATAAAATCGAATTGATTTTTCTCCAAAGGCTTTGTGAATATATCCGCTAGTTGGCTTTTTGAATCAACAAATTGAATCGAGATTTCTCCATTTTGAACATGATCTCGAATAAAATGATGTCGGATCTCTATATGCTTTACTCTTGAGTGAAGAATTGGATTTTTGGTGAGATTGATTGCGCTGGTGTTGTCACATCTAATCTCTGTGCTTGAATCTTCAATTCCAAAGTCTTGTAGCTGTTGTTTTATCCATAGAATTTGCGAACAGCAACTTCCAAGAGCTACATATTCTGCTTCTGTTGTTGAGAGAGCCACAGTGCTTTGTTTTCTTGAAAACCAAGACACTGTCCTGCTTCCAAGCAACTGGCAAGTTCCCGAAATGCTCTTTCTATCAACTCTGCAACTGGCCAGATCTGCGTCTGAATATCCCAGAAGACTAAAGTCTCCCTTCTTAGGATACCAAAGACCAATGCTTGAAGATGAGGCAACGTATTTAATAATACGTTTCGCAGCACTGAGATGAGATTCTCTTGGATCTGATTGAAACTTAGCACATATGCAAACACTCAACAAAATGTCAGGTCTAGAAGCAGTAAGATAGAGAAGTGAACCAATGATGCTTCTGTACAGCTTTTGATCAACTTTCTTTCCTTCTTTATCTTTATCTATCTTCATCGAACTTGACATTGGTATGTCAGTCTTTTTGCACTTTTCTAGTCCAAATCTTTTGACAAGATCATTAGCATATTTTTCTTGACAAATAAAAGTTCCTTCCTTCAATTGTTTTATTTGAAGTCCAAGAAAGAACATTAGCTCTCCCATCATACTCATTTCAAACTCATCCTGCATAGACTTGGAAAATTTCTTGCACAGAATTTCATTAGAGGATTCAAAAATAATATCATCCACATATATTTGAACAAGTAAAAAGCTTTTGTTTTCCTTTTTAATAAATAGAGTAGTATCTACTTTACCTTTGACAAAACCATTTTGTATTAAGAACTTACTTAGCCTGTTGTACCAAGCTCAAGGTGCTTGCTTTAAACCATACAAGGCCTTTTTCAGTCTGAAGACTGAGTCTGGCTTCTTTGGGTCTTCAAACCCTGGTGGTTGTTCCACATAAACTTCCTCATGGATGAATCCATTTAGGAATGCACTTTTGACGTCCATTTGGAATAACCTGAAATTTTTGTAACAAGCAAACGCAAGTAATAATCGAATAGCTTCTAACCTTGCTACTGGAGCGTAGGTCTCATCATAGTCTATTCCTTCTTCTTGCGTATATCCCTTGGCCACGAGTCTTGTTTTGTTTTGTACGACTTTTCCTTTCTCATTCATTTTGTTTTTGAACACCCATTTGGCTCCAATAACAGTTTTACCTTTAGGTTTAGATGTCAATTCCTAGACATCATTTATGTTAAACTTTCTGAGCTCTTCTTGCATAGCTTCAATCCAACTTTCATCAGATAAAGCTTCTTCTATGCTCTTTGGTTCAATTTCAGAAATGAGAGCCATAGCACTAGACTCTTCATGCCTTTTAGATCTGGTGCGAATTCCTTCATTGATGTCACCAATGATAAGATCTTTAGGGTGGCTGGATTTATGCTTCCAGTTGCTGGTTGATTTGTCAGGTTGATGATCTCTTTCTTTATTTGAATTATCACGATCATCTTGATGCTGGTCTTCCAGAGTCTGAGATGCTTCTTGAGTTGTAGACTTTGGAGGGTCTGGAGCAGATTCAGATTCTTCATGATGAGTCTGACTGGAATCGTCTTGCATAGAGTCTTGAAATTTGACATTCATTGACTCTTCCACAGACTGGCTTTTCTTGTTGTAGACTCTGTAGGCTTTGCTTGATGAAGAATATCCAAGGAAGATGCCTTCATCTGATCTTTCTTCAAACTTACCAATTCGATCTTTAACATTTTTCAATATAAAGCATTTGCAACCGAACACATGAAAGTATGAAACAATAGGCTTCTTACCTTTGAATAACTCATAAGGGGTTTTCTCAAGAGAATGTCTTAAAAAGACTCTATTCATTATATAGCATGCTGTTGAAACAGCTTCAGCCCAAAATCGTGAAGAAATCTTACTTTCAATTAAAAGAGTTCTAGCCATTTCTTGAAGAGATCTATTCTTCCTTTCCACAACTCCATTTTGCTGAGGAGTGTATGGAGAAGAGAACACATGCTTAAAACCAGATTCATCACAAAACTTTGTAAAATCTTGATTTTCAAATTCACCTCCATGATCTGTTCTTATACTTGAAATAACACATCCTTTTTCATTTTGAACCATTTTAGTAAATTTTTCAAAATACGAGAAGGATTCGGACTTACTTGCAAGGAAATATACCCAAGTAAAGCGGGAGTAATCGTCCACAATTATTAGGCAATATTTCTTACCTCTAATACTCTGAGTTCTGGTTGGTCCGAAGAGATCCATATGTAACAACTGCAGTACATGATTAGTAGAGACATGATTTATTGGCTTAAATGAATTTCTTACATGTTTTCCCAGAATACATGGAGTACATGGATTAGACTTTTGGTATGGTAATTTGGGTAGACCTCGAACAAGCTGCTTTGATGAAATTTTGGCTAATTGCTTCATGTTGACATGACCAAGCTTTCTGTGCCATAAGCTTGCTTCGTCTTGAATTGAGATTAAGCATTTCGATTCATCTGGTTTCACATCAAGAAGATAAATATTTCCATGTCTTCGACCCATGAAAGACTGAGTAGAGTCTTTGCTAGTTTCAGAACATGTTCCTTCTTGAAAGAAGATCTTAAAACCAGTGTCACACAATTGGCTAATGCTGAGAAGATTGTAATTGAGTCCTTCCACTAAGGAAACATTACTTATTGTGAGATTTCCAATCTTCACAGTTCCAAATCCCACAATACTTCCTTTGCTGTTTCCTCCAAATGAAACTTTTCCACCATTTACTTGAACAAGCTTTATGAAGCAATTTGAGTCTCCTGTCATGTGTCTTGAGCATCCACTGTCAAGATACCATTTTACCTTTCTCTTGACGGAGACCTGCATTTAAAAGAGAGTCTCAAACTTTCTTTGGTACCCAAACTTTCTTGGGTCCTTTGGTGTTAGTAAAATAAATAGTATATGCCCATACTTTCTTAACAAGTTTCCAAACCATAGGACACTCTTTTTCAAAGTGATCCGGACTTTTGTACTTTGAACATCTGAGGGCATTTCGACCTACAGACTTTACAAAAACTTTCTTGAAATGATTGTTGTAAGCCTCTCTCGGGGGTCTTTTCTTAATTCTTTCTTTTACTTTAGGAAAATCAATCAAGGGAATTGTTTGTGCTGTCATACCTAGACCGGATTTATTAAAGTAAGGTCTTTGAGCTGAAAGAATTTTTCAAGCTTTTCGATCCTATTGAAAATTTCTTTGAAATATTTGATAAGTCAGTTTTTAAAAGAGAATTTTCTTTCAAAAGATTTTCTTTATTTTCTTTAAGAGAAGAGACATTTAAGTCTGAACTTTTAACTCTTTCTTCTAAAACGATTTCCTTTTGTTTTAAAGCTGAGTTTTCTTTTTAAGTTCGGAAATTCTTTTGAGAGAAGTCTTAAGACTAAAACACAATTCATCAATGTATTTGGAAACTTTGACAGGAATTTTAAAATCACTTACCTCAAATTCAGTCGATCTGTTTGAGTCGATCCGTATCACCTGGTTTCGGCTTTGAGAGCTTTTTCGAAACTTTTCATCTTTTTCCTCTTTTTCTTCGAAGAGTTTGAGTCTGAGTCTGAATGTGCCATCAGACATAGATTGGCATATTCATTATCACTTTCTTCACACTCTGTATGCAATGGATTTCTTACCTTTTGGATCTTCGTCTTCATTGATTCGTTCCACTTCATAAGACTGAAGAGTTCCAATCAGCTCGTCGACAGATAGTGGCATAATTCTTTGCGTCTCTCTGATTGAAGTCTTTATGTGATTCCAATCCTTGGAGAGTCCTCGCAGTAGTTTGTTTACCTTCATGGGATCAGAAATTTTCTGTCCTTGATTCTCAAGACTGTTGACAATATCTGTAAAATGGCTAAACATGTCAGTTATTGATTCTCCTTGTTTCATTTTGAAGGCTTCATATTGATCGAGGAGAATGTTAATTCTGGTCTCCTTCACTCGATATGTTCCTTCATAGGTGATGTGCAATCTATCCCAAACTTCTTTTGCTGTAACACAAAAAGATATTCTATTATATTCAGTAGGTGACAAAGCACAATATAAAGAGTAAATTGCTTTTGCATCGAGTGCTTGTCTCTTGATAATCTCTTCTTGAGTCATTCCGCTGGTCTCAACAGTTTCTTTTCCTCTTTCTGAGACTGATGCAGCTGTAGGAGTAATTCCTCTTTCTACAACGTCCCATTCCAGAGGATCCTTTGATCGTAAGAAGGCTTTCATCTTGTTCTTCCAGATGTTGTAATCCTTTCCATCAAAGTAGGGTGGTCTGGTATTGCTCTGACCTTCCACCAACCCTGGTGCTAGCATACTAGCCATAGATCTTTTACTCTAAAGTAAAACACTTCAAATAAAGTGAGTACACGAGCTCTGATACCAATTGATATGGCTAGAATAAGTACCTAGAGGGGGGTGAATAGGTATATGCAATATTTCTATTGACAATTTCACAATACTTTGATAGTTAAAAGATTTGAATCAAACGGTAATCAAAGTAAGACTGAGAGAAGGGAAGAGAATATTGAACATGCGGTTTATAGTGGTTCGGCTTATTTCAAGCCTACGTCCACTCTTCTGCACTGACAGCCTATTGGCTGGATTCCACTATGAACAAAGAGATGTTACAGCGATGTTCTCCCTTGATCTTTCGGTGTAGATGATCTATCACACTCGCTCAAGGTATCACTAAGTATAAACACTCTCTGTATGTACAATTTCGCTCAGAATGAATCGACTAATAATCAAGGTGCTTCAGATTCTGAAATTTCTCTATCGATCATACACTAAAGTAGCTAGAACGACTTCCTTTTATACTCCTTTATGCCATCATACCCGTTGGCACTTTCCAAAGGAGTTCCTCCAATCTACCCGTTGGACGGAATCAATCAAGAAGATCATTCGAGCTATTAAAAGAACTTGACGATAGCTCATCAATCCTGTTCGCCCATACAATCAGGATCTTGGTTTCCAATAATAGAACCTTCCAAGAATACTTCGTCGATCATCGGATCTTCAAACGATCTTGATAACGAATGAATGAATCCGTTACAATTATCCAGCCAAGAGATCTTCTCCAGAAGATAAGAATAAATCTTCAACCAAATACTTCGGCTTCAGGATTTCCTTCGTCACTGGATTAGAAAGACTGTCAATGAGAATAGTCTTGAGTCTTGAGTCTTGAGTGCTGAGTCTGGTGAAGTGAAAGTCTTCAGACTCTAAACAGAAGGCTTGCAATTATCCAGACTAGACTAATAGAAACATTTTGTCAGCTTCAAAATATTCTGGATAGATTTCTCCAACAAGCTCTTCAATGACTAATAAGCAAACTCCTGCAGTAAACAGTGGATGGGAGGGGAATGCAAATAGTGGATCTCGTGGCCACTCTGCAGCATGTGAGTTCTATGTTTTACAGCAGAGTATCAACCTTATTGTTGATAGTGTAAAATTATTTTTTTGCAGGTACTGTTTAAGATTTTATTTTTTTAACCTCATTATAAGGTGATTAAGCATTGCCTAATTCTCATCATAAGTCGCTGGCATGGTTTTTCGTGGCATAATTCTCATTATTGCTGCATTAATTTCCCTTTTTTAAAACTAAAAATGAAATCGAAAAAAAAAAAAAAAAAAAAAAGGAACCTATTGAAACCTGGAACCGACCCCGGAACCTATGAAAGGGTAGGTTCCAGGTTCTTGGTTCTAACAGATAGGTTCCATGTTTTAAAAAATGAGGAACTTGTACCCGAGGGTAGGTTTCAGGATCCAGTCGGAACCTGTGAGGAACCAAGAACCGCTCACCCCTACCGATACTCGGACTTAACCACGTAAATTCCGGTGTCCTTATTATTTCTCGTTTATTTCTCTAATGATTTCACGTTGACGTAAATTGTAAGCTCTTGTCGTTTCCACATATTATATCACAACAAGCTGATGCAGCTTTTTGTTTCTACATTAGGCTGTTCGTTTTGATCGTATCGTATCTCATAGTCTAACCATTAGTAACTTTAAGGCAATCTCTGTAACTCGTGGACGATGAAGAATTTCTTTGAGGAGACACTTGATGCAATTTCCTGCTCTATGTTGGATGCACCTATTGCGGGGGTTTCGCCCAGTTCAAAAAACCATTTCGGCCAAAATACAATATGTGCTGCCTCCTCAATCCAAGGAAAGGGAACAAGAGGCGTGATATGCATAATCATCATTCTTTTGTTTGTGCAACAACTCCCTCAGATATCTTTTAATACCAAAGTCGATAGGAAATGGAGAGATATTAGTCATATAGGTCATCTATCATCACTTCTTAGGAAGGTGGTCTATCTGCACTGTCATCCCATGCCCCATTCGTGATCAAGAACTGTATAACCAAACAAGTGGTCACACGGTTATCTTGTCTGTATCACCTGGTGTTCGCAATTTTCACATTTGTTTCATTGTAATGATGAGGATCTTAAGACAATTAGTCTCATCTTCTCCCGACACTTGCCAAAAGGAGGTCAGGTAGTTGTGATTATGTTTAGCCGTCGAGATGTTACTCAGTAGAGGCTGTGTGGTAGGCAAGTGAATTCCCAGGAACCATCCGCTCTTTTGGTTCATTAGAGAGACAAAGAAGTGTCATCCTAAAAAAGTCATTAGCGACTTTGAATAACATCGCGCTGTCATGTATTTCCCATCGAATAAGCCGATGAACCTTAACGTAATGCAATCACATGAAGCCAATCGATATTGTTCCCTTTTTTTTCCACGCTGTGTGAACGAAGTAGGGCATTGAATAGAATCAAAAGATAAAGATGGACCATAGAAAGAAGCTAAAAAAGATACCTATTTCCCTTCATAAGAGAAGTGGAAAGGCCTCTACTGGTTTGTTTGATCCAAATGAGTTAATTTTCATATGAACTAAAAGTAGCGTCTAAGCTTTTCATCACGTTATTATCTTTAAACATTCTAAGCATATGGTAACAATTGGTGTATCAACATATCCTCTATCTCCTTTACTTGGGATGACCCTAAGTTTTGTTAGAAGTGCAATGTGATTATAACGTCAAACATGAATTATATACAAAATAGGAATCAATCTAACTTTGAATAACTTTAAGAAAAATAAAGGAAAAACAGACATGTCATAGATTACAAGGGAAAACATAGCAATCGTGCTCCTTAGATAAGATGCATGTTGTGGGAAAATTATTTATTTCTTTTTGCTAGGAAAAGAGCACACACTTTGCCCGTAGAAGAAAGAAAACAATAAAATCTATAAAATCAGAAACAGATGTGTCCTTTTCTTTTTAAAAAAAAAAAAAAAAATCGGGTCTACTTAGGGGACATAGACTTAATTTTTTGTAAAATAAGAGAGATTCAATTTGACAAAAATAATAAAAGTTTATACCTAAGATTGAAATGCCACTCAACTCCACTATGTAACCTATTTTTGTCGGCAAATCGAGTAAATTAATTAGAAATTCCTTTTAAAAAACTAGTGTTTATTATTAGATCTTTTGTCAATGTAAATATATTTTTACACATTCACAATTGGACTTTCTTATTGATTCACGAGATATGCGGGCAATTTAATGGGTTTTCTTTAGCGATGCAGGGATTATTTAAACATACTCGTCTTATCATTTCATACATAAGATTAGCTATTGGAAATTGAAATTGTTATATGTCAAGTTGGTTTGAAAGGAAATGGAACATTTTTTATTAATTTTACTGGATTGACTATGGTTAGAAACAAAAAAAAAAAAAAAAAAGGGCGGTTCATGGAAGATTTTCCGGGGGCGATATTGCGACTTTTTTTTTTTCTTTTTGGTCTGTGGCGCATCCGATTTTGATATTTCCATCGTAATTTTTAGGGAAATTAAAATTTTCAGCCGACATAAAAATATAAAATCTTCCGATTTTCATACATACATACATATATATATATATATATATATATATATATATATTTATTTATTTATTTATATATGGGGCCCACTGAGAAATCTAAGATCACCAGACGTCAATTGCACGCTCCCCCTCCTTCTCCGCCTTCCTCCCATCCCGATTATCGAAATTGCGACAGCCGCCAAGTGACTTCCATCGCTCCCCAGTTGAAGAACCAATCATGGGCTCGATCGCCGGAGAAGACGCCGATTGGAACATCGTCGCCACGAGCTGGACCGTCTCAGCCGGCTGCCTCGCCGACTCGGTGGCCGTTGAATCGCCTCTTTCTCCGAGCGATGATGGCGCGGCCGGCTCAGCTCCGAAAACTCCTCTCCTTCTCCGCCCTCCGTCGTCCGATCGCAGCCCCTGGGAAATCACTAGTAAGCTTTTTCTGACTCACTCGCCGCTTCTTTTCGTGCAGTGAATTAGTAATTAGTCATGACTATGAGATGAGGTGCAGTCGCTCTGTCGCGGGGTTTTACCAAGTTCCGTCATTTACTGCGTTTGGATTTTGTTTTGTCCTTGATTTGAAGCGGTACGAGGCAGACCATCATCGATATTAGTGGCTTTCGAATGATTCGTGTTGACGGGATGTGGTGGTTCATTTGCGTGTCCTTTTCATCTCGAGTGCCCGATCATTACTTGCTTAAGCCTCGAAGAAGAATTATTTGAGTGCCTTTGTTACGGTTATTATGAGTGACGAAAGAGTTCTGTCTGCTGCAGTTAGTTTCGCTCAGAGACACAAGGTGCGCCAAGTCTATGTCCGAAGCACTGCTCGAGTTTATGAGATTTACTACGCCCCCAAGCAGCAGACGGCCAATGAGTATCTCTGTACAGTTCGATGCGGCATTGTTGAAAGGGACGGAGTTTGTGACGGGGATGTCCCTCAAGCAGCTAATCTTGCTTCTCCTGGGGATTCTATGGATGATCTTGCCAGAGGCAGATCCAAAAGCGAGATCAATTCGAATGCTGGCGAAGACGACTGGGTTGAAGTGAAGGTGCCCAGCACTTCATTTGAAACTAACGGAGATGTCACTGCATCTTTGAAGTCCTCTGTCCAAATGGTAATAGACTCGCTCTCTTGTGTATGAAGATGTAGCTTCCTTTCCTTTCTTTTTTTATCATCTCATATCCTATAGTTGATTCTGAACTATGCGTGTGTCCTATTTGTTGAGACCTCAAGGTGATTCGCGGTTGTTATGCTTGTGCGGTAGGCAAGACATATGTAGGACCTGAAGGTGCTTGGAGTGCTTATGAGATTGTATATGGATTCAAATTAGAAATAGGATGCACCTTAAATTTTGAAAAAGGAAACGAACAGAAAACAATTGTAAGGAATGTTGTCAGCATATCAAAGGAAGATTTCAACATGCTTAAATTAGGTATCGCTGTTGGAGACAAGCGCAATTTTATTTTTCTCCCTTGCTCTTCTTTTATGATGCTGGTTAAATTCTGTTCAGGATTTTTACGAGGCAACAGCTGAGATTACTGATGCAGACCCCTGCACATCTCTCACGATTCGTCTGCTCTCAGTTCAAAGTGGAGATTGCATGCATATATATGTGTGTGTGCATGGTCTGGGCGGGCGGTTCCCGACCTAGAACCAGGAACGGCCCGCTAAGGACCGGTTCCAAAAAATTGGAACCGGGATCCACCCATTTGTTGCATGGATCCACCCAGGAACCGGACCGCTAGTCCGGTCCAGTTCCTGAGTGGATCCATGGAACCGAACTTGATGCAAAACAATTTTGGTTTTCAACATAGAACGACTACATGACATCAAAGCAAGCCAAAGAAAGAAAAACCAAATTTAAGTACGTGGAGATGCGGATGGCGGGAGAAGTAACATTCTAATGGCGAGAAAGTAGAGTGTCGCTGCAATTTAATGGCGAGAACACTCTAAAATGAACAATATAGTCAATAGCACATAAGTCACAACCCGACACTACCTACTAAAAGAATCCCATCTCAGACAGCAAAAAAAAAAACTGTAAGATTCTGTATATTATCCATCCACCTTCACCTTCACTGACATATACCAAAAGGGTAATCCTAGTTCCTTCACTCAAATGCAAACCATCATCAGCTAGGAGTTTGAATTCACTACAGCAATACAGAAACCGCACTCCATTTCGGGTAAACATCAAAGGTGAACGCATGTGCAATTGCATAAAACTCAACATTGCAAGTAGAAGCCTAGACTTCAACCACTAGAAAACATTCCATTTCCCACTTCCAAATTCAAAAACACACATGACCACAGGCGATAGAAGCTCCAAAATCAAGCATTTTGGAAACAAGCGGTTCCCCACCTACGATTCCAACAAGAATCAAGAATTGCACATCATGGGTGGGGAGAAAGGAAAGAACTTTCACAGCAAGTGAAAACTTGCAAAATAGGGTTGGGGCGATCACAGCAGAACCGCTCCACCTCCAGAATCGCATTTGTGCCTCTGCTATCACTCCAAACAACACCCCAACACACCTCCTTCACCCAAAAAAAAAAGAAAGCCCATTTGAGAATTCGATCCAGACACAAGATAGAACCAAGGAAATTAGGCTCCGCAAGAGAGAGAGAGAGAGAGAGAGAGAGAGAGAGAGAGAGAGAGAGAGGTCATAGGCAGCGACGCCAATGACGGAGGCACAGCGACGGTTCAAGATTTGCTGGCGTTGGTTGTCGCGACCGTAGGGGCTCAAACGGCATCGAATTGCTGGCGGAGGGGGCCCGGAGTGAGGAGGCAAACAGCAGCGAGGGGGCAGACAACAGAGGCGGAGGAGCAATGGCTGTGGCGGGTGGCAGCCAGCATGAGGGAGCGGACAGCAGCGGCAGAGGAGTAGTGGTGCCTGTGTCGACTCTCAGGGAGGAATTGAAATGGCGATAGGATTAGGAGAAACCGAGGAAAAGATAGAGAAAGAGAGAGAACCGAAGACGAAGGGAGTGAGATGAGATCTAGGGTTTCTTTTAGTAATTTTTTTTTTAATATTAAAAATGTTCCTGTCCGGTTCAAGTGGGCAGGCGGGCGGATCCGCCCATAGAACCGGGAACCGAACCGATACCCTCCAATTCCCATAAATTGGAACCAGGAACCGGACCAGTTCCCTCAAGAACCGCCGGTTCGGGTGGTTCCGGCCCGATTCCGAGCGGTCCGGCGGTTCCTGTGTATTTTGCACACCCCTAATGTGTAGGACCAGAGCGCTTTGGCTGTTGTTAGCGAAGTACATTCTATTATTTATTATTCTTTAGCCTTTCTTCTTTATCTTTAAACTATCTTCTCATTCAAGCATCGTCATCGCACCTGTCGTACTGCCCCGCATTCCTTAGGAGATGATGTACCAGTTTTAATGAGAGAGAGAGAGAGTCTTCTTTAGTCACCTGGTGCTTGTTTCCAATTTTAGCTTTAGCCTCATTCACATTTCTCTCTTTTTCGTTGCCTTGCAGGTTCCATCTTTCCTGATGAATAAGGACAAGAGCCAAGGCTTACAACAAACAAGAGCCCTCACATCTACTATTCAGACGCTGACAACTATAATCATAAAGCATCACACGTTGGACAGAGTTAAGACAGTTTAGAACATCATCCAACCTCAATGTAGTAGCTTCATTCCTTAATGACAAATGTGCAAATTAATAGCATCAAAGAAAATTGGACACTAGTTTGGCGAACAACCAGAATACCAAACCAAAGCACAAATCTGATGCAATGCAAATCCAGTTCCAAACTTTCTGCACTAAACCTGATCAAAAAAAAAAAAATGGAAAAATCACAATGAATGCTGTTTGAGTGCGAGGCCTAGCCTGGAATTGGAGGCCTCCAAGAGCACCGTTGGAAAAATCTAAGATCCATTAGTCTAGGCCATTTATAGCTGATGTTTAAGCTATGGGCATTGTACAGCTCGCTTAGAGGAAATTCCATGTTTAATTTGGATTACGACTGCTTTGCATCGAGCCAGCCTCATAACTTCATAAGATTAAAGGTAGAGGCAGCGCCACCGCGAAGCACTTGCTTTGCTAGGCTCCGGCTATGGCTTTAATCCAATACGAGTGTGAACAATTGCAATGCCTTGGTTGGGGACTATATAATGTCAACCTAAGAAGGGATACTTTTCCGGACCAAAAGAATATTAATCTCACAAATATTTAATTATTTACAGTTTCTTGACTACAATTGTCCGCCTCCTTTTGGACTCGGTTCAATGGTTTCTAAGGCCACTTTAACAAAGATGATTAACTACTGTATAAGTTTGGTAAATTCTGATTTCCTTTTTTTGGCCACATTACATCCCAAATTTTTTTTTGTTTTGGGTGATCTGGGAACCGCCGAACAGCCGGCAGTTGGCGACATAAACCTGGGGTGGCGCCACAGGAACCCACCTCCCATGACGTCGCAGGTAAGGCGCGCAATGCGCACGCCGGGACTCAAACCTTCCCCCTTCCGCAATTAGAGGGGGAAAGGCCTAAGCTAGCACACCCACAAGCAGGGTGGGTTCCCAAAAATTATTTGCACTACAGTTAATTCAGGAAAATCATAGCCTTTAAGTGAGCTGTCTAGATGCCTTTAACTTTATGGTGCTTGCTCACAGATGATTTCATTTATAAGGTTTCTTCTCTCTCACCAACGAGACATTTCATTATACATTCTCGTAAGGCACTACTCAATGGCATCAGCCCTGCTGACAATCGTCAGGTTCCTCCTCTCAAGTACGTACCTGGAAATATGTTAGGGAAACCTAACTTTGGTTTTTTCTTTCTTTCTTTTTCTAATGTTGTTTGTTATTTTTGTTCCGAGTATTTTGTTAAATGGTTAAATTATTGTGCTTGGGAAACAGTACAGTATGTTCAGCTTATCATTTCAGTTTCTCATATGCAGGTATGAATACTTTTTCGGTCTATTGCGTGACTTTCCAGACTTGAAGTTTACAATAAATGGAGGCATAAACTCTATCCATGAAAAATCATACTTCAGTTAAGTTAATTTTAGACTGAATTATTGAGCCCGGAAGCGGACAGAAACAATCGGCCCACTATAGTCTCCTGTTATGCTAGCCCCTCCATTATTCTTTTGTTTGCGCAACAGCTCTCTCAGTATCTTTTGATTCCAAAGTAAATACGAAAAGGAGAGAAATTTGCAACTATGTAACAAAGTGAAAAACAGAAGGTGTCGAGAGAAGACGAAGTGTGGGAATTTTGTGTTTCTCTCTATTGATTGTAATTCCTTGTACAAAGCTATGTATTTAATTACAGAAAATGAAATAATAAAAAGAAAATAAATATTCTCATATATTTCTAATTCTAAAAAGACACAATCCTCTATCAATTTACAATTGATTTGATTCACTAAATTATATCTTCCAACACCCCCTCAAGCTGGTGGCCTGTATATATCCAAGATGCCAAGCTTGTTTAGAAGATATGCATGTTGTCTTTGACAAAGTGGTTTAGTGAATATGTCCGCAGGTTGCTCCGAGGTTCTAATTCCTCTTGTCTCGATAACTCCCCCTTGAATTTTTTTCTTGAGTAAAGTGGCAATCGACCTCTATATGCTTTGTCCTTTCATGCAATACAAGATTTGCTGCGAGTTTGAGTGCTGAATCATTGTCACAAAAAAGTGTAGTTAGTCCTTTAACTTGTGCCCCGAGATCCAAAAGTAGACCCCTTAACCAAACTATTTCACAAATAGTCTTGGCCATAGATCGATATTCGGCTTCAGCTGAAGATAATGACACGGTAGACTGCTTCTTTGTCTTCCAAGAAAGTAATGATTACCCAAATTTGATACAAAAGCCAGTGATAGATCTCCTGCTCATAAAACATGTGGTGTAATCTGCATCGCAATAAGCCATCATTTCCATGTTGCATTTTCGAGAAAGGAGTATCCCTAAGCCTAGACATGTCTTCAAGCATCTCACAACCTTCAAAGCTGCATTCATGTGAGACTGTTTTGGATTATGCATAAATTGACTAAGGGTCTGTACTGCATAGCATATGTCTGTCCTAGTCATGGTGAGATATATAAGTTTTCCCACGAGTCTCTGATATCCCAACGGATCTTTTAATAATGGATCATTAGATGAAGAAGATATGCCAGCATCATAGTCTGCAGAAGTCAGCTTGGCATTTTGCTTGATAGGAATAATAGCCGATCTACAGCCTAATAGTCCTGCTTCTGATATGATTTCCATTACAAATTTCCGTTGACTAAGAGAGATTCCCTGATCTGAACGAGCTATCTCAATTCCAAGAAAATACTTAGGTGACCCTAAATCTTTGATATGGAAGGTGGAATATAGATACTCTTTAAGTTTCTTCACAGCAGAATCATCATTTCCCATGATAAGTATGTCATCAACATAAATCATCAAGTAAATATATGACATACCTTTTGTCCAAGTGAATAGAGTGTAATCATATTTGGACTGTTTAAATCCAGTGACCATTAGTGCATTAGTGAACTTGGTGTACCACTATCAAGAGGCTTGCTTTAGTCCATAGAGAGATTTGCGGAGACGACATACCTTAGACTCCCCCTGTCTCCATAATCTAGGTGGAAGATCCATGTAGATTTCTTCATCCAGATTACCATGCAAAAAGGCATTGTGGACATCCATTTGATGCAATGGCCAATCACGAAAAACAACAACCGATAGAAAAGAATGAACCGTGACATCCTTTGCGACAGGCAAAAAGGTCTCATGGTAATCAAAACCTTCTTGTTGTGTAAAGCCTTTAGCCACTAATCGGGCCTTATACCTTTCTACTAAACCATATGCTTTGTATTTAATCTTATACACCCATTTACACCCAATTGGTTTGCGATCATCAGGCAATGATACAACATCCCAGGTGTGATTTTATATCAAAGCATGCAATTCAGCCTCCATGGCCTTTTGCCAACGAGGATCATCTCTTGCCTCGTTATAACTAGAAGGCTCTCATTCCTCAGAAATACGGCTTATGCAACATAAATGTTCTAGTGATAGCCTATCAAATGAAACATAAGACGAGATAGGGTAACGAGTACCTGACGATCTTGAAGAACCACATATATAATCCTTAGTCCAAGTCGGTGGACGAGTGACACGAGTGGGACGTCGTGGAGGCTCGTGTTGTATTGAGGATGATTCTTCAGTAGGACTTGTGTCTGAAGGGACCGTCAATTGAGCTGACTCTTCTATGGAATGGCCTGTCAATTGTGCTGGCTCATCAGAAGGTTCTTCAATGGGAGGATCCGTAGAGATCTCAATAGGCGTTGGAGGCACCACACCAGTTGGAATGAGAAACGTTCCTCCAAAAGGTAAATCATCTTCCAATAAGAATTGTTTAGTTGTCTTCTCATCTTTAGATGAAGAAGTGAGACTTTGAAAAGGAAAAATATCCAGATGGAAGACAACATCCTTGCTCACAAGAAATTCTCCTGTAGATGGTACGTAAATCTGATACCCCTTTTTAAAGGCTAGATAGCCCATAAATATGCATTGATGAGCACGAGGTGCCATTTTATCTTTGTGCCCCACTGTGGCCACATAACATAGACACCCAAAAACCCTGAGATGACTCAGATCTGGTTTCCTTCCATATAATAACTCAAAAGTTGTCTTCCCTCTCAGAATGTGTGATGGCATGCGATTGATCAGATATGCTACTGTGACCACACAATCTCTCCAAAAACCTCTCAGGAATAGAAGCTTGAAACTTAAGAGCACCTGTGACTTCTAAGAGGTGACGATGCTTTCTCTCAACGACACCATTTTGTTGGGGTGTATAAGTATAGGAACTCTCATGCAAGACTCCATTTAGGGAAAAAAGAGAAGCACATTCACCATTGAAAATTCTCTACCATTGTCAGTTCAAATCCGACGAATTGTTTTTCCAAATTGATTTTTGGATAATGATAAGAAAGTTTTCAGATACGAAAAGACCTGGCTTTTAGATTGCATGAGAAAGATCCATGTCGCACGGGAGAAATCGTCTACAATTGTGAGGAAAAATCGAGACCCATCATGATTTATGGTATGATAAGGCCCCCAAACATCAGCATGGATTAGAGAAAAAATATCATTTGCTCGGGAAGTACTATTTTGGAAGGGAGCACGAGTTTGTTTGGCCATGGGACAAATAGGGCACTAGGGACAAGAAAAGGATGCACTGTGACCCAATCTTTAATGATTAAGAAAATTCATATCATTGGTAGCAGAATTACACAATGATTTATTGAGTTCGACAGAGAGTAATTTAAAAATTTGTGGAAAATCCATCCAAAAATACAGCCCTTAATTGACTCTACCCAAGCCCATCAGTTTGCCAGTCAAAAGGACCTGAAAGAAGCACTTATTAGAATGAAATAGGATGTGACAAGAGTTTTCTTCACAAACTCGAGAAACTGATATGAGATTGAACTGGAAATTAGGGACATAAAGTACATCTTGAAGTGTAATAAGAGAACTAAGATTCACAGTACCAGACATGATGACTTCAGTAGTGTTTCCATTTGGAAGTTGTAATGATATGGGGTAAGACAACTTCTTAATTTCGGAAAAATAAGCTTTATTGCAGACTATGTGGTCACTAGTACTTGAATCAATAATTCATGCATTCTGTGAAATTGAGTTCATCAGACAATAAGATGTAATTGTGAAGCTTCCAGTTTTGTCAAAAGCATCCAATTTCCTCAATGTTTCCATCAGCTCCTGATATTGCTCATGGGTAATTGATTTTCCCATTTGTTGGCCCGATACCTAAAAAACTGTTGAAAATTTCACTTTTTATTTTTCTCCTAGTTTTCCATGTAATTTCCAGCAGTTCTCAATTGTATGGTGCGGGCGCTTATAATAATCACAATACAATTTACCTTTCCCTTTTGAGCTATTATTTTTTGCGGCTGAGTTGGGCCTAGTCGTGGACTGGAAAACTTGGGCCAGAGTTGGGCTATACGAACTGCCCGGCCCACTAAAGAAACCCCCACGTGGGCCATTCGACCCATGGAAAGACACTCCATGCGAGCCGTCCAATCCACCGAGATTGAAGCTTTGTGGGCCCTCAGATCCAGTCACTCCCAAATATAAGTGTGAGCCGTCCGATTAGAGAATGGAATTTGGACCGTCGGTGCTTCTCTTTATATTACTAGGGTTGCTATCGAAAAACCCTAACCCTAGATCCGCCTCTTCTTTTCCTCTGCCCGTGCTCCTCTGTGCGGAGTGGAAATGGCTCCTTGCCGCCAGGATCATTCCGTCTCCTCCCTTCCCATGGTCTGCCGTCCTCTACTAATTTTCTTCTTGAATGGCGAGTTGGTAGATGTGGCCGAGGCTCGGCATGGGCTCCATGGTAAGGATTTGGGAGTGAAACGTCAGATAAGCTTCATTGAGGATCAAGAGGAACCTCGTCGCCTTCTCCCTCTCACACATGCTCTTGTACTACTGCTGAATGTGTTCGGGCCAATCAAACTTCTCCTCGGCTGCTTCTAATTCGTTCCACAGAGCCGAAAGCTTATTATAAACTGTTGCGACTGTCATATTCCACTGTTTCAAATCTGAGATCTGTTGTGTGAGATAAAAAATTCTGACTTGGTCGAGTTTCCCGTACATCTCTTTTATGTATTCCCACATTTTTTTTGGAGTCTTCCATCGGGGGAAGTCCGGCCGCGACTTCGGGTGAGATGCAGTTCCCAATCCAAGTCTTGACTAATTGGTTGCATCTCTTCCAGAGCCGTGCCCTTCTCTCATCGGACGGAATCGAAAACATCCAGTCAATAAAAACTTTTTTGTCCTTCTTTACTAGTGCTTGCTGAAATTCACATGACCAGCTAGAGTAGTTGTCAGCACCAGTTAACTATTGGCTGATGATTTTCAATTTCGGTCCGTTGCCGTTTGTGGTATAAAGAGGTTCGCCGGGTTCTGGCCGGTTGTTGGCAATGAGCAATTGATACGGAAAAAAAATCGGGCGCGAAACTCGAGTAGGGATTGGCGTCCTAACCCGAACTGCTCGACCCGATTACAGGCCCCGCATCGTGAAAATCTGGGTAGGGATTCATTCCCGTACCCGGTCCAGTCGATCCACCTATCTGCTCCGGGCCGATGGTTGGACTTGCCCCGTTATTGGTTGGTGGGCCTCCATCGGCTCGCACATTGCTTTGGTAGCCCGGCAGTGATGCATTTGGGCCTGGCCCATGGTACCATGGATAAAGTATCCACTAGTAAGGACGGCCCGTGAAGGGTAGCCCCAGATTAGACTGAGCCTGAAATTGCTACCATTGCACGTGTTCAACTGGAGTTTGAATCTGACCCTGCTATTGCCCAGATTCGGACATCACGACGGATGGTTCTTCGGCAGATTTGTTGACTGGAGTCAAGGTAAGTTCTTCTGGCTTGGTCATGATAAACAGAGAATTTAATTCTTTCGGCAACTCCTTTGCAGGTGGAGTTCCTGTTGAAGCAATCAAGGCTTTGATTCCTACAGCAACTCCTTTGGAGATTGGAGTTCCTTATGAGGCAATCGGAGCGGAAGCAAAAGAATCAGAACCGGAGGCTCTGATACCATGTAACAAAGTGAAAAACATAAGGTGTCAAGAGAAGACGAAGTGTGGGAATTTTGTGTTTCTCTCTATTGATTGTAATTCCTTGTACAAAGCTATGTATTTAATTACAGAGAATGAAATAATAAAAGGAAAATAAATATTCTCCTATATTTCTAATCCTAAAATAGACACGATCCTCTATCAATTTACAATTGATTTGATTCACTAAATTATATCTTCCAACAAACTATTTTGGGAGGGGGTCTGACTTCACCGTCATCCCATGTCCCATTTGTGATTAAGTACTGTATAATCAAACAATTGGTCATGCTTCTTTTGTTTGTATCACCAAGTATATGCAATTTCACATTGTTTTTCTTGTTTTTTAAGTAATTATGGGGTTCTTAAGACAAGTAGTCTCATTTTTTCCCCATAATTGCCATAAAGAGGTGAACATAATAGCTGCAATCATGTTTGGCTGTTCAAATATTCTGTAGAGGCTTTGTGAGGGCAACTGAATTCCCAATAACCATCATATGTTTTGCTTAATTAGAGAAACAAAGAAGTATCATCCTAAAGAAGCTAATAGTGATTTCAAAAACTTCATCATGCTATCGTAAGACGATCAATCATGTGCAAGTTTATAATAGTACGGAATATTACTCGAAACTGTTAAAGAGGTTCTGTATGAAAGATGGCATAATGAGACACTGCACTAGTATCAATAGGTTGTAGAGTTGATGAGTAAAACATTATTAAAATGCTCCATAAAATCCTCAATGGTGCTAGTATGGTAGGAAATTCCTAGCGGAATGAGGTTAGTACGATAAGCCGGATCCCCTTCCGCTATCACTGGGTGTCGAATTTCTAAAGTGTAGTTAGGTAAAGTTGTTGACTATTCTGTTACTTAAATATTTGGTACTCATGTTATGTTTGAGGAAGTTATGATTGTTTGAGTGTGACTCATACTCCCCATTGATAGAAAGACACAGGGGGGCTCGAAAGAAGTGTAGTGGAACCTTTTGCTAAACATAGCCCTAATTTAAGAATGAATCAGGATAAAAACTTTGTGTCTTAATTTCATTTTCTCGCTTTTATAATCTATTTTATTGTGATTGTGAGCCGAATCCTAATAATGATAAACTTGATACAAGGACAAGAAAGTCCAATTTCTAAGGTATATACAAGTTGACTGGGACTACTTGTTGTGAATCTTGTGATGCTTGTACTTAAATTTACATATTGTTAACAGAGAGGTTACAATTGACAAGTCTCCACTACTTTTGGATATGAGTGATTATGGTAGTGTTTGTACAAATCTTGACAATTTTTTAGCTGAAGATGGAATCGCAACTAGGAACTCTTGAGGTAGAGGGTATTTGCAATGTAATTGATAGAAAACAAGGCTTCACTTGTAGAGACAATGGAGATTGTAGCTACTATTGACACCTAAATTTTGGCAATCTGATCATTTATTTATTGCACAGAAAATTAGGGATTACCTTTTAACCCCTAAAAAAACAACTAGAATTAAACTGCATAGCATATAGTTTTAGGAGCATTTTGTTATTATTTTGCTTCCTTTAAAGAAAACCCAAGAAAAAAAATAAATATATTTGAGTTGGATTAGGTTCATGCTAGAATATTACATGTTTTAGGATAATTTGCAAATTTAGATTAGGCATTTTATTTATTCCGAATTTTTAAATAAAAACACCAAAAAAATTAATTGAAGATGTTAGATTTTCTTTTCATCAATTTAAATTGCATGTTCAATTATTGGGCAATTTTAATTTTGAATTTTATAAAAAGGAAAAGAAGACATGAAAAATATCATTCGTGTGTCACCTAGAATTAGGTCATTCTGTCATCTAGTCATTGCATGTTTAGGATCATTTGAGTGCGTGACATATAGTTGCATTTAATTTTTTATTTTCATTAGATCATGTTAAATAATTAATGACGTGTGACATATAATTTGGATGATAGGTTGCATGTTACATGTCATTTTAGTTAGGCATTTTGGTGTGTCGTTGCATTGCATTCTACGTAGACTAAGTTTCATTTAAATAAGAGAAAATTCTTTAAAAGATTGAGTGATTGCATGTTAATTAGAAATTATATCTATGACTGTTACTATGAATTCTAATCTAACATTGTAGATATTTTCATTGCTATAAGGCAAGTCTCGTAATTTATTTATTGCTTTCTTGGATGTTAAATTGGTATTTTGCGCATTCGTATGGTCAGTTCATATGATATGAAGGTAAATTATAATCAATTCAAGCTTCCTGTAAAACATTTTTTTCGAAATAAAAGAGAAAAGGTACCGAAATGGCGTTAAACAAAAAAATCTAGTGTAATCAAGTCCCTAAATTCATAATCTCTGGTTCGTAAGAGTAAAATAAATTTTTCGTTACTTTACTTGGGTTTATAATTGACCTACCAAAAATAGATTAGTGGCGCCTTTTAATTGAAAAATCATTTGTATATTTAGAACTTGAACTTAAGTTGCAAGTTGGTATAAGCTTGAGAGAGCCCGAGTTAAGTTTAGGCTTAATAATCTATTATCCAAACCCTAGATGATACACCCGAGGTTAAGTCGCAACAGCTATTAAGTTTGATAAAATTCGAGTTCAATCTTTTGACAACTATTGATGCAATAGTGGGGTAAAGTTGATGTCATGATAAGTTCTATCATTACGACGAAATTCAAGTGCAATTTGGACTTTGAAGATCTCTATGGCAATTGAGCTCATGAGGGATTGTGAGAGAGCAACAATTATCAGGTTCAACAAAGCGATTGTGTTACAACCAAAAAAAAAAAAAACAAAGTGGTTGTGACTTGATTTAGACATTGAGCCTAGGTAAAGATTGTTACAATACGTCTTGAATTTGAGCCTGTAAAAGAAACTTGATCTAATAGTGAGCGAAAACGTGACGTGATGTACAACTCTTGGATGTGACATGCTAAAAGAGTCCAGCACTATTTTCCTTAACAAGACAAGAAAATCACTTTCCTCGTTCAATTTAGTAGTTGGCCACAAGGTTTCCTAATTTAGTTGGAAATATATATTAATGTTCAATCTCGGGGTCTTCATGCGGCTGGCACATGATGGTGTACTTTTTTGGCTTGTGCAATAGCGGGCACCAACGGTACGGCTTATTTGTGCACTACACCGAAGCAATGTGAGAGCGCTAAAGCCGATTAAATCTTGTGAGTAAAATTTTGTATACTGCTTTGTTAGATTGAGAGAAATTATTTGTGAGTAATTGCGATGGCTAAACATCATGCAAGTTATTGGATAAAATTGATGGTTAGGAAGTAACTAGAATATTTGAATTAACTCGAGTGTGGTTATAATTTCTATCATATCGTTCAATCTATAGAGCAATCCTATACTTCTCTATCCACAGAATATGTCACATAGACCGAACATCACGAATCTAATGCCCAATTTATTATATTTTTCTGTTTATTTTATTATTGGTCGCTTGTTTTCTGCAACAGCTTGCTCCTATAGTAAATTCAGCTTAGTAGTATAAGAAAAAAAAAACTTATCTTGGGGTGTTCAAGGAAAACATAATCCGGACGAAATAAAGCCAGGGTTCATCAGTTTGGTTTTGGTTTGGGAGTAAAAGGGATAAACTAATTGGTTTGGCTTAGTTGAGGTTTACGTTTTCCCCACTTCAACCAGAGCACTGTTAAACAGCCACGGACATTTCAGCATTTATATGAAGAATATGTACTAAACAAAGCATCAAATATTATCTTATTTTTACATTAAAATGTTACTTTCTATTAGAGGTACGACATTAAACTTGCCACACGAATATCAAACCAGTGTAATTTGGATGTAATTTGTGCGAGCTTCTGTCATTTATATTGGAGAAGTGTACCGAATAGCAGGATATTAGACATATTGAATAACTAGAGTTTCCACGAAAGGATACTCAATAATGTGCAATCAGAACAAAGAAGCACATCTGTTACATGAAGCAATGAAACAAAGATGTAAACAAAGTGAGACTTGCCATGGAATTGGCACGTAGGAGCGTCAACTTTTGCCGACCCAGCAATTGTCCATCAGTGCATCGAAGTCTGAAGGAAGCCCCCTTCTATTTGGAACTGTTCGCTCAAGCCAAGATGTACCATCAATAACCAGACCAAGGTGATACGTTCTCCTCCTTTACTAAGTTGTTGAGCATGCATTTTCGGTTGGCAATGGATCGCAGCATACGCCAGTAATTCTACCCATACTTCACTCAGGATCACCCATTTGGTCTCCCAAATTTCCCCAACTCTTTTGCAAGAATACACGCATCAAATAGCGCAGATTTGCTTTTGTCTCCTTTTACATCAGCAGGCTTCTTTTCTGTAGGGATAGAAAGAAGACTTTTGCAGGCATATTTGTTCGTTTTGTTCTTACCATAGAGCTTTTCATTGAAGAACCTATCTGTCTCAGCACAAGTGTCTTGGAATCTTATTTGGGCAAATCCCGTCCACTGCAGACATCATGCCAGGTTGTTTGATCATAAGATAAAGCATGTAATCTGACAAGATCTTACTAGTTTCTCGGTGGTTTGCACTTTTATCAGTGTCGGTGTTGTAACAAAGTCCGGTGGCAATGTGCCACAGTAAAAGGCTCTCATCATAATCGACATCACAGATAAATGGAAGCAAGATTTCGCAACCTTCCCCTGTTTTAGTATGCTTCAGAGCCCATTTACCTCGAGTAGCACACTCTCTTTTATGCTTTGCAAATCCTTTGGAATTGATGCCTTCCGGTTCAGCTCATCAAAAATTAGTTCACCTAATTTGTAGTTGTATGGTTCTACCTTTCCAGACTTCAAGTCATCGAATAATTCTCTTAGAGGGATGAGACTAAGGGGTTCCTCAATCCATTTCGGCCACTTTCTCAACCGAGCATCTATCAGTTTTTCAAACCATTTTGGCCACCTTCTCAGCCGAGAATCTATCAAATTGTACTGGGAGACAGATTTAGACCATCTAGCACTTAGTATATGCAACGCAAATGGTGAACTTTCCAATTTGAATATGAGGAGGAACTTGATGAAGTTGCTTCGTTGAAACAAACTTCCAGGATATTTCTCAGATGCCCCTATTTTTGCAATTGTCCAGTCCGAGCAAATGATCATACCAAGGATTGCAAATTCCAGGCCAATAGCTCCAAGGAGCAATGCGTATGTAATCTGCACATCATATTCGTGGAAACCATGCTTGTTCAGGACATGGAAACTTGCAAAAGCGGCAACAAAGCAGCTAACTTGGATAGCTCGGTAAACGTACCCTGCCGGACTGTGGACAATGCCAGACTTGGTATAAAGAAGATCATAAAAGAAGTTGAGCTCAGCCTCAATGACCCGAAAAGCATCCTTTGTAGTTCTGTTGCTGAAAAATCGCACGCTATCATTGCGATCATGGAAGCTGAAGATGAGATCCACAAGGAGGCCTTTGAACTTTTTGAAGTAAAAGAATGCCTCTTTTATCACTGTTATGTCGTCCAATTCACCTTCCGCTCCTACATGATGGGAAGGCAACGAGGCTTTTTCACCTTCCGCTCCTATATGTTGGGACGGCAACGAGGCTATTAAAGGTTGGATATTAGCTTCCTCCTGAGCAATGCATCCTTCCATAACCTGGGCATAGTTGGGCCCAGGATCCGGAGATGGGAGCAAGGAACCACGGAGTATACGGAAGCTTGCAACATACAGAGCACTTGCTCGCGCTAATATATTTAATGCTTCCTCCAATGAACATGAGGATGGATGGGACAATTAACTTGTTACCGGGGAGGGATTGGTAAAACACATAGCATGCAGAGAATAGATGAATTAATAGATTAAGCAAGTGCCTACCCCACAGCTCATTATCCTCGAGCGCGAAAGCGGTTATGGTGTATGGTCCTCCGAGGTGTACTAGAAGAAATGGAGCCCAAAAAGCCAAAAGGTGACCGGATGCATTTACCTGGGAGTCGGAAGTATCCCCATTGATTTGCGCTTTGGAAATGAGTCCAAAGGCATAGAGGGCGACCGAGTTGGCAACCAGGTAAGCTAACCACAAGGGAGTCGTGACCCACCAGTTTGACCGCCTCTTTCGAATGGGCGCAAAAAAGATAAGAAAGGCTTGCAGAGCTAGGCTCAATAGGATCGCCACTCAGAGATTGAATTTCATCCATAGATTCTGGGCTTCTGCAAGAATATTCGTAATTTCCATTTGATCCTGACTCTCACCGGATCCTGGAAGGAAATGTTTTAGACAGAAGCACGAGGATTATTACAGCAAGGCGACAGTTATAGAATGGATATGCAAAACCTGAGAACATAATGACAGAAAAGTTGACTATTAACTATGGAGGGCAGAGAGTCGATGATACCTTGAAATTTATTTACGATCCGATAGGACTGGACGTCTTGCTTTATGCAACCGAGTGTCAAGTCAAGCAATGCGTGAGGTCGAGAGCGACGGGACTCAAGCTGTGAGGTCCAGTATGGAGCAGGAGGAGTTAGGCGAGAAAGTCATGGAATCTAAATTAAAGCCATGAAAACTAAAGCGCTTTGGCTGTTAGCTCAGGCTCTCCGAAGCTCATATCAATTTGCGACTCAAGTTCAAATATCTAGCATGCAAAAGGAAATCGCCACTAATTAGTTTACGGTAGGTCGATTAGACACTTAAGTAAAATAATTGGAGAATTATTTTACTTCTATAAATCATAGATTTTGGGTACGAGGACTTGATTACGTTAGATTTCTCTAACGCTCTTTCGGTATCTTTCTTTTTTATTTTGAAAAATATTTGGCAAACGGTTTTTCATACGGGTGCGCAAACCACCAATTTAACACTCGAGAAAGCAAATAATAAACTACAAAACTTACCTTATAGCAACATAAGCATCTGCAATGTTAAATCAAAATTCACATCAACAGTCTTACATATGATTTCTAATAAACAAGCAATCACCAAATTTTTGTTTTTCACTTATTTAATGAGAATATAATCTATATGCAATGCAATGTTTCTAATCTAACATGAAATGATATGATATGGCAATATGACCGAAGTGGTATAACATAAATAAGCATGCAGTCTATCATGAAATGGATTTATTCTAAAAAACCATTTTGTATTTTCCATGAAATTCGAAATTAAAGAAATGTAACAATTAAATATGCAATCTAAATTAACCAAATGACCTAATTCTAATGACGAACAATTTTTAACTAAATGAGCCTAACAACAATCACTAGATAACGGGAATTTCATGAACCTAATCCTACATGACATACGCATGATTTTTCATTTTTTTTTTGTGAAAACTTGTAATTAAATCACTAAAAAAATAAAAATCTAACTAAAGTGAAATGCTATCTATTCTAAATGCCTTCTAAACATGCATTTTAAAAAAATAACTAACCTATCATGCAATCAATTCTAATCTACATGGAATGCAAATGTAATTTTTTTTTGTATTTTCGGGATAAATAAAATGATTAAGAGATAAACGCTAAATCATCCATAGTCATCAGAAATATTATCCACATTCGAATTGAAATCCAAACTTGATTATTTTCGTTAATAAAACCGAAAAATTGATCTTAAACCTTATAGATGAAGATATCAATTTTACTCCCACATGATCAATTATTCCATCTAAAGTCTTATGGATGGAATAAAAATTCATGTGTGTGCGATCGAAGATCGCGCATTGAGAAATATTCCAAACAAAGAAATAAAACATCAAAACTAAAGTAAATTTACCTAATAAATTAAATCTACCTAAAAAAACTTATCGAATAAAATAAAACAAATTTCTACCTAAATTTGAATTTTTTCCAAAAATCCAATGGGTAGATTGAACCGAATGAAGACTCGGCATGGCTAAGGACGGTGCAAGGGCAGCAGCTGTGGTGTCTGTGATGGTGGTTCACCGGGGGGTGATGGGTCCTGGTGGACGAAGCTCCGGCGAGGTCCGGCCAGGTCTGGCGAGATCCAGCGAGGTAGCTTGGCAGTAGCTGGATCAGCAACGAAACAGGGGAGGCAGCAAGTGGCTTCACTCGGTCTCGGGCAAAGGAGAAAACCCAACAGCAAGGAGGTTGCTCGGGCGTGCAGCAGCTCGCTCGGGCGGAGGACTTGGGGCTGGCAGACACAACAATCGCGGCTGGTCGCGGTTCAAGCAGGAGCAGCGATGTCGGGTTGTAGCGGATCGACGGGAAAGCTCGCGGAGGCGCGGTGGTGGTCCGGCAGAGGGAGCTGCGACGAAGAACAGGCTGTAGGTGGAGCACCGCGAGTGGAAGAGGCTAGGTTGCGGCTGTTGGCGTCGAAGACGGAGGTAGCAACAGCGACGGTGGACGTGCGAACGATCGAGTAGGTGGAGCGACGACTCGGCTACACGGGCAGCGACCAGCAGGGCGTGGACAGCAATGGCGAAGGCACGTCAAGGTAGGGGCACGGCGAAGCGGCGGATCTCAGACCGGCGGTGGCTGGCAGATCGCGGATAGGGTAGGGGAAGCAGTGTCTTCGCGGATCGGCATGGCGGTGACTAGCAAAGACGTGGGCAAGGGGACCTTGGTGGTGCGGCGGTGGTGCTGGTGCAGCGGCCGGCGCGAAGGGCGACAGATCTCGAACCAACGATGGGAGTCCGCGAAGAAGAAGGAGCTGTTCTTATTTTCTCTCTCTCTCTCTCTCTCTCTCCTCTACCGCACATCCCTTCCCCTCTACTCCCTTCACTTTTCTGCAGAAGCTTTCCTTGAAGTTTCCTTTGACTTTTCTTCAAGGTTTTTCCTTTCTTTGTGTTTCTTCCTCTTCTCTCTCCCAAAAACCGAAGCTCTCTTTTTAAGGTACGGACATCTAGAGTACCAAAATCGAAGTAGAATTGATCACTTGAGTGCAATTCCGATGAGGTGAGTACAAAACGGCATTGTTTTGCACGCCGACATGGTGAGAAAATGCAAAAACGACGTTGTTTTGTTTTCGATGTGTAAATAATTAATATAAAAATTAATTAAATTAAATTAAATTAAAATATTCTAAAAAATAAAAAACTTAAAATTAAAAAAAAAAAAAAAAAAAGGGGCCGAAGGGAGGTGGTTGAGGGCTAAACCCTCGCCGCCGCCAAGAAGGATCGGCGACGGAGAAGGGAGGGTCGGCTGGGGTCTCCAGCCCTTAGCCAACCGGTGATGAGAGCTGCGAGCCCTCGTCGAATCCGGGTGAGGGCTTGCGGGCCCTCGCCGCCTCCACGCCGTTGCAAGGAAGGGCCGGCGACGATGGGGGAGCATTGGTCGGGGTCGCCGGGCCTTGGCCAAAGGCCGGTGATGCCGGCCGATTGGCAACGAGGGCTCACGGGCCCTCGCCCAGATCGGGGGCAAGGGTTGTAGTCCACCAAGGGTTGGCGAGGGCTCGCAAACCCTCGCCACCGGTCGCCCGGCATCGCCGCCCTAGCCGGGCTCAACGACCCTAGCCGATGCTCCCCCACTATTGCCAGCCCTTCCCGGTGATGACGGGGAGGCGACGAGGCCCGCGAGCCCTCGCCCAAATCTGAGGCGAGGGTCATAGCCCTCGCCGCCGGTCGGCTTGGGGCCGGGGACCTTGGCCGACCCTCCCCCCTCCGTCGCCAGCCCTTCCTGATGGCGAGAGGGCTCCCTCGATCACGTCCCTTCGCCCCCCTTTTTAATTTTCAGTTTTTTATATTTTAGAATATTTTAAATAAATTTAGTTTTAAATTTAATTTAATTAATTTTTATATTAATTATTTACACATCGGAGATAAAACCACGTCGTTTTTGCATTTTCTCGCCACATCGGCTTGCAAAACGATACCGTGTTGCACTCACCTAGTCGGAAAATTGCCACGTCAGCAATTTGGCGGAAGTGGCACTTAAATAACCCATTTTACTCCAATTTTGGCACTTAAGTATCCTTCCATGCCAAGTTTTGGCACTTGGGGTGTACTTTTACCATCTCTTTTCTCTCCTTTATTTTGCTCGATTTTTCTTCTTATTTTTTTCGGCCGTTGAGAGAAAAGCCCCAAAAACCTTTTTATAGGCCATCAATTAGGTTTTTTTTTTCTTTTTCAAATCGATATTCACAAAGATTCTTTTTCCAAATGCAATATTCTTTTTACCGAACACAATATTTGCTCACACTTGCCCTATCCAAAAAAAAATTCCATCATATCCCAGAAAATTTCAAATTCCTATTTTCCATGAGATAATTTCCGCTCATAAAAATAAAAATAAAAAAGGACTTTGGCCAATTTGCTCGCTTCATGGGCTTAGTCCGCTCTACCAAGTTAAAGCTCACAACCACTAATCCAAACTCATCCCCCACTAGTCCAATAAATAAATGTAAAAAATGCAAATTAGAAATAAATGCACCTAAATCTACATGTTTTGCAATTAACTAATTAATTAATTTTTTTAGGGATAAAATTAACCCCTAATTTTTAATGCGATAAATGACTAAACGAGTTGCCAAAATTTAGGTGTCAACAGTCCGGGATGTAAATTATATTTTTAGTCACATTTTAGACTTTTCTTCTTCATTTCTAGTTGTTCTTAGGATGTAAATTATATTTTTAATCACACTTTAGCCTTTCTTCTTTATCTTTAACCTCTATTCTCATTCAAGCATTGTTGTTGATTGGAACAAAATTGTACAAACACAAATTGTGCCAGAATTTAATCAATGATGCAACACTTGGGATAAAGATACACACCAAAATTTAATCAACAATGTGATTTTGGAAATTAAAAGCACACTATAGGAAAGTAAAGATAACTTAAGATAGTAAATTTGTTTGTGTGCAAGGGCCTCCAAAGAGTACTATATGACTCTTTAAAGCATACTATCAATGATTATTAACAGAGGTTACAAAGGGAAGTTACAAATAAATGTTACAAACAATTACAATGACTTCACTACCTATAGAGTTTTTTTTGACTACATCATCTTGATAGTTTCTTTGATTCCACTATCTCAATGGTTGCTTTACTCCACTACGTTGATGATTTTATTAGAGATTGTCGACTCCACTCTTTATCAATTCCTTCAAGAGATGGATTCATCAAGTAGTCGACTTTTATAGTTGTCAATAATTTTGTTCCTAAATGACCAAAATATTCTCTCATTAACTAAGGGTGTGTATGGTAACATTTTTGTTCCCACAAACAGTTTTTTTTTTTTTTTTTTTTAGAAACTTTTTTCTATTGCTGTTATTGAGAACAATTTCCGAACATTTTAAGGCATTTGGAAACTATAAAAATTTCTGCTTCGGGAACAGAAATACGTTTGGTACAACCCCAAATATTTTTGTGACTTAGAATTTCTTTTAAGATATTAATAATTTTATTACTTTTTTCTTTTTTTCTTTTTCTTCTCCTTCCTCTTAGCCGGTCGCCAGCCTTAGCCATGGACGGCCAGACAAGGGCTGACGAGGCTGCCAACCTCGGGGGAGCTTTGCCGACCATCGATGAGGTCCCCTCGAGCCTCGCCAGTGGTCGATGAGGCTCCATAGAGGTCATCAGGCCTCATTTAGCCAGTCGCCAACCATCGCTGAGGCCAGCGACCAGCTAGGGAAGAGAAGAGGAAGAAAAAAGGAAAGAAAAGAGAAGGAAAAAAACATTGAATTGTTCCTGGAAACAAAAAAACAACTCTTTCTTTTTGTTTTTGTTGTAAATCTATTCCCAAGAACAAATTGTTCTAGGAAACAAAAAAATTATCAAACGCGTTTATGTTCTATTTCTGTTCCGAGAAACAAAAAAAACAAAAAACCAGA
This sequence comes from Eucalyptus sideroxylon, assembly GCA_014182405.2. Lineage (NCBI taxonomy): Eukaryota > Viridiplantae > Streptophyta > Magnoliopsida > Myrtales > Myrtaceae > Eucalyptus > Eucalyptus sideroxylon. The sequence goes on from CM024557.2 coordinate 41,676,324, forward strand.
AACGAGTATTTCTCGGAACATTACCAAACGGCACCTAAGTTTCTCACATGTCAGTAATAACAAAAAAGTTAGTCATTTTATTGTGTAAACATAACCATAATCTCTTATTTGTTAATAAGGAGACAAAGAAGTATTATCCTAGAGAAATCATTCGTGACTTCAAACTTCATTAGGTAATCGTGTATTTACAATGGACTTTAGTCTAATGCTATTAAACGATGAATCCCGTCAATACTATTCCCTTTTTCTTGGCACAACGTTAAACAATTCTGAATCAAAAAAATACATATGGATCATAGGGAGAAGCTAAGAAGGATATCTATTGCCTTTCATTAGAGAAGTGGAAAGGCATCCGCTTGTCTGTTTAATCCAATGTGTAATTTTTATTTGAAGCAAAAGTAGTTATCTTTAAATTTCTAAGCATATGGTGGTTATTAATGCATGAACATATTGTCTATCTCCTTTACTTTTCAAATAGGATGACATCGAGCATCGTTAGAAGGACGACATGATTAGGACATCAAACCTGAATTATTCACAAAATAGGAGTCATGCTAGCATTAAATAAATAGAAGAGATAAAGGAAAAGCAGAGGTGTCATTACTCACCAGGGAAAACATAACAAATCGCATTCATTAGATAAGAGAGGAATGAAAGCTAAGGAAAAAGAAGAAGAAGAAGAAGAAGATAAGATGGGAAAATTATTTTGTTTTTCTTTCTTCAAGGAAAAGAGCACACATTTTGCCTGTACAAAAAAAATACAATAAAATCTATAAATTCAGCAATAGACGTGGCCTTTATAAAAAAAAAAAAAAATGAGTCTACCTAGGGGAATAGACTTAAATTCTTTGGAAAATAAGAGAGATTCCAATTTCAAAATTAAGAAAAGCTTATACTATTGAAAAGTGCTAATGAATGGAGATAATTAAGATATTCCATGCACCGGTGGAATATCATTCACAAGCAGAACCACTTAACTCCACTATCTAACCTATTTTTGTCAACCAAAGTAAATCTAGCAAATTAATTAGAAATTCCTTCCTTCTGACCAAAAAATATAGAAATTCCTCAAAAAAAAAAAAAAACTAATGGTTATTATTAGGCTTTTTATCAGCATAAAAATATTTTACACATGCACAGTCAGACTTTCTTATTAATGTGGGCAATTTAATCTGTTTCTTTTAATGATCCAAGATTATTCAAACGTGTCGGCCTTATCATTTCATAGATAAGATTAGCAATTGGAAATTGCGATTGTCATCTATTGAATTGGCTTGAAATGATAAGGACATTTTTTTATTAATTTATTGGATTAACTATGGCAAAAAAGGAAAGGGAGGTTCATGGAAGATTTTCCTGAGGGGATATTACGACTTCTCTTTTTTTCCCCCTATGTGCCCGACGAGCAGCCTAGGCAAGGCTGGAGGTTGGGCAATGCTCAACTCTCGCTGGTGGCTGGGTAAGCCTCACCAACCATGGGCAGGTCGTGACCTTGCTACATCTATTAGGGCCTCACCTAGCGCTAAGCAAGGCTCGCCCTCACCAATGGCTGACAAGGTTGAGCCTCGCCAGCCCTTGCCTCTAGTTGGTGGCGATCGGCCAAAGGAAGAAGGAAGAATGGGGAAAAAAAAAGAGAAAATAAAATATTACTAAAAAAATTGTCCACATTAGTGTTAGCTAGCTAAATTTGACTATATGGACTAATTTAGTACAAATACAAATGATTTATGATTGAATTAGTATAATTATGCTAGATTTACGTCACGACCTACATTTTTTGTATGGAGGGGAAAATATGTAGGTTTAAGAGTATTACCTAAAAAGCAGGCCACCCCCTCGATTAGGTGTGCGCTCTCTCAAGCCCATATCCCGTGCGACTTTATGGATATGTAATTGACACTATAAGGATTTTCTAATGATAATGAGTTACCACTAATTTGGAGTCAGCTAAAAAGCAAGTGAAGCATATGAGTATATCTCACTTCTTACGCAACTAAAAAAATCTAGAGTTAGGGACTTGATTACACTAATTAATCAATTAGTACTTTTTCAATACTTAATCCTATTCATTTCAAGCAATCTAGGTTTATTTTAAACTTATCTACTAATATATGAGGTGATTATGTGGGTGCGCAACAAGAAATATAACAATCAACAACCAATTGATAATTGAAATAGAAATGCACAAATGACGACGTGGCATTTCTCTCCAAGAACACTAAAATTCTATAGTATAGCCCTAAAAGCTCGTTCACTTTGAAGCATAATTTTTATTATCAAGGATTTTCACACATTTTAGGAGAAAACTACTAAAAAAACTATATATATATATATTCAACTTCTCCCTAGTTTTTAGAAAATAAAAAAAAAAATTATGGAATTTTTTGAAATTTTTTATTAATTTTTTAAATATTTTTGATAAAAATTATCCAGACTAGGCCTAAACAATGGGCTCAGTCCAGCTCAAAATTGAGTCCATCCGAAAAAGAAAACCAAATAAACTAAGCTCGGCCCAAAAAAAAAAATCTTAATCTATAATTAAACCGGCCCAATGGCCTTGCTTCAGCCCTAGACACGGCTAGCCGAAAGAACAAATAAGCTCGGGTCGGCTAGACCTGCAATCCGGACCGACCCAGATCCAAGATGACTGACCCGATTCGCCCGCGACGGAGGCAACGCAGCAATAGGGTGCTGCGCCTTCTCAGTTCGGCTAGGCGGCACCAAGGCACGACGGCGTCGCCTAGCCGAGCCTAGTGCTCAGCCCTTGTCCAGCGCCACCGTGATGGCCATGATAACCGTCGCTCGTGGCTCAGAACAAAAGAGACCCGCGGCTTCCGTGGGTCGCCACAAGGGCGGCCGCGGGTCGAGCGGTGTTAGCAACGCTTGTGACACCAAAAATCGCAGGAACGCCTTGACTAGGCGGGATGGTGCCCAGACGACTCGACTCTGGCTCAAAACAACAAAACAAAACTGGATTTCATTCAGAAATTTTATCGAGCACGTGGAGTGCACCACAAAAACGAGAGATTCTCGACCCGAACGGGAACAAAATCCGCATTAGGACTTTCAACACTCGACATACAAGACACAAAGCGACTCAACAGGGAACCGGCCGGGCCACAATTCGCATGAGCCGGACGGCCACGAGCTCCGCTTCGGCTTGCCCAAAATAGGGCAAGAACAGGGCACAGAAAGGGGCTTACTGGGATCAGCTTGTTGACACCTAATTTTGGAAAAATAAAATTGCATTTTAAACAAATAAAAGGAAAAATGAAAAAAAAAAATGGAGGAAATCGATTTGATTGATTATACATGGAAATTTGAAATTCTAATGGATATTCAGATTTTGATAAATGCATAAACAATTAAAAATCAGGTGACCAAAGGGCAGGGATTTTGATAAAATGAAAAGAATCGGTGCAAGATCAAGCTGATTGCGATATCATGCTCCAATTTGTAGCCGTGATTTAATGTGATAGAAGATGGAAACTCAAAAGTTGTCATGGAGAGCAGACGTTTAGAAATCACTATAAAATAAGTCGATTCGTACGGATGCGAGGGTGGCAATTTTCAAAAAAATTCGAGAGTGAATTCAAGAAAGAATTTTCAAAGCAAAAAATGTGAGGAGTGCTTTTTCTTTCGGGTTTTTAAGCTCAAAAGCCCCAAAGAAAATCAGTTCTTTTGTTTTGGGGAGAAGGGAGAAGTCAAAAGTCAAAAAGAAAATACAGCAGAGAGAAGAGACAGAGAGAGACGTAGGAAGTGATGTGAGGGAGCAGAGAAAAAAAAAAAGAGAAAAGGGGAACCGCGACTGTTCATCTTCCTCGGAAGACCCCTCCGACCACGCCAGCTGTGCTCGCACCGTCCGCTTCGCCGGCGCCGCTCCCACAGTCGCTCCACCAGTCCTGCCTCCAAACGCCGTTGCCGCTGAAACCCACCGCCTTCGCCACCAACGCTCGCAGCACTGGCGCTCTCCTCAGCTTGCATCGCTCCCCGCCGTGACCTGCTCGCCTCCACTCGCTCATCTGCTGCGAGCACCCGACGACCGTGATCTAACACCCAGCCGACACAGCTGCAGTGCTCCGCTCACCTATCCGTGACTCCACAAGCACCCCCGCCACTTCACCAGTCCCCGAGTCGCCGCGCCTCACTCACGATTTGCAGCGCCCACCACCGTGCACCCCTGTCCACGGCGACCACCCGACGCCACACCAGCAAACCACACAGTAGGCCGCCCGTCGCCCTCCTCTTGCTGGTGAGCCCTGCACCGGCGACCCGCAACTGCCCGAGTGCCGCGCGGCATCGCCGGCTGTCCCCCGCACCTGCGACCCAGTGCTCGAAGCCAGCAGCCCGCGTCCAAAGACCATGCTCCTGCCCCCGCCAACGCTGCACCTCTGCCCAGCCTCTTCGTCGCCATCTCCTAGCCGCACCAGAGGCGCACATCCGCTGGTCCCCTCGCCGGAGCTTCGACGCCGGCCACCCCCCCAATCCGGCTGTCCATCAACATTGCTGTCCTCCTCCTTAGGTAGTTTATTTTTTCATTTTTTATTTTATTGTCATTTATTTATTCATTTTAAATTTTTTTTATTATTGTTTAAGTTAGAATATGGTTTGTCAATGTTAATATTTGTGCATTTTGTAGGCATTATCTGCTAGGATTTTGTCCGGAATTAATATAGTTATTAATTTAATCCAGAGACATCAGATTATTTTTGGTTTTTTTGGTAGAATTTTAATTGTTAAATCATTATAATTATTAATTTGATCCGTAAGACTTCGGATCAGATTTTTAGTTGTTTTGATCCCTTTGTCGTGATAATTAGGGTTAAGATAATCGTTAATTTGACCTGTGAGATAACAAGTTATTTTTTCGATTATTTTAATCATTTATTTTGTTGATAGCTTAGATTTAATATTTATTCAATGATTACTTATCTCTTAAAAAAATTTTAAAAAAATCTAAAAAATCAAAATTCTGCATAAGCATATAGGTTTAATAAATCAGACATGTAGGTTTAGCAAATTAGAATTTTTTTAGGATTACATTTTTAGGATTGCATTTTTAGAAATAAGTTAGGGTTGGACCTAAATAACTTTTTTTAATAGGGTTTTTGATAATATTCGCACATTTTAATTATCTCATTTTTCCAAAAAATAGTTTTCTAAGATAGGATAGGGTTTAAGTCAAATTAGTCCCTAGAATAAATTAGAAAATTATTCCTTTTTAGATAGTTTAATTAGGGTTTTTATTAATTCCGAATTTCAATAAAAAAAAATACAAAAATACGAGGTGCATGTTAACTAATTCGCATGATAGGATCATTTAATCAGAATTTGTTCATTAGTGAAGTTAGGTCATGAGGTGCATAATAACTAGTTTGCATAATAGGCTCATTTAATTAGAATTGCATGTTAATAAGATTAAGTCATGCAGTTAAAATGCATGCTTTATTAAAAAAATTCCAATTTTAAGAAAACCCAAAAAAAAAATGATTGTTTGCTTTGTGTGATGCAATTTATTTATTTGTTATTTTTATTTGAATGTTTTAATAATGGATGAGCACCCGTGTAGTCACCATATTTGCATGATAGTAATTTAGGCTAAAATAAAATTTGCCCACAAAAAAAAAAAAAAAAGCATTTTTGAAAATTAAAAAAAGAAATGGTACCGAAAGGGCATTAGAGCAATCTAATGTAACAAAGTCCTCGTACATTTAGTCTCTGGTTCGTATGAGTAAAATAATTCTCCCATTATTTTACTTAGGTGTCTAATCGACCCACCATAAACCGATTAGTAGTGACTCTTAGTTAATAACCTCTTGCATGTTAAATATTTGAATTTTAAATCGCGAATTGGTATGGGTTTGGAAGAGCCCAAGCTAAGTTTAAAGACTTAGTAATTCATTAACCTAGTTTTAGGTTGTGCACCCGAAATTTAGATCGTGACACAGCTCGAGGACATCGGCCGAGAGAGGTCTTCTTACGGCGCTCACGCGTGGTTGAGGTGTTGGCTGAGGCTCTTTCACTCTCTCTCAGGGTGCATTTGGGAAGGCTTTTGAGAAAGTTTTTAGGAAAATGTAAAGACCTTTGAGTTAAAGGTGTTTTTCAAAATGCAAATTGTGTTTGATAAATTGTAATTTGAAAGCCACTTGTGAAGTACCTTTTAGCAAGATGGTGTTTGGGAGAATTACATTTACAAAGGACTTTTGTTATAAAAAAAATAATAAAAAATTGACTAGCAAGAGCGGGCGGCCGGCGGCAATCAAAATTTGCCGCCAAGAACCGACATCTAACTTAGGTAGCCACGGAGATGACTAGGGAGGGCCGCCTAGGGTCGAGCGACTCCCAAAACCATCGGCAAAGGCCGCCCGAGGTCACACGACGCCGCCGCGACCTCCAGCAACCCCGCCGACCCCCGAAGACCATCGGTAAAGGCCACCCAAGGTCACACGACACCGCCGCGACCTACGGCGACCCTGGATCTAGGGCGATGAGGTCGTGCGACGCCGCCTCGACCTTCGGCAACCCTACTGCAACCTAGATCCAAGGCATTGAGATTGCGAGAGGACCTCGCCAACGACTGCTCGCAGGCGATGGTGCCAAGGCGTGGTGGCATCGGGCTCTGGCGAAGGGGGAAAACTAGCGTCACAGCGGGCGCGGGGGTCAGTGACCAAGCGAAGGACGGTGGGCAGAGGCGCGACGAAGGCGAGCTGCTAAGGCAGAGGTCTTGCAAACGGTGAGTGGAAGCGTCAGCCGGCACGAGGGAGTCAAGTGCTAGGTCGCGGGCTGCTGGGCGGCAATGGCGTTGGGTGGAGGTGAGCTCAAATCTGCAGGTGTTGAGGCATTCAAGCAGCGAGATCGGGATAGCAGCAGTCAAGTGGTGAGGGCCTCAGGCGCTAGGTTGCGAGCTGCTGAGCGACGATGGCGTCGAGCGAAGGCAAGTAGCGATCAATGGTGACGCGGTCTTCGAAAGAGATCGGCGCGGCGAGCTTCGCGATCTATTGCAGGGGCTTTGGTTCGAAAGGGGCAGCGGTCCGCTCAGGTTTAGATCTGGTAGAGGTGCAGCGACGGTGGCTGGCGGGGCCGACGAAACAGCGGTGGAGCAGAGAGGGCTCGCGGGTCGCCGGCGCGGGTGGTGTTGGCGTGGTCGAGGGCTGCCGACACAGTGGCCGGTGTGGGCACGGCGCCAGTGCGGGCAAGGTTGTATCCGCGAAGAAGATGAACAGTACTCACTCGCGGAAAAAGAAGAAGACAATGAGAGGGCAAAATCGGAAAAATGAAAAAATCAACAAGGATAATTTTGGAAGAAATTTTTTTTTCTCCCCTCAATTCAACATTTTCAGCATTGCTAAGGGGGTGCATGATAAAAATTATTTTGTTCCAGAAATGATTTTTCTGTTCCGGACCAATTTACGGAACAGAAACTTCTTTGATAACGCTTATCAAATTTTCTATTTCGGAATAAATTTCTATTCCGAAATAGAAATGGAGGAGAAATCGAAGTAGAAATTTTCTACTTCGATTTCTTCCAGAAATCAATTTCTGATTTCTCCCAACCCTAATTTCACTCCTCTCCCTCGTACGCCTCTTCTTTGCCTCCTCCTCTACCTCTGCCTCTCCTCCGCCTCTGCTCTGCCTCTCTCCGCCTCGCTCCGCCTCTCCTCCCTCCGCCCGCTCCGCCTCCGCCTCCGCCTCTCCTCCGCCTCTCCTCCGCCTCCCGGCTTCGCCCCGCTCCGCCTCGCCTCCGCTCCGCCTCCGCCTCCGCCTCCGCCTCTCCTCCGCCTCCGCTCCGCCTCTTCTCGCCTCTGTTCCGCCTCCGCTCCGCCTCTCCTCCGCCTCTTTTCTTGCTCATCCACATCAGCTCGCGAATCCACCCCCTCGCCGCAACCCACTGTCCCCGCTTTTTGTCCGAGCACCCCTCGGCAACAGATCTCCTCCGCCTCTACTCTGCCTCCGCCTCCGCCTCTCCTCCGCCTCCGCCTCTGCTCCACCTCTCCTTCGCCTCTTCTCTGCCTCTCCTCTTGCTCATCAAACGAATTTCTATTTCTGCTCCGCCTCTCCTCCGCCTCTTCTCTGCCTCTCCTCTTGCTCATCAAACGAATTTCTATTTTTGAAATAGAAATTTTATTCGATTATCAAACAAATTTTTTTCCTCGAAACTCGTCAGAAATAGAAATAGAAAAATTCATTTATGTTCGAAACTATTTCGGGAACAGAAATGTTGTCATCGCCCCCTAAAAGCCCAAGATAGCCCCCAACCTACCTTGGGCTTTAGCCAAGTATCTTTACAAAACATTTTACCAAACACTCATTTTTTAGCCCAAAGGGCTTTGGAGGCCTAAAGTGGCTTGGAAATACCAATTCCAAATGCACCCTTAGTCGCTCCCCCTCAGACTCTCTCTCTCTCTCTCTCTCTCTCTCTCTCTCTCTCTCTCTCTCTCTCTCTCTCGGATCGCTCTCTACCCCGATTTCTCTCCAAAAAACCCCCCCTTCTCTCTCCGCCTCTCTTTCCTTTAATGGCCGCCGGCGTTTATGGCCTCTGCCATGCCGGCCTGCCGCCCGGCCCCCAACAAGACGATCACACCACAATGTCCTTGCTCGCTCTACTCTCGTTACGAACCGTGCCGTCCTTCTCTACCTTAGTTGAACGTCAATGTGGAAAGAGAGAAGAGGAGAAGGCCGGGCTAGGGATAGGGAAGAATGGGCCAGGCCCAAGGGAGAAGAAAAAGAAAAGAGCCAGGTCGGCCTGGCCTTGACCTGGTCTCATTTTTCCTTTCCTTATCTTCTTTTCTTTTCCCCTTTTTTTCTTTTTTAAATAATAGTAATAAGATTTAAATAGATCCTATTACTATTAATCCTCAAGGGGTCGTTAAAAATTAATTTTCTAAACAATTAATGAATGATTAAAGGGATCACTAAAATTTAGGTATAAATAATTATGACTTTTTTTGGTAATTTTGCTATCTTTTACTGAAATTAAATTTTCGGGCAACATAATATGTAAAATCTCCTAATTTTCATATATGGGGCCATTGAGAAATCTGAGATCACTAGACGTACATTGCATGCTCCTACTCCTCCCTTCCCCGACTATTCATTAAGATTATCGAAATCACAATCAACACCGAGCAATTTCATTGCTTCCCAGTTGAAGAGTCAATCATGGGCTCGATCGTCAAAGAAGACACCAATTGGATCAACGTCGCAACAAGCTCGACCATCTCAATTGGCGGTCTTCTCAATTCAGTGACCGTCGAATCATCTCTTAAGCATATGATGCAACTTTTAAGCAATCTGTTATGAATGTGGAATTCGGTTTATGTCCTTCACATTCTTAGTGGAAAATTTAATTTCTAGTGGAGCTGAGCTGCGTTAATAGACACTATAAATTTGATTCAACTCGTGTCGAATAATAGAGACTTGATCAATTATCTCATGAAATATGAGTCTTGGCTCAGTTAAGCCCAAATACGAGCTTGAGCTCTCACTCAAGTTTCATAACTACAATGTAATTGATAATTTGTTATGTTTCAAATGTCTTGTTATGAAAAGTAAAATAATACTTTAATTACCAGATTAGGCTCAGGAGCTACTTGAATTCAAAAATTTAACTCAAGCTGACTCAAGTAAATTATCTAGCATTTCAAACTTGATCGAGATCGAACTGATTAAGCTGACCTTGAGTAGCTGCTCATGGATCGATTCAGATCTTAATTTTGTGATAGCTAGGCTGGGAAACTGCCATTTTGTTTTGAGTTTGTGTAACAATACTAGGGAATGTTTTATGGTATTGAAGAAGGGTATTATTTTGTTCTATGATATAAAATGCAACGATATAGATCATACTTGATTAGACCTTTAGCTAAGTCGAGCCGTGCTCGCTTTATGGTTGTAAAATTTGATCGGTGATTTGAAGTTGGTCATAAATTTTAACAGTCCATGGCAAACTTTGGCGCATGTAGATAGCGTTGTTTATGGTGTTCCGAGCAGTGGCGTCACGCGCCGTCAGGTATAATTGTGCATGTTGCTGGATAATTATTATCTGCTTAGTCACTGCCTCCAGTTTGCTTCGAGTATATCCTCCTCTCACAATTCTCCAATTTTCAGGCTCTTAAAGAGTATGAATTTGCAGAGATGCTGTTCTCGGAATATGTGAAAAGAAACCAACTCTGCGTGATGTGGCCAAGGTTGGATGGAGGAATGGTTTAACTAGATAATCTCTTCTTTTGTTAGGTGCTCTTGTTGTTAAAATATGGCTTGGAATTAATAAAACAATCATGTCAAATTTTGAAGTGCGATAATAATTTTTAAGGATTTACTTTATTCAACAATGGAGTCAGAGATAATTAAAATCATAAATCAAGACATGGTCAAATTGGACTAATTCGATGAGAACAACTTTGCTCCCTGGAGGGAAAAGATGATTTTCCTACTCATTGCCTTGAAGATTTCCTATATACTAGATCTTAACATTCCGAACTTTTATAATTTTGAAAAATACTTTATAAACAAAAAAAAAAAAAAAAAAAACCTTTAAACTAATGAAAGTTTAATAAGATAACCATACGAAATAAAACAAAGATAAAAGAATAGTGCTAAGTACGCCTAATAATCGTACAATTATTCACACACCTGTATACCTAGCCCACACCCAACCTTTTCTTTAAACACACTAGAAAAGACTCATGATTATAAATTGGTCAATTTCCTCCCAACTTTCCTATGTGAGACAAGAAAAAACACATTTTCTTTGTTTAATAAATAAACATCCAACAACTCTAGAGATGGATTTTAGTGGCCTTTGCTTTACTATGCCACTTTTGGAAAAATTTTAGATCCATTAGTCTAGGGCTTTTGGAATGTTGCCGGGTGTGATAGATCATCTGTTTATTATTTGGCCAAGACAAAGGTTTATCAATAATTCTATTGTTAAAATGTTACAGCCTTTGCTTGGTCTTTTCCATTTGGAGCCTGAAAATGGTTTGCGGAAGCGGAAAAGCTGATGCAGCTTCCTGTTTGTACATCAGTCTGTTAATTTCGATTATATCGTGGTCTTGTAACTCGTAAACAATGAAGTCTTCCTTTGAGGAGACACTTGATGCAATTGCCGTCTCTGTGTTGGACGCACCTATTGCAGAGGTTCCGTCCGATTCAAAAACTCCTGTCGCTAATATACGAGATGTGCTGCCTCCTCCAAACAAGGAAAGAGAACAAGAGGTATTATTTGCATAATTATTCTTTGTTTGTGCAACAGCTCTCTCAGATATCCTTCAATTCCAAAGTCGATAGGAAATAGACACAGAGATTAGTTAGTTATGTCATCTTTTGCAATTATGTTGGGAGGTGGTCTGTCTACTCCATCATCCTAGGAATAAGCATACTAGAAGTGACAAAAATTATATACGCACTTATTTTAGTGTCAAACTTTTTTTTTCAGATCATTTAAGTGTCACTTAAAAAAAAAAAAAAAAAAATCATTTGAATGCTAAGTTCAGTCTGAGTCGTCAGAAATCCGATGTAATTATATTTTATTAATTTCTTAGTTCTACATAACTCACTGGTGTGCCTAGTTAGTATATAACTCCTAAATGACATTGTCAAAAAGTTGTAAATAATAATCTTTTAAGTGCCAAATTTTATTAAAAGCGATAAATCAAGTGCCGGTCATTATTAAAAAGCGATCACTTCAATGCCAAGCATGCTAGGTGGCATGTGGGCTGGAGTTTTTAAAAAATTTGCCAAATCATATTATAATTTTAATTATAAGTTACACATAATTAATTTAGTCGAAATTTATCATCATTGGCATTTAAATGATTGTTTTTTCTTTAGTTTAGCATTTAAGTGAGTCGGCGAAAACTTTTGGTTCTAAAAAAACAGCCGTACATAACTTTTGGCACTTTTAGTGTACTTATCCTATCATCCCATATCCCATTTGTGATTAAGTATTGTATAATCAAACAAGTGGTAATAATTATTTTGTCTGTATCACCTGGTATATGCACTTTTCACGTTGTTTTTGTTGTTTTTGAAGTAATCATGAGGACAAATAATCTTATCTTCTACCCACACTTGCTAAAAAGAGGTGAACGTAGTAGCTGCAATCATGCTTAGCTGTTCAGAGCATTCAGTAGAGGCTTTGTGAGGGCAACTGAATTTCCGGGAACCATCATCTCTTTTGGTTAATTATTGAGACAAAAAAGGATAATCCTAAAGAAGTTAATAATGATATCAAAAAATTCATCACTCTATTGCGTATTTCTTATCGAATAAAACGATGGAGCTAAATCTAATGCGATTAGACAACAAGGCCAGTCGAGAAGGCCCTGGGTGTTTGAGTTAAGATACAAATATAATGATTTTTTGTTTGTGCAACAGCTCTCTCAAATATTTTTCAATTCCAAATTGGATAGGCAAAGGTCATTTGTTGCAACTATTTTGGGAGGTGGTCTGTCTGCATTGTCATCTCAATGTCGTGAAAATTGTCCAAAAAATCCTAAACTTATTGCACTTTTGCCAATTCAATTATAAATCTTTCAATTTTGCCAATTGCATCATAAACCTTTTCATTTCTTGCCAATTCAATCCATCTATCAATTTTAGCTAGAATTTGTTGACGCAAACACCGAACGTCCTACGTGGTATGGCTAACACTAACGACGTGGACAAAATTTATTATTTTTAAATATTTTTCGAATTTTTTAAAACATTTTATATGTTATATTATTTTATTGTATTCTCTCTTCTTCCTCCAACCGATCACCCTTTGACTAGTCGCCCAACCTCCAGCAACCGGCTAGAGGTTGCGATCGGTGACGGTTAGCCTCGCCAGCCTTAGGTGAGGTCGCCTTCGCTAGGATTTGGCGAGGGGTAACCTCGCCAGCCTTGGGCAAGGCTCGCCCTTGTCATAGGCCAATGAGGGTCGGCCTGGCTGGCCTCACATGAGGTCACCCTCACCAAGATTTGGCAAGGGATGACCTTGAGGGCCTTGGGCGAGGGTTGCGAGGTTGCCCCTCGCCTACTCCTGCTTCCAATGAGGGAGGGGGTCGACTTCGCTGGCCGCGAGCGAGGCTCTGGCGAGGGAGGACCTAGAGTGATGTCGGCAAGGTTGCCCCTTACTTGCGATCGGCGAGGCTAACCCTTGTTGGTCACATCCTCTGGTTGGTCGCTAGAGGCTAGGCAACTGGCTAGAGGAAGAAAAGAGAAAAAAATAAAAGTAAAAATGTTTTAAAAAAATTTGAAAAAATATTTTAAAATAATAAATTTTGTCAATTAGGGTTGTTCATACCATATAAGATGACCGACGTGATTTTCATCAACGAATTCCAATCAAAATTGGTTGGATGGACTGAATTGGCAATAAATAAAAAAGTTTATGAGTCAATTGGTAAAATTGAAAGGTTTAGAATTGAATTAACAAAAGGGTAATAGGTTTAGGACTTTTTGGACAAATTTCATTCCCAATGTCCCATTTGTGATCAAGTACTATATATTGAAATTGTTGTTTTTGAACCATCATCTCTTACGTTTAATTAGAAAGACAAAAGAGGTATCATCCTAAAGAAGTCATTAATGACTTCAAACTTCATCACATTATCATGTATTTTCGATGGAATAAGCCGATGGACCTAATCTAATGCAATCAGACGATGAAGGCAATCGATATTGTTCCCTTTTCTTTTTCCAAACTGTGCAAATGATGCGGGTCATCTAGGATATATACTGACTATAGGGAGAAGCTAAGAAGGATATTTGTTGCCTTTCATTAGAGACGTGGAAAGGCCATCTCTTTGTTCGTTTGATCCAATGTACAATTTCAATTTGAACCAAAAATAGTTACCTTTAAATTTTCAGTATATGAACATATCCTCTATCACCTTTACTTTTCAAATGGGATGACATCGACAATGGTTAAAAGCATGACATGATTAGGACATCAAACATGAATTATTTACAAAATAGGAGTCATGTTAGCATTAAACAAATAAAAATTAATAAAGGAAAAACAGAGGTTTTATAACTTACCAGGAAAAACATAGCAAATCGCGTTCATTGGATAAGATGCATTTTGTGGGTAGACTTTTTTTTTTTTTGCAAGGAAAAGAGCTCACACTTTACCCATAGAAAAAAAAACTCAATAAAATCTATAAATTCAGAAATAGGTGTGTCCTTTAAAAAAAAAAAGGAAAAAGAAATTGGGCCTACTCAAGGGACAGAGACTTAAATTTTTTTAAAATAAGAGATATTCAATTTGACGCAAATAAGAAAAGTTTATACTTAAGATTGAAAATGCTAATGATTCAAGATTATTAAGATATTCCATGAACCGATGGAATATCATTCACATCCCGACCCACTTAACTTCAATACCTAGTCTATTCTTGTCGGCTAGGGTAAATCTAGCAAATTAATTAGAAATTGCTTCCTATGATAAAAAAAAATAGAAATTCCAAAAGAAAATAGTGCTGGCATAAAAATATTTTTAAGCATTCACAATGGGACTTTCTTGCTAATTCACGAGAGATGTGGATAATTTAATGGGTCTCCATTGGTGATGCTGGGATTATTTGAATGTAATCATCTTATCATTTTGTAGATAAGATTTGCGATTGGAAATTGAAATTGCTATCTGTTGAACTGTTTTGAAAGTAATGGGAACATTTTTTTTTTTTTATTAATTTTACTGGATTAACCACGGTAAAAAAAAATTGGACCAAAAAAAAACTACGGTAGAAAAAGAAAAAAAGGATGGTTCATGGAAGATTTTCCGGAGGGGATTTTACGCCTTTTTTTTTTTTTTCCTGTGAAGTATCGGTTTTCATATTTCTATCGTAATTTTTACGGAAAATAAAATTTTCAGCGACATAATATATAATATCTTCCGATTTTCATACATATTGGGCCCACTGAGAAATCTGGGATCACCAGACGTCAATTGCACGCTCCCCCTTCCTTCTCCGCCTTCCTCCCATCCCGATTATCGAAATCGCGACGGCCGCCGAGTGATTTCCATCGCTTCCCAGTTGAAGAATCCATCATGGGCTCGATCGCCGGAGAAGACGCCGATTGGAACAGCGTCGCAACGAGCTGGACCATTTCAGCCGGCCGTCTCGCCGACTCGGTGGCCGTCGAATCGCCTCTTTCTCCGATCGATGATGGCGCGGCCGGCTCAGCTCCGAAAACTCCTCTCCTCCTCCGCCCTCCGTCGCCCGATCGCAGCCCCTGCGAAATCACTAGTAAGCTTTTTCTGACTCACTCGCCGCTTCTTTTCGTGCAGTGAATTAGTAATTAGTCATGACCATGAGATGAGATGCAGTCGCTCTGTCGCGGGGCTTTTCCAAGTTCTGTCATTTATTGCGTTTGGATTTTGTTTTGTCCTTGATTTGAAACGATACGAGGCAGACCATCATGTGCTAGTGGCCTTCGAATGATTCGTGTTGATGGGATTTAGTGGTTCATTTGCGTGTGTCCTTTTCACCTCGAGTGCCCGATCATTACTTGCTGAAGCCTCGAAGAGGAATTATTTGAGTGCCTTTGTTACGGTTAATTATGAGTGACGAAAGAGTTCTGTCTGCTGCAGTTAGTTTACTTCAGAGACACGAGGTGCGCCAAGTCTATGTCCGAAGCACTGCTCGAGTTTATGAGATTTACTACGCCCCCAAGCAGCAGACGGCCAATGAGTATCTCTGTACAGTTCGATGCGGCATTGTTGAAAGGGACGGAGTTTGTGACGGGGATGTCCCTCAAGCAGCTAGTCTTGCTTCTCCTGGGGATTCTATGGATGATCTTGCCGGAGGAAGATCCAAAAGTGAGATCAATTCGAATGCTGGTGAAGACGACTGGGTTGAAGTGAAGGCGCCCAGCACTTCATTTGAAACTAACAGAGATGTCACTGCATCTTTGAAGTCCCCTGTCAAGATGGTAATAGACTCGCTCTCTTGTGTATGTGGATGTAGCTTCCTTTCCTTTCTTTTTTTTATCGTCTCATATCCTATAGTTGATTCTGAACTATGCGTGTGTCCTATTTGTTGAGACCTCAAGGTGATTCGGGGCTGTTATGCTTGTGCGGTAGGCAAGACATATGTAGGACCTGAAGGTGCTTGGAGTGCTTATGAGATTGTATCTGGATCCAAATTAGAAATAGGATGCACCTTAAATTTTGAAAAAGGAAATGAACAGAAAACAATTGTAAGGAAAGTTGTCAGCATATCAAAGGAAGATTTCAACATGCTTAAATTAGGTATCACTGTTGGAGACAAACGCAATTTTATTTTTCTCCTTTGCTCTTCTTTTATGATGCTGGTTAAATTCTGTCCAGGATTTTTACGAGGCAACAGCTGAGATTACTGATGCAGACCCCTGCACATCTCTCACGATTCGTCTGCTCTCAGTTCAAAGTGGAGATTGCGTGTATATAGATGAAATCTATGTGTTTGCAGAACCTGTTGAATCTCACTTTGAAGATGAGGACAGGCAATCGGGAACTGCATCTGGAACTTCACTAATGGCTATGCTTGTGCCTAGCATCCTGCAATTATCTAAAATGAGAACCGCTGGCCAAGTACAGGATAAAGATGCTTTTGATGTGAGGAATGACCAGAAATGCCCACCTGCTGTTTCAGAGACAACAGAACCCGGTCTGGGTTCGAAAGTAACTGTAACAGCCGATGTTGCAAATAGAGGTGGACATGTTACCGGCATTTTTGATACTCAGCATATGGAGAGGGTTATTTCTGAACCAGCTCAGGAAACTGTACAGGAAACAGATACTAACAGAAAGCAGGATGTTTCTTACAGTCATTTTGAAAGTGTCCTAGAACAGCTTGTTTCCCGAGTTAGCAGAATAGAAAGTCTCTGCTTGAGATTCGAAGAAAATATGATTAAGCCAATTAGCAGCATTGAAGCGAGGCTGCAACGGGTAGAGGAGCAACTTGAAGTGATTAACCACAGAGCGGTGAGTTCAGGACTGCAGACTTGCAAGAGATTTTCGGCCCCAGAATGTTCCTTTAGTGAGTCAAATATAACCTCCTTGTATGAAAGTAATCGTGGAGAATCTCATTCTGACGGGGGTTCTTCAGATATATTATGCGTTCCACCTGATGAAACCCGTGATACTGTGAGTACCTCCCAATTGCTTCCAAGTTTTACCATGTCAGCTCCAGACTTTCCACATGGAGAGGATGATGAGGAAAGCCACGTATTACAGCAAGTTGCTGACTCTCCAGAGGAAAAACCTAGACCTGCATCGTCTATAGATGATGCTTTGGCATCTGCCATTGCTGGGTTTGCATCTTCTATCACGATTTGCCCTCCAAATTATACACAGTCACTGGCTGTCGAGGTTCCCGAGTTCTCAAATGAAGATGAGGAAAATTTTGATGAGAGAACTTCACCCGAAATACCATATGATGGAGCACACAATTCTGTCTGCATGACTGATGGGATGGAGCGTGTGATGGAAATAATTTCTTCTGAGTTACCTTCCGGTGATGGTGAGAGCAATACTGATGGAACTATTACTAGCAACAATGGTCGCTCTGAGAAAATCAATGAGGAAAGTGATTATCCGTCGCCTTGTGATAAAGAAAAATGTTATGTACATGTTATAGGTGGTGAACATGAGAGAGAGGAGATAAATGAACCCGAAGAAGCCAGCAGCCAAGTGAGATGTGTCCTAGCCGGTGAAGATACTGATGTTAAAGATGAGATGCCTTGGGTACAGATTGACGGTGGCCCTCATCTTTTGAAGGAAGTGGAGTCTGTCGATTGCACTAGAGCTTTTGAAGTTGCAAATGGAAAGTCTGAGGGGAGCATTCCGCATGATATTCTCACATTTTCACAGGCTGCTTGTGCGTTGGACTTCAAGGCCCCAATTTTGGATGTGAAATTTATAGCTCAAGAAAAATCTGATTCACAGCATCTCCTTAAAGCTCTATGGGATGAAATGCCGGAATCAAATGTTAGCCTTCCCTGTGATGACAAGAGCTGTGATTCATCTGGCGAGCAAGATGACTTGATTGTAGTGGACAATGCGGAGTTGCTGAGCCATGCAACAGGCTGTTGTTTCACAGTTGATTTTGACTATTGTGATTTGCTTGAGACTCCTGTCAACAAGGATGCTGAGAAACCGCAGGATAATTCGGCAAGCAGCCACGACGTGCTAGCGGGTGACAGCCTTATTTGAGAATTATGGTGGTTTTATTAGCTTAAAGCTGATATATTTATGTACATACACACCTTCCAGGATACTATCTCCTGTACTTACCCATCTTCTCATCCCGTTTCTCTTGGTAAACTCACTTTCAATTGCTAATTCTCTAGATATGTATTTGCAGTAACTTTGACTGCATTTAGCTATTATGTTTCAACTGCATGGAAAAGATCCTGTTTGTTAGCTCTGCTGTTTATGCAAATTAGCTTCGGTAATGGGAGGAAAAAATTGGAGGGGCTTGTCATAGGATAATCCTAGAGATTGGTTGGGATGTAGAGGAGGTGTAGCAGACTAGGATAGTCTTATTACAAGACCATAAAATCACATGGAGCAAGGCAACGAAATTACGTGGAATCGACTGTGTTCAATAGCTCTGATTGACCCATAATAAGAACTTCACGAGGTTTGATTCTTACTCAGATGGCAGAGAGACCATCTGAGTAATTAAGCTGTGCAAGGTCGATTAGGCAAGCCTGAATTGAAATCCTCAGCAGGATTCTTAACAAGCGAGCAACCTAACAATCTAACCTGTCTATTGATTGGGGGCGACCCAAGCAAAAAATTCATGTTCAAACAGAAGGGGGGCTCCACTGTGGAAGCTCGACGATACGCTCAAAAGAATGGATTATACGTATATGCGGTTGTGGTTGGTATATATCAACTGTTTACAATCAGCTTTAACAAAGTGCCTTGTCCATTGTCTACCTCTTGAATTTATCGAGCTCTTGATATTGGACAAAACACTGCCGTATAGGGTGTTGAGTCATGTATGAAGACGTCCTGTTCCTTGGAAAACTACAATTTTCTCGAAGAGGCCCTGGGTTTTGATGGGAACGAACCTTGAAGCTGAAAACCATACCTCAACTGAGGAGACTACGGGAAATCCTGTTGGTGCTGTTAATGTGTCATTGTCTGGGAGTAGTAGGCTTTTGTTGGCGACATCCTTAATATAGAATCGATTCGTGCTCTAATTATGAAAGAGCTCCTCTTTCTTCGGGGTAAGTATCCTACTCTATCCACTTCCCATCCCCACTTCACCTAAAGAGCTTTAGAAGGAAATTCCCAAAAGAAGTTGCGGGAAAAACGATTTTATTTAATGTAAAGTTCGAGGTTACTATTCCATTCTAATTGATAAAGCACACATTTACAGCGCCAAATTATGTAAAGGCTGACAAAAGATAGCAGCCCCTTCCCTTTGTCCTTAGGTACAGTGAGGGGAGACTCTTCCAGTTTGGGTAAGTCTAACATTTGAGCAAGAAGCTTCGGTGCTCTTAACTGAAGATCCGCTTTGGAGATTGACGTCTTGCAAGAAAATATCTTGACATGGATGGTTCTTGCTGCAGTCAAATTTTATGGCCTCTTCTGAAGCGCTGGTTCCTCTGATATTCATGTAAGATACGTCCGTTACTTGAACAGCTGCGGCCTACCATCCCACCAAATAGCGATCAAGTAATCAGTCAATCATAGTAACAAGTACCAGCTGATCATGGCCAGTGGAGCGAGCTAGAAGAAGATAGGTGCACAGATGTTCTATTACCTGCTGTGGACACGATCCCTTTTGATCACAATAGTTCTGATCTATGATTATGGGATTCTCCACGTTGGTCATTGCAATGTTCTCAAATTTGATGTTTCTCGCATACCCTGATCCTCCCTGGATGGAGATGGGTCAACATTGAGATTATGCCCCCCATAAACTTTCTAAACGCTTCGAAGTCAGGATGAATTTATGCTAAAGTCATCCATTTAACCGACGAAGTTGATATATTTGTTCTAAGCGCAAGTCAAGAGTTTGGTTAAGAAAAACTTGTAAGCTCACACCAAGTCAAAAAGCAATTTCATCATGCCAAATTCTCCTCGACTCGTAAACAAATTATCCCTTCCTCATCTCCCCTCTTACGGTTTTGCAATCAAAAGGAGAAATTAAATATATCCTGGAAGTGTTTTAATATTCTGTGACACCATCTAATTGTTCAAAACCTGCAGCTAGTGGATGCGCTCACGACCAAGCATGTCAATATCCTGGCCGAAAAAGTAAAAATGATAATCCATCGCCCTAATCTCACCTGCCAAGTCTTTATTCTCACACCGTTCTTGGTTCCTGAAAGTTTTGCTTTATTTATTAGGACATCCGAAACATAGTCAGCTGATTTATCGGCTCCCAAGCTTCCAATGCTGTATATAAAATAGATAAGATATGAGCTTCGAGTACATTATAGTAGGAGGAGCAGTTAAGCGGTGTAGAAAATATATTTCTTTTTAAAGTGGGAGAGTTGTATATCGTGTATGTTAGTTAGAAGGACGGTAAGAGGAAACCTGATGCCATGGCCGGGGCCACAGGTTATATCCGTAGCTTGAACTTTTCTCGACCCACTTACTATAGAAATGCAATCATCCCCTGAAACAAGATCATTAGGAAGAAATTTATCACCCAAGGTTTAGTTCACCCGGACATGATGATTTGTGAAAGTGAGGATATTGTTCGCATTTTGTTGCTAGAGAAATATTGGAGCCAGAGCCAGAATCTGTGCATGCCGAATAGGTGTCCGTTTGTTATACCTGTCCCAATGACACAACGATCAATGATGATATTTTGAGTTTCTGTGACATGAATTCCATCAGTATTTGGGCTTTCCTCAGGAGCAGTTATCTGGAGGTTCACTGCTCTCACGTTCACACACTTCTGGAATACAAGATGCATTTGTTGTGCATTTTGAATGGATAAGTCAGCTACCCTCAGATTGTTGCATTCTTGGAATGTCAACGCCTGCAAAGATAGTTCTCCTTAGGAAATCCAGAGGATATAAAACTTCATCTCCATTCGAATTTAGATTGACACATGTCTTTGATCATGGGCAGATCGAAGAACTTACTGTTGGTGCGTCCTTGCAAGGCTGCATCGTAACATTCAGGAAGAAGAGAGGAATTGCTTGTGTTAGTGCATAGGGAATTCTAGGTCAATATCCAAATGTAGTGAAAAGGATGCAGCTCCAATGACTCACGAGTTTTGGGTCTATTTTGCAGGATTTTTGCCACCATGTTTTTCCATTGCCGTTTATGGAGCCACCGCCTTCTACTGCCAAGTTTTCCAAGTTTTCAAACTTCAGCCATTGTCTCGGATCCTTTTTGTAGGCTGATTGGTCAGTAGAAGCCTCGATTGTTCCATAGATCTGAAACAAGTAAATAGAAATGAAGAACAAAGGTGTTCATGTTCACTCAAGATGAGAAATAAGTGTATTACTTGGATGTATATTCATCTGTTGATTCTATAACAACTGGAAGACACTGGGTTCATTACATTTCTGGTGAATACTACTCCCTGTTTTCTTTTTCTTGTGTGCATCGCATGAAGCTCACCTTCACTGTGACGTCAGATTTGCAAGGACCTGAGAATGTGATGGGCGTAAGACGATAGGTTTTGCTCTGAGGGACTACTAGAGCAGCTCTCTGAGCAGAACAAGCAGCGTCCCAGGCTTTCATGAATGCCTACATGCATAACCAAACCACCTGACTGTTACTTTCCCAAGAAGAGCTTCAACATGAATCAGACAGATAGAAGAACAGGAAAAGAAAAAGGAAAATATATATATATATACTTATTCAATAAGACTTTATTAAAATGAGGGGGTTATTTGTGCATTTATATACCTCAGTATCATCACTTCCATCTCCTCTAGCACCGTAGTCATTTACGTTCACCAACTTAAGTGAAGTTGATGAAGAGGCAGCTCGACTCCGCTTCAGCATGAGCTGCCTCCAGGAGTCAGAGTCATAGTAGGAGGGTCGACCCCTGCTGGCGGTCCTAACTGAGGAGAGGCGGGCCATTGGGTTGTATAGGTCATTTCTGTGGCTGCCAAAGCAGAATGATGAGGAGGTGATTAAGATGATGGAGACGCAAAATTGGAGCTTCTGCAAATACATTTTGCATCTGAGTAACAAGAGTCTTTAGGCAAGGCTAGGGAAAGTGTCTAGTATATAGATAATGATATGGAGTATAGAACGATTGTGTTTGTGCAAGTAAGAACAAAGTCATGCAACATATATATAGAGAGAAATGGAGCTGATGTGCTTGTCAGAGAGAGAGAGAGAGAGAGAGAGAGAGAGAGAGAAGGAGCGATATGGCAGATATAATTGGAGAACGTAGTTATCAAGTTAATGAGACAGATGAGGGATGGACTAGAAGTGTGACTCGGAAGAAACAAGAAGCGAAAATGAGCAGGTGGAGCTGACTTTAGGAGTTCCAGCAGTTGAAGAAAAATATAAGCAGTTTTGGTTAGTTACATTTGCTGGTTAACCAAGACGCACAAATTTCATGGTTCTGACGTATTAGGTAGGCCCTCCTCAGTCATACCATGTACACAATGGGATAGCACCCGAATCAACCGCTAAGTGTGCACAACATAGAATATGAGAATAGAGTCGCCTAAGAGCTTTTATGGGTATAACTACTCGCTTCTCAAAAGTACATTGGATTCCAATTTAATATGCTGAATTTCCAGGTTTTGACCTGGATGCATTTGGTCATACTCGTTACATACACATATACATTTAGTTTAGGTACATTACCATATTTCCATTTTGTCCAGGGAAGTACGAAACTTACTTCGGAGGCCAGTGAGTTAGGTATTATTTGGTAAACATTTTTTTCGTTTCTTGGGATTAATAATTATAGTAATGGACATTCGGTGCATAACCACTTATAGTCTGTGGCTGTGGAAATTTGAGCTGTTGACATATGGCGTTCAATCGGGTTTGACGTTTGTGGCTTAATCAAGCTTAAATCTAGGCGGATGCCAAGATGAACACACCGTGTTTTAGTCATAGTTCCAACGGTTTTTGACCCAACATTCTAGAGTGATTCTAGTCCACCATGACTCTGAGCCCAAAGTTAGAAACGCTTAAAAAGCATGGGCCAATCAACGCCGGTTTGTGCGAGGCCAATGCACCGAAGTCGATGAATCGCATGAGTCTCAAGTGGGACGCATCGAAATTTCAGGTCGTGATTTGTTGTGCTCACGAGAATCCACTGTTCTTCCTTATGTTATGCCGATGGTTCTGTAAAAAATAATCGCCGGTGAGTTTGAAATTCTCTGCTTCTCTTTACTTTCTTTTCAGATAAGCTCCGTAATTTCGTTCCCGTTCCTCATGGGAACTGTAACAAAAGATGATAAGTAACTTCCGTGATTGCCTCCCGATGGGTGTAGGACCCGTTCATATCCGAAAGATCAAAAGGCATCATGGACTAGGGGGAAGAAAATGTACAGCATTAAAAGTCAAACGGGATTTGGTTGACCATCCTTCAAGACGTGCCAAGAAATGCAACGGAGGATGGACCATCGTGTTGTGTGGGGGCAAGAAGCAAGAAACATGGGGTGCACAGAGGAGAATATATCAGAAAAGTTGGCGACTTCATCGACGGGGCGTGGGTAAATCACGACTCATTCGAGTCAGGGAAACGAGAGGGAAGCGAAGAAATGCATCTGCAGACATCATGGCGAGGGTTGGCGTGTCTGCAATGAGTTGAAGACATCGTTGAAGGGGGGGAGGGGAATGGGAGTTTTGAGTCGCTTTCTTGGCGAGTAACTTGGGTTCTTTAACGTTAACGCTTGCTTTCTCGTTTCTTTTAGGGAAATCTTCGGTTGGATGACGTCTGCATGTTGATCATTTTGTACACTACGGATTTCATCTCGTAAACGTCGGGTTGGGACTTTAACCGGGCTGCCTCAATCCAACGTAAGCCATGATGTCACTCTCGTGTCACGTACAGCTCAAGAAGAATTAACGACATTGAGTCTTGCATAAATGGGAAAAGAGACTGGTTCGCATGACTTTTGCAATACATAAGTACATGTTTATTGGTTGTCTACACAACTATATATAGCTAAAGAACCCAATTCAATAAGATATACTTTACAATGGATTTTTATAACTTATTGCAGTGATAATTATTGAAAAAGTCATTATGGTGTTACACCTTTTATCAATTTGTTAATTTAGCGCTAAACATTTCAATTATATCGATTCAATCATAACCTTATTATTTAGATAATTAACCAGAAAGACTACATAGACAAATCGTCCAAAGTTTTCAGGACTAAATTGACAAATTATCAAAAAATTTATGATTAAATTGATATAATTAAAAAGTTTAAAATTAAATTTGCATAATTAAAATATTTAGGATTGAATTGTTCAATTTTTTGGATAATTTTTCTAATGATTGCACGTTCTGTCTCAACTTTATATTATGGAGCAAAAGAAGAAAAAGTGGTTCTGGCATGACGCAGAGGAATGTTCTGCAAAGGAAACTGTGTTTTCAATGCATGGCCTCGCGAGGCCTTTTTTTAATCATGTTTGCAGAGCTAGTAATGATAGAATTTACGGGTGCTGCCAATCTCTTCAGTTTCTACACATTGATTGTGATGTAAGCGCTGAGCAATGGCGAACAAAAGTTGGATTGGAAAGTTGTGATATGCCAATTAAGGGGAACAAAGATAGGTAAATTACTTGTGAAAATTTAGTAGAGCATTGCGTAACTATGCAAAAAGAAAACTCGCAAACGGCCTCCTTTGGACTCTCATTCGATGTGAGTTGTGAGGTATAAGATTGTTGCAATGAAATGAATTTCGAGAGGTCGAAAAGGCTTGTCAAGGGTGTCTTTGTGGGAACTAGGGCATTCTTTGTTGCTATTGTAAAGATGGGGGCTTTGAATTCAGGAGAACTCCACCTGCAAAAAGTTTTTGATGTGCTATGGAACTCAAGCTTTGCTTATTAGGGGGATGAGAAGATTGGCGGGATAACAAGGGCGTACAGAGAGGTCTACTACATGTCTCTGTCCTACATGCTTGACAAGAGGTGCATCTGGTTATGCTATAAGGTCATTACCAACATACAGGACGAGGCATCCCTGAGCACAGACGATGCCCAGACAGATGCATCTGCTTTCGTGTGAATTATGCAATAACAAGTGTTCAATGTCAGAATCACCACCCGCACATGCTCTAATAATCTAACACCTAACAGTAGCCTGACGAGCCTTCTCTCAAGACTCGCCCATATTCGCTACCGGCTGGAGAAAAAAAGAAGGAAGAAAAAACCAAGAAACTGCAATGTCGCATCGTAAATACAAATGAAGTGAAGTCGCATATATTTGAGGGTGAGATCAAATAGGAGTGGACCCATTTGGGGTTCTGATTATGGTGATGGGATGGGGACCGACCACGGAAGAAGGGAATCCCTCAGAGAGAAAGCCTGGTATCTACCTGCTGGCAATGGCGTGAATGCGAAATGGAGGATGGTAACCTCGACCTCTTACAAGAGGGAGCACCCATGAACCATTCCATTTCGATTCTTCACGCGCATCCTTCAGATTACTAAATACTTCATCATCGGGATTCCTTCACACCACCACCACCACTAATCTACTACCACAAGAGTGATGTGTACTGAATGGAGAACGTCCAACAGAGGGAAGAGTCCCCGAGTCCGGTCACAGCTGAGACCGAGAGAGAGACGCAGGACGTCGGAAGTTGGGAGGCAAACGGGAGGAAGAAGAAGAGTCTTAAGTAAGTAGTAGGGTTTTCCCATTCAATGGGCCCAAGGCGATCGCTATATATCGATCCTATTCACGTTCTATTCGGGTCGGGCTTTTACTGATTGGGCCGACATGGCCATGGATGAACCCCTTAGAACGCAAACTTTTAAAAAAAGACGTTCGCTTTCTACTTTAGTAACATCCCTCGCAGGAGTACGATAGACGGTTGGTATGTCTGATCTCCGACAGTTTGCTCTCCCTCGACTGCCGACGCTGGTGAGTGTCGGTGGAGTTGCGGTTGCACTGTCGCTGTCCTTTCCTTCGCGTCGTCGTCATTCGTACAATCGGCTACTTTTTCCTCGTTTAACTCGAACGAGTGTGCGCTTCATTTCATATCCAGCTATCGAGTGGCTTTGGAATGGGAGGCGGACACATCGACATCGACCCCGCGCTTTGATGATCGCCATCGTCGCTGTCCTTCCTTCTCCATTTCCCCCTCTTCGATTCGATCACCCCCCCGACCTTCCGCTCGATTTCAGATCAGTTTCGGATTTCGAGGTGAGACTCGCATCCCCTGTTCCTTCCTTCTTGAACTCGGACATCGGTCTGTACGTATCGATTCGATCTTTTGGCGAAGCAACCTCGCATGTCGCCTTCGCTTCAGCGGCGAGCCAAAACAGAGGAAATTCGTTTTCCTTCCCCTTCCTCGAGCATCGATCGATGGATGAAAACTGGCTCGTTTGGCTTTTGCACTTTATGCGGCAGTTGTGTGACTAGATTGTTCTGGCTTGCTGGAGGTGTCGAACTTATTCCGTGAATTATCTTCCCACTAGTTTTTAGTCTTTGGAGCAGGCTTTTGCAGAAGTATAGAAGCTGCCTTGGAAGTGGAAGGACTCCGATAAAGCAGATTCCGATTGCCTCTTTAGCACGTGCGAAGGTGCACGTGAGCCTCTACGTATGCACCGATCTTGTTGACGCCGAGTCAGTTTCGTGTTCTTCTCTTGAAGTCTCGGCAAAGAGGTGCTCCAGCGATGGAATCCGATGCTGAAAATGGGGTGAGAATTCCTTTCCACTTAACAAGTTCTTTTTGGTAATTATTATCAGTAGCATTCGGTTCTTCTCTGCATAACGTAGTTCAGCATGAGTGCATCGACCTCTCTCTAGTTATTGCGGATCTTTTCTATGATGAATAGAACTGCAGCAATTTATTTATCTCACAGAGTGTCGAGCTGCGTCATTAGTTGCTCCAGATCCAGAAATTTTTAAGCAGATACTTGCCAAATTGCATCTTTCAATTAATCTAACTACTTGAGTCAATTTGGGGCCTCCCCTGTTTGCTTCTGTATACTATGCCACACTGATCTCTAAAGCACTGACAGCATTATTTTTTGAGTTGGTGATCATACTGTGGTTGCAGATATTATGGTAGGAGGGTTGCTGCAAAATAGATTGACTCATTGGTGTGAATTTTGTCGCTTTTGCCCAGGGAAAGCCCTTGAAAAGTCTGGGGGCCCAAGTCTGCCAGATATGTGGTGAAAATGTCGGCAAAACTCTTGATGGGGAACCCTTCATTGCTTGCGATGTCTGTGCATTTCCTGTCTGTCGGCCCTGCTATGAATACGAGAGGAAGGATGGAAATCAGTCGTGCCCTCAATGCAAGACCAGATACAAGAGGCACAAAGGTATATAGAAGTAAAGTAACCTCAGTGCTACTTTTAAAGTTGACTGCTTTTCCATTTTCCAATATTGTTGCAGTGTGCTTTTGTTTGCATCAAGATTGGTATTTGAAGCCTCTGTGTTTAGAAGACTCCCTATAATTTATAACTGCTTATATGTGTATCTTAAAGTCAGACCCCACTGCTTTATGGTGGACTGTCCATGTGTGTTATTTCCACAATGTTTATTGGAATCCCTAATTCCAAGTGCCAACCCAAACAGTCCTGGGTTTTCAATTTGTCAATTCTACTTCTTATGAGATAACCCTAGTTCTACCTGCCTTATTATACGCTTCTGTCTTGCAGGAAGTCCTGCCATTCTTGGTGACCATGAAGAGGATGGAGATGCTGGCGATGACTACCATTACTCTTCTGAAGATCAAACTCAAAAGGAGAAAATTGCAGAACGCATGTTGAGCTGGCATATGACATATGGACGAGGGGAAAATGTTGCTCCGGCCAACTATGATGGAGAGGTTTCTCGTAACCATATTCCTCTGCTTACTAGTAGACAAGAGGTACTCTAAAGAACTTTTGGAAAGCTACTTTCCTCTACTGGTTGACTGTGTCACTGAACTTGCTCACATGCTGCTCTAAATTCTCAGGTTTCTGGAGAGTTATCTGCTGCTTCACCTGAGCGACTTTCTATGGCATCTCCTGGAGTTGGTGGAGTGCATCGCGTTCGTCCACTTTCTTATGCATCTGATGTTACTCAATCACGTACGTCTATCTCTCTCTCTCTCTCTCTCTCTCTCTCTCGACCACATGCATGGTGCCCCATTTAAGGTCAAATTTAAGCTTCTAACTGATTATGTCTATTATCTGGGTTAGGCATGCTCTCATAGATATTGATAAAGATTTCTTGTCTTCACAGCTAACATAAGAGTTGTGGATCCAGCGAGGGAATTTGGTTCACCTGGAATTGGCAATGTTGCTTGGAAGGAGAGAGTAGATGGCTGGAAGATGAAACAGGAGAAAAATGTTGGACCGATGAGCACTGGCCAGGCAGCCTCTGAGCGGGGAGCTGGAGATATTGATGCTAGCACTGATGTGCTTGCTGATGACTCTTTATTGTGAGTTATTACTTTAT
This sequence comes from Eucalyptus sideroxylon, assembly GCA_014182405.2. NCBI lineage: Eukaryota > Viridiplantae > Streptophyta > Magnoliopsida > Myrtales > Myrtaceae > Eucalyptus > Eucalyptus sideroxylon. Next base: position 41,704,871 of record CM024557.2, read on the forward strand.
AAGTTCCCGAGCTCTGTTATTCTTCCTTTTCTTTTCCCGGGGATAAACCCTGCTCAAAGTAATGGATTATTTCCCTGTGGCAGTGAATTACATTGATATTCTCAACATTTGTTTTTCTATTGGTCAAAAGATAATTTATTAACAAAACAGGAGAGTTTATTAACAAAACAGGAGAGTCGTCAGATAGCTGTTGCTATAAAGATGCTATTTCTTCATTCTTGTATTCCTTCCTCCATGCAGGAATGATGAAGCTAGGCAGCCTCTTTCAAGGAAGGTCTCTATTCCATCCTCCCGAATAAACCCGTACAGGATGGTCATTATGCTGCGGCTGGTTATCCTCTGCATTTTCTTGCACTACCGTATAACAAATCCTGTGCCTAATGCATATGCACTTTGGTTAATATCGGTAATATGCGAGATATGGTTTGCAATATCATGGATATTGGATCAGTTCCCCAAATGGTTCCCTGTAAATCGTGAGACATATCTTGACAGGCTTGCCCTCAGGTACGTGAACTTGTCAGTCATAAGTCTGGTTAGATCTGTGAGACAGATATCATTTTTATTTTTGCAGTAATTGCAATGTTCATAACAGTGGCTGTGTGTTCACCTGGAACAGATATGACAGAGAAGGAGAACCATCACAATTGGCAGCTGTTGACATCTTTGTCAGTACCGTTGACCCACTGAAAGAACCTCCTCTTGTTACAGCCAACACCGTGCTATCCATTCTTGCAGTTGACTACCCAGTTGACAAGGTCTCTTGCTATGTATCCGATGATGGAGCTGCCATGTTGACATTTGAGGCACTCTCTGAAACTGCAGAGTTTGGTAGGAAATGGGTTCCATTCTGCAAGAAATATAACATTGAGCCACGGGCTCCAGAATGGTACTTCACCAGAAAAATTGATTATTTGAAGGATAAAATTCAACCATCATTTGTCAAAGATCGCAGAGCTATGAAGGCAAGCCAACCTCCCCCCTCTCCCTCCCTTCTCTCTCTCTCCTTCATTTTTTTAATCTACTTGGTTCTCTTGTTTTCTGTTCGGAATTGTGTTTTTTATGCTGTTCTCTTTGCATGTCTGTAGAGAGAATATGAAGAATTCAAAGTCCGCATCAACGGGCTTGTTGCTAAAGCACAGAAAATTCCTGAAGAAGGATGGGTTATGCAGGATGGCACGCCGTGGCCAGGAAACAACACCAGAGATCATCCAGGAATGATCCAGGTGAATTAAATGTTCATCATTCAACACAAATTCTCTTGGAGGGAAGTTCTAACAAGGGCTGTTAGTCACTTAGGTCATACAGCCACATCAAGCATGGTGTGTGCGCACTCATCTCGTGCCTTTCTCTTTGCTGCATAGCCTTGTATCATTCATTTTCCTTGTGGATGTCTTTGAAAAGGTTACTGAGTCTGTCTTTTCACCAATCGTTGATAGAAATGACACTTTTCTACACGTCTTTAGTTATAGTTTTCTTTAAGCATGGTTTTGCATTAAAATTTGCATCCATTGTGCCTTTTGTGTCAATGCAAGTATTATATCCTGTTTTATATCCATTTAATATGAGTTTGATATGTTGGGCTGTCAGTTTCACATTTAGTGTTTGTGCTCCTCAGAAATGTAATAATCTTTTGTCTGTTGATTGCAGGTGTTCCTTGGGCAAAGTGGAGGACTTGATGCTGAGGGTAATGAGCTGCCACGATTGGTTTATGTTTCTCGTGAGAAGCGTCCTGGCTTCCAACATCATAAGAAAGCTGGTGCTATGAATTCTCTGGTGAGTTTGATAAATCTTATCATATATCAACTTAATGTTTTGCGCAAGTCTTATTCTGCAAAATTAATAATCAAAATATCGGTTTGGGCATACTCAGCTGATATGGATCCCTTGCAGGTCCGTGTATCTGCCGTGCTTACTAATGGACCTTTCTTGTTGAATCTCGATTGTGATCACTACATAAACAACAGCAAGGCCTTGAGAGAAGCAATGTGTTTTCTTATGGATCCTAACCTCGGCAAACATGTTTGTTATGTTCAGTTTCCCCAGAGATTTGATGGTATTGATAAGAACGACCGATATGCAAACCGGAATACTGTGTTCTTTGATGTAAGTTGTGTATCACATCACGGATTGACGTACTGCTAGTCCTTATTTTAGATTTATGGAGGCATTTAATTTGTTCATAGAGGGGTCCTTCACATAGCATGTCTTTGTTTGTGGAGCAAAGCTTGCAAGCATTTCATGTTATGACGGGTTTTAATTATATAATATTGTTTAATTTTTATTTGTTCTCCAGATAAACTTGAGAGGTTTAGATGGTATACAAGGTCCTGTTTACGTGGGAACTGGGTGCGTCTTTAATAGAACAGCTTTATATGGTTATGAACCTCCTCTAAAACCTAAACATAAGAAGCCAGGAGTGCTGTCCTTGCTATGTGGGGGATCGAGAAAGAAGAGTTCAAAGTCGAGTAAGAAGAGCTCAGACAGGAAGAGATCTGGGAAGCATGTGGATACTACTGTCCCTATTTTCAGCTTGGAGGATATAGAAGAGGGGGTTGAAGGTAATCTTACTGTACCTTTTTTCAGAAGTACTCACAAGATGCCCAATTGAAACTTGATGTGGACCTGTCAATTGCAGCCACTGTGTTGCTCGTCTTTATGTGAGAATCTTATTGTTTTATTGCATGGGTTCAACACTGTGTTCCATCTGGGGGTTCCTTTTAAATGACAATGTCATTGAGTTCTCTTATTTACTGTTAATCTGAGAGTTTTGCATGTCTTTTCTGGTTGCTGTCAGCATACCTATCAAATAGTAGCATTGGGCATGCCACCTTGGTTTGATCCTGAAGCGTGAATTTTCTTCTGTAAGGTGCTGGATTTGATGATGAGAAATCTTTAATGATGTCCCAAATGAGCCTTGAGAAAAGGTTCGGTCAGTCTGCTGTTTTTGTAGCCTCTACTCTCATGGAAAATGGCGGCGTTCCTCAATCTGCAACACCAGAAACCCTTCTTAAAGAGGCTATTCATGTTATCAGCTGTGGGTATGAGGATAAATCAGAATGGGGCAGTGAGGTATGCAAGTGAATTACGAGGCTTTTTATAATTTTGTTGTAGGCCAGCATTTTGTTCTATGTCAACTTTTTTAATTTTGCTTTACGATAGTATTGTGTCTTCAAGATCAGTTGCTAGAAGGCTTAGTTATATGAAGAACAATGACATGTAGTTTTTGAGTAAGGCACTTACAAAATTATAGCCCGAGGATTGGTTTATCATGGGTAGTGTTATATTTCACTGAATCCTGAACGTGTTAGAATTTTGTGTCTGCTTATTCATTTGGTACTAAGGTATTTATCCTCTCATGTTCTTTTGCATATATTATTGTCTTTGTGCTAAATTATAACTGTGTGAATTGGCTATCTTTTGTAGATTGGATGGATTTATGGTTCTGTTACAGAAGATATTCTCACAGGATTCAAAATGCATGCCCGTGGTTGGCGGTCAATCTATTGCATGCCAAAACGCCCTGCCTTTAAAGGTTCTGCCCCTATCAATCTTTCAGATCGACTGAATCAAGTGCTTCGATGGGCCCTAGGTTCAGTGGAAATTCTTTTTAGTCGGCACTGCCCCATATGGTATGGCTATGGTGGTAGACTGAAGTGGCTTGAGAGATTTGCATATGTTAACACAACAATTTATCCAGTCACCGCCATCCCTCTCTTGATGTACTGTACCTTGCCAGCTGTCTGTCTACTTACAAACAAGTTTATTATTCCACAGGTTTGTTATATGCTCTTAAATTTTTATGCACGTTTATTGGGTAGAAGTAATCTTTCATTGCAATAACATGTTTCTTTGTTCTTTGGTGATTCATTTGAAAGGGTCCATTGGCTTATCCTTGCAGGGAAACTCCTTTAGAATGTGGTCTTCTTTGCTCTCTTTTTCATTTGTTTACGCTCATCGGTAACAATAAATAGTGAGCAGCATTATGTGTGAGTTTGTTATCTATTTGGAGATTTTGGGATGCATCTCCTTATGAGCACGAGGCATGCATTTTCTGCAGAAGGATATGAATGAAACCGTATAATGTCTTCAATTGAATATATATCTCCAAAGATCCAGACATGGAAATTATGGGCGAAGCAAACAATGGACAGTCTTTCTCAACTTTATATCAGTCCACCGAACAGAACTTAATTGTAAAGGAAAATAAACAGAACAAATGTATCTTTAGGTTGTGATCTCTTGTTTCCTCAATAAAGTCAATAAAAGTTGAGTATGCCTATATGCTTAAGTTGTTTTTGCTAAAAATACATTAGAGGCACCTTGCATTAAATTATATCAAAAACTTCCCTTATCATTCCTACTGCTATGCATTTGTATGCTGTATACATTTTTAGGATGTACTGATTAGTTGTGGTTTTTCTTGTGCAGATTAGTAATATCGCAAGTATATGGTTTATCTCTCTTTTCCTTTCAATTTTTGCTACTGGCATCCTGGAAATGAGATGGAGTGGTGTTGGAATTGATGAGTGGTGGAGAAACGAGCAGTTTTGGGTCATTGGTGGTGTTTCGTCCCATCTCTTTGCTGTTTTCCAAGGTCTACTCAAAGTGCTTGCTGGAATTGACACCAACTTTACTGTCACCTCGAAAGCATCAGATGAAGAAGGGGATTTCACTGAGCTCTACATGTTCAAATGGACAACTCTGCTCATCCCACCCACAACGCTCCTCATTATAAACTTGGTGGGGGTTGTTGCAGGGATTTCCTATGCTATCAACAGCGGATATCAGTCCTGGGGGCCTCTATTTGGTAAGCTCTTCTTTGCTTTTTGGGTGATCATTCATCTCTATCCCTTCCTCAAAGGTCTCATGGGACGCCAGAACCGCACTCCTACTATTGTTGTCGTCTGGTCAATCCTTCTTGCTTCCATTTTCTCTTTGTTGTGGGTGAGGATTGATCCATTTACAACTAGAGTCACTGGGCCAGATGTCGAAGAATGTGGAATCAACTGCTGATGAGACGCAGCAAGTCCAACCGGAGTCTTGGTCACTTTACATCACACTATCCTGAAACTTGCGAGCTCTGTAGTTACCAGTACCTACTTGTCCAGTATGTTGCTTCTCTCTGTGATATACGTGTATAGAAGGTTATGAAGAATGTCTAGTTCTGTAAATAGAGGAGAGATGTGCCGTTGGATGTAAGCTTGATCCTTTGCTTTCTTTCAGTAATCAGAGTAGCTAGTCGAAGGATGATTCACTCTGTTCTTGTGCCAAGTTTATAAGCACTTCATTCAGCAAAAGAACGTCCACAAGCAATTCAGTATCGTTAATACTCAGATGCTCGTATTTATACCGTCTTTGTTCTCTCAATTAAGTCAAACTGAGGTGGAGACGTCCGAAAAGATTTTTGCACATAAAACCATGAATTAGCACCCATAATGAAGCAATCTAATTACAACAATCAACTGTTATTCTGATTTCTGAATATGCAAAAATTTGTAATCTTTGCTGCTCCATTGGAATTAACAGCGCCCATCTTCCATTCAATACCTAAGCAAGCATCTTTTATTGTTTTTGACATTTACTAACCCTTCAATTAGGGAAAACAATAAATTGAAACCCAATCAACTGAAGAAATCGTGTGTTTGGAGGTATAAAAGGCAGTCATGCGCCCTCAAAAAATGGAGGAATGTTTTTAAGGTGGGAGACGGCCTGCTAGCCGTTATGTTGATGATTGGCGTTCTTCTATCTTAAACTCGAAGCAAAAGCTAAAGGAGATTTGCTTCACTATGGAATTATCAAGGGCCTCAGATGACCAGACACCTCCGGTAGAGAGAGCTTGAATTGTAACAAAGTGTTCCGTGCACACACAGCCATGTTGTTGACAGGAACAAGTTTCAGTGCTTGATATCTGTCCCTGAGAAACTTCTCTTCTGGTCTTACCACCTTTTACGAGAGGTGCATCCACGAAGATGCATGCACAAACACGAGAGAGAGAGAGAGAGAGAGAGAGAGAGAGAGAGAGAGAGAGATCTGACATACATGTACAGCAGCATTTGAACAGATCTATTGAATAGGTCAATCATGATGTAAAAGCATGAAACATACATGAGACAGACAACTTATTTCTTCGCATAAAACAGAAGGAAGTGGAGGAAAACTAGTAACAAGAAATGCCGCCAGATTGCATATGCTAGAATTATGAAGCCTGCGGTGTACTTTGACCCCTAAGAAATCTCCAAGGACCAGTTCCAGTTCCCATCCTGCAGATGCAATAGCCAATTCAGTCAATTACAGGAATGATGGTGATGAACATAGTTCAAAAAAGAAAGAAAGGTAGATGAGCAAAGGAGTGGAAGAGAAGCCCCATTTACGGGTGACACTATGGTCATTCTGAAAAATTAAAGATAAACGTTGGCCTGATTAAACAAGAAATTTTGTTTGCATGAAGAGGCAAATTTGGATTGAGTGCCCACTCCTCGCTCTCGATTTCATTTTTTCTCCTTTTCTTTGGCCCGTTTTATTGTATGTTTCACAAACGCTAATGACATAATTCCTAAGATTCTACCAACTAACAAAATGGACAAAATGAAGAAGTCAACTCGTCACTTGATCAGACCTTTCAGGCCTTTCTACGCAAATCCCAAGGTGGAGATCACATTAAGTCAGATTCTTGCAAATGACTCAGTTAAAAGCCAAAGTTACCTCCAGACACCAGCAAATGTACGCAGACCCATATAGATTGTTAAAGCAACCCAGATTCCGACAAAGCCATTGCTCCTAGAGAGAAGGGACAAGGAAGCAATGCTAACAATAGCCACCAGAACCTGGAAGTTAGGAAAAGAGAGCGATGAAATTAGAAAGGAATTTCGGCTGAACCAAAGTCATGAGATAATAAAGTTTCAGTACTTGCCATGGAGTATGCAGAGTAAGCAAAATCCGAAGCTCCAAAATTAACACCATCAAAAACAAAAGCTAATGAGTTGATTGGCTGCGTAGCTGCAACAAACTGATTGGCATATGAAGGAACATTAAGTTTGGTCGTACGACAGTCTTAATTAGAATGGCATGCTGCTGATTAGTGGGGACATACCGGAAGGCCAACAAAAATAATTTGTTGAACATTGACATCTTTTGTAAATACACCCAATCCAAATCGCAGACCAACCCCACAACAACGGCAAGTCCAAGGCCTAGGACAAAACCCATCTGCAAACAGAGGATGCCGTTGGCCATGTGATAAATCATTCCTTGATAGTTATTTAAAGTACTTAACATGAATAACTCAGGGACAGCCAGACTGCTTATCTTACACGTCAAAACAAAAGTATCAGAATCCCATGTTAATGATACCGTACGAGATAACAAAAGACAGAAGTAGATCACTTCCAACAATCTCATGTTCATTGTAACCAGCATACCTGTAATACCCTGGATGCAGCAGCTGTTGCCTTGCCATAATCTTTCTCAGCAAATGCACTTGCTAATATTGCCTAAAATTTTGTTAGGAAAGGAAAATATCTATCTTTTATCAGTCAAAACTTAAACAATGATTCAATGAGTATGAATAGAAAATTTCCCATTGACACCAGCAACGTTATAAACATTACTTCAAGACCAATGCATGACCAAAGGAAATTGGATCCAGAGTATACTCTAATTAGCTCTATTTGCCAGTTCATGTTACTAGGCTCTGCCGAGGTTCAACTGGGTTTTTATGAAGTGAAAATATGAGCAATTCTTTCAAGAGATCAGACCAGAAGCTGATGAACATTAAATCCCGACTTTTATGGTGCCTCTGTATACTCTTTGATACAAGGTTTCAACGTTTTGTGACAGGTATATAGCAATACAAAACTCACTGCTTCAAGGTTAAGACAGAGAGAAGCATTTACCTGTCCAGCTACAGCCAAACCATCAGCCAGGAGTGATGATGTCATCCACACCTGAAGACATATCTGGAATGCAGCCATAGGTGTTGAACCGAGCCTTGCTGCCATTGATGCAGCTAATGTAACGCAGAATGTAACAGCTATCACTCTAGCCAACAGTAGAACACCTGCAGGCACCAGTGAGCAGAAAGTAAACATTAATCGATACCAATACAAGGTTCAAGTAGATATTTCAGATACACTAATCTAGAACTACAGAAGAAGCAAACTCCAGGTTAATGTTCCAGGTTTTAATGGCATGAACACTACGTTAGCAGAATGGGCAGCAAGTCTAGCAAAAATTTTTACTGGAAGTGCATTAACGATACCATTTCTCCACATCTCAACTTTTTTCATCAGGTGGGCAAACAGTCTGAATTGAAACTTCTTGATTTGGAAATTCACATTCACAAGCAATCCATCGATGTTAGAAATCGACCACCTACCATTTTTCAAGAATCGATGAAATTGCAACTCTTTGATGCTGGGAGGTAAGAGATCAACTTGTTTCATCAGCCTCCATAAGAGAATCACTGATATCAAGTACCTGGAAGGATCGTCTGCCATAATTTACCAGTCCTAATGGCCCAAACGAGTAGAGAAGTGAAAGGAGGAAAATTTTACTCACTGAGAAAGAACATGTGCTATGGCTGCACCACTAACTCCCAAGCGGCAGGTAAAGATAAGTATGGGATCCAAAATGATATTTGCAGCATCTCCTATAACTGTTTTGAACCAATAAACAACGAAATCAGTGGAAGGTCTATGAATCTTGGGAAATAAATTTCTTTTTCTTCCTTGATACATTAACAAGGGAGTTAATCCCACTCCACAAAATCAAGAAGTGTGGTTTACAGATGAAAACTGTATGTAGATGCAGTTATTGCAATTTATCAGGAATAACAAGTGTCATCTTCCTCTCAAAGCAATCAGGAGGAACAATTTAGATTTAAGCTCCTACAGAATTTACTGTTTCAAGGATTTTACCAAGACCTTTGGTCAACACAGAGTCTTTTTAAAAGATGTAAAATTTGCTTCTTACATTTGATTTGCAACCATTAACCGAAGTTGTATACAACAGACGTTAAATAGTAAGACTTTCTAGCAATTAATAGTCCATGTCCTTCAATTAATTAGTTGTGGCTTTTCTCGTGAATGCCAAACTCATTTAAGTACTTGAGGAGCAAAACTAGGACTGAGAGACAGGATAGATGGCTATTATGCTTCTCTAAACCAAGTAATAAAGAAGTCATTAAGAATCAGTCTTAGGTGAGTGGTTGTGTGGATCATAGGGCTTGAAAGCCATCCTTCTCGCCTAACACCCTTTGGCCGTTTTGCATGCTTTACTAATTTCTGTTCTAGCGTGCAATTACATCTGGAAGTCATCTTCCACGCTTGCTAACGTGCTTCTGTACTTTACCAGAAATATTCATGGTCTCAACCAAAAATAGAACATAAATTTAGAACATTTTATTCAGGATCTATGCAGTCATACCACTCCAAAGGAATAGCATTGCACAGGAAGAAGAAGAAGAATAGCGAACATCTTTCTGACCTGTGGCATAAAGAGGAGTTTTAGTATCCTTAAATCCTCGAAAGACCCCTTGCATGGCCAAAGAGAGAAGAACTGCTGGGGCACCAAGTGATCTTAATGTCAAGTACTTTTGTGCGGGAGCCAGCATGGGAGAATTCTGGAGAAAGGTACAATAAGGGACTAATTACATATGCAGGAGATATGTATGCTGGTGCCAGATAGAAGTACTTTAGACGAACAGAGAGAATTGCCTTATTGTCAGAACATGTGAAGATGAATCTCGAGTAAGTTCTTCACAATTATCATTTGTAATGGACATGCAATGTGATTGTACAAACAACAGCAATGATCTTGAATCAGTAAACCCTGGTCAGGTGATGCCCAAAGCAATCTTTACACTGTACTCAATTTTTCTTTCATGCATTTGTTCATGTCAGTAAACATAAATAACTGAAAAAAAGATGCCACTCCAACAACAATTTTCTAATTGAGTGCTTTCAGTATAGATATAGTATTTCACTACAAGTTTCACGCTATGAGGAACTTGGAAAAAAGCCAAAGCCGAAAACCCTTTCTTCATCCTCTTAGCTATAAGTTTTTGAGAATTGGCTTCGTCTTTGCCTTTCTGAGATCACAAAACCAGTCAAGAAAGGGGACGGGTTGAAAATGAAAATCTCCAAAGTCAGATTTGTCTCAAAGACACAAGTAACTTATGCAGACTTTCAATAATTAAAGAGCATTTTGTTATCTCATGAAAGGCATCACCAATATAAATCTTAAAGTTGATTATCTACATTTGATAAGGAAATTTTTTGAGGCACTCATATGATCAAGCAAGAGAATTGATGGGAAATATGCACATAGCACAGCAGTTAGCAAAATACTACAAATGGGCATTTTTAGACTGCAAAGGATCTTACAGATTTGACACCCATGAAACCCAGGAGAGTTTTTGCTCCCAATATAAGGAGCAATGTTTGCAAAAGACCGAGAATGCAACCAATTACTAAAGCTGTTGAAGCAGATGGAATATGTCTCCTCTCCTTGCACGATTTAAATTTGTCTGCATCGCTGTCGGTGCCAGATGGAGACTCACAAGTACTTGGTATCATATCTGGCGACCAACAAGGAAATTGTCAATAATATATCAAAATAGTTAGAATGTAACTAGCAAAATTTTTAAAGCAGTGTGATGGACGAATCTGCTTGCATATGACAAAAGACAATGCCAACCGGCCACAACTTGAACAGAACAAAATCTACATTCACTGGACATCCAGAGCCTAACTGATATTAAGTTTGATTTTCCCGTCTTTGTTTGTGTGCTAGTGAGAGAGAGAGAGAGAGAGAGAGAGAGAGAGAGAGTACCTTTTTCTTGCATAAGCTCTTTATTTTCACTCTTAGTTGCTGAACCTTTTTCAAGGTTCTCAAGCGCAACATCTTCTGCAATCACTTCTTTCATTTCACTGAGTTTGATAGAACCTTTTTCTGGTTCCTCACCTGTTGCGGATTCATTACCAACTCTTCCAACAGTTTCCTCCTCAGCAACAAAAGATGTAGTTATACTGACTAGGGGAAATATGGTAATCCTTGAAGCTTGATTAAATATAGCGATCGAAACTCCGACAGCAGCAATTTCCACCGGACCTACGTAAAATATGATCTCAGCATAAAATCCATGTATATCAGAAAAGCAATTCATTCATAACATGAAAAAATCAATTTGCAATAAGCTGTCTTTTTTGTGGGTTTATAATGTTTCCCTCCCTAACTACCTGCCAGAAAAATCACAATTTACCATTTGGCAAATATCACAAGCATCCAGCATGGTATACAAACTGGTGTGAAAACTTCCCTGAGCAAGTGCTACAAGTGACTAGTAAGAACACATCATATAACCAACAAGGAATTCAGCCTGCCAGTGAATATTAAATAATAACAGACAATCCTATGAAAAATGTCCAAATCCTTTCCCCTAAAGTGAATTTGGCAAAATGTTCATAAGCAATATAAAATCATTGGGATGCATATCCATACTCCTGTTCATTAAAAACTATTCCCAGTCTGCATCAGAAAAATGCGGATCCATTCAATCTCACGTAGTCCTATTGGTAGTGCAAAGTAGGATCACATACTACAAGGATAGGTGTAAAGGCAACTAGCTTTTGCTTTGCTGGAATAAATTTAAGGCTTCATCAACGAAATAAGGTTTCATCAATGAAATTTATCTTTCTTCAGTATAAAAAATCTAATCAAGACCAACAAATTGTTGCAGGTGTGGTTATGCATCTTTTCGATATACTGCAATACACTATTTCAATATACAAAAATGCAAAAGTGGTTTTTGGTGCATGGCCTGTTATGTATGACAAGTGATTTTGACAATCATTTATTGGGAAAAGAAAAGTACTCTATGTGATGAAGTCCTACAGATTTGCTTCAATTATGAAGATAGAGTTCAATAATCAGACCTAAGCGGCCAATAAATGCTGTGTCAATTAGGGAAGCAACAGGATCGGCAGCTAAAGCCAAGGCTGCAGGAAATGCAATCCTTAGTATCTCTAAGCCAAGCGCATCCATCTTGAAAACAAGCCTGAAATTAAATTTGCATATGAGCATCAGCTTTCCAAAAGAAACAGATAATGCTTTTCCACTATCCATATAGGCCGCAGCTTGAAGGAGCAAAAGGAGATGATCATATAGAAACCAAAATATGTATGTGTTTATGGAAATGAACCTTAGAACTGCCTCCAAAGGTTTAACTTCAGAAATGAATTGTTGGAACTGAAAAAAAGTAGAGAGGCATCATGCTGTACCTTGTATCTCTGAAGAAAACAATGAAGGGCATGTTCCACTTGCTCTTAGATAGATGCTGAACACTGTCCTCTGGCATCTTTTCCAGTAAATTCAAGTCACTTGGCCCAGATATATTACAGTAAATGCAAAATGAGAGGCGTTTTGTCTTTGGCTGGTCCTAAAGCAGGGGACCTAATAGCTTTTTGGCAACTGCAGAAAATGAACTATCATCAAGTTTTCACCAACATTGCTCTGCATCATATGCGAAGTTCATGATGACCATGCTACAGCCATCAGATATGATATGAAGATTGAAGAAGCGTGCAAAGCATGGACATTTTCTAAGGAAAAACAGTCCAACTAGATGGACTGAAGGCTAGTAAGTTAAACAGCACTGGCTGAGGAACCACCATGGAACTTTAGGGTCACATATAGAAGAAAGATAACCAGCACTTTAGACCAACCTCTCTGGTGGGATATTGCCGTGGAGAGTGGAATGACGGAAGAAACAAGATGAGCTGAGTACCATGCACAATGGAGATTACACGCGATAAAACTTGAGCCTTATTTATTAGAGCGTAAACATCCTCACTCCTCCAAAATGGTGGCGGATGAAAGGAAATATATTTATTATATCTTTAAGATGCCTCCAAGTACTGCCAGCCCTCTTATGGAGTATCCAGTATATCCAGTACTCTAGTTTTGTTCGGCTGAAAAAGGTTCCAAAAGAGAAGCAAAGAAAAAGATGCTCTTATGGGGATGTGACCAAAGAAACAATTGCCACGTACTGGGTAGTGCATATGATGTGGCATCAACCTTAGATATTGTAAAGGCTTCCATAAAGAACATGCATAAAAATTTCGGGTGCAAGGATTGGCAGAAATCAGTGTCAACAACTAGCTTCGCCTTTAGGTCGCAACTGAGATATAACGACCCAGGATACTGTGGACCAAAATATAGCATCAGATGAACAATGATTAATTGAGTAAAGGAAATTCCATGTGAATACATTTGCATGTCAAAGTGTCCAAATTAGCAAACCAAAGGGAGTAGCCGAGACGGCAGATATCGGAGACTAAGACATGTGTTACTAAGACAGGACATGGGACCTTCCCTAGTTCCAACTTCCCCTGATAACAACCAAACATGCAGAGAGACAGAGACAGGGAAAGACAGAAAGAGACGCTTCCATCGGAAACAGAGCTCCTCCGTTACACGCCCACGATAACTGCTCTGCCCCTGCTCATGCGCATTGCTCAAGCAAATCGGAGGGGAAATTGTGCTGGGTCTCGCGAACAAACGCCCCAAAAGAAGCAAGACATCAGCAAGAACTCACTGTCAAGTCCTTACTCTGTACAAACAACAGAAAAAAAAATAAAGCACAGAAATTTAAATGCACCAACATCATCCTTTTGACTTCATACAACACCAACACAACACACAACCATTAAACACGATTCAATTCAGCATAATCGTCTCCGTCGACTCATTATAATCACTTGGAAGAGTTTTCTCGATTTCTGAACATGGTGTTATAGCTTTTACCAATAGGAATTTGACTCGAGCACTCTTCGTTCTTTTCCACTCAATATAGACTCATATAATCCATAAGATCAGACTTCATCCATCGCATTTGTAGATCATGCTGATACTAATGGATGACCCAACTAAAAAGCTACAATGTAACTAAAGTATATACCGTAGTTGATTCGACATGTCCTCTTTGCACCTATCATAGTTGGAGTCTACTCAATGATTTTTACCATGAAAAGGTTAATAATAAATTATCTACATGTGCAAGCCTTTTTCTTAACTATCGTTATTGCACGCAATTTTATATATAAGAGATAAGGGACTTGTGAATTAATCAAGCATCTCAAAACTACTGTAGATCGGCATTGACGATATACATTTTGCAACGCCAATAATGCATGCTAAAGTTCTTAAAATGTGATTTGCCTGGTCCAGCAGAATGAGTTTATGCAATACTTGCTGCTAGTGCATAGTGATCACCTCGTTGAAAAGCCGGGCATTGGTAAAAATGGATAAGCGTTGAATGAACAGTCAAATCTTTTTTCAAGACGACTCCAAGATATAAAAAATAACATTCATATACGATGATCACCCCGTGCTTGTATATATGAAGAAACTTCAACTCTAATCATCAACCACCATTCTTCAACATGGTCGAGGTCATCTCAACGGTGCATCATCATTTCCCCAGCTCAAAGACGAAGACTTGATTAATTAACCATCCGTTTCCTTGGTTCCATATATGAAGATCTCACAGCTCAGCGCAAGGAGCACACATGTACAAACAACATGCAAAATGTACTGGATGAACTAAAGGTACTAAGTGGAGGATCTGGGTTAGTATTAATCCTCTCAGAAGCAGAGAATGCAACCTAGGAAGCTTAGAAAAATGAAATGTGCATCTGCCATGTACTTGAAGATGATGAAGCAAGCTTGTCGTCTTGAAGAAAAAACACTCATCATTTGACATATGCAAGGGAACCAAAACAAAACGAAAAGAAAGAACCCACGAACCTTTCTGATTCTTTTCTCTGATTGTGTGTGATGTAGAGAGAACATGCAAGGTTCTTTCCACCAACTCCTTTAGGCACACATGCAGAAACCATTTGCCTGCTCTTCCCCTTTTAAAGTGTGTCCATCGTCCTCACTGCTTTTTTTTTTTTTTTTTTTTTGGGGTGTCCGAAATCCTCACGGCTCGAAACAAAAATAAATTGTACTACTTATATTGTGCATACTAGCAGCATAGAAGTTTCTTTCATATAAGTGGCTTTTAGAGAATGGTACATGATAAAATATTTAAATAATAAATTAAGCTTTTACCTAGCGACTTAAGTTTTTAGAATAATTGACAGTGATTTCATTAAATCTCCTACAATATCGTTAGAAGGTCCTAATTGAATCTTCTAAGCACCCCTAATAGTCTTCCCTAGGTTGACATTTCCATACTAAGACTATTTGTGTGAAAAAAAAAAAAATATATTTTACACTATCGCTTTTTACTTGCCTAATTATTTTTTATTCCTGTTATGAAGCCAAAAGCAAACTATTAACATGTCAACATAATGTTTACACTTGCCATGTTATGCTCGCAATATCAACTTGAACTTATTGTTAAAGGCTTTGTGCAACATTTGATTTCCAAGATTAATTCAATATTTTTTTTTAAAGAACGTTTAATATTTCTTTCTTTACTAAAGTGACACTAAAGCATCGACTATCGCACTAATTTAATATCAATGCTTACTTATGTTAACGTGAGAATTAAAAGCATATAAAAGGAAAAGGGAAAGAAGGGATTCTCGACCTCCAATAATATCAAAAGATGCATGCATGAAGAAGGAAAAAAACTGGTCCTTCAAAAATTTGAATGCATGAAAATTTAGATACGTCAGCATGACCCTAGGAGCAGTGCAATTAAAGGTATTATGTGGTCATCGAAAACCGTACCATGCATTAGTTTAAGTGCTTTGGTGGGTTGCTTGCAACATTTTCAAATTGGAGACCACGTTGGAAACCCAATACCCCATCAATGTATGCCATGTCTCCATGACCTAATTTTTGTTGGTATTCTCTATCTATGCTTGCTATATGGTTTGATCTGATGAACTTTGACCTATTGGGTTTCAAGGCCGAAGAAACTTAACCAAGAGGTAAACATGGATGATCAATTCCCACTTGCATCACACCGGGCTTGAGTGTTTTCATTTTATAAGGGCCACCTAGGGTTATGTTAGTATAAAAACTTTGTACGCATCCCAAGATGAGACCCGCATAATTGATAATTGATTTATAATAGTGCAATAACCTCTCAGTGGAAATGTCTCTCTGGTGATCACCCGACCACGTCACCTGCATTAAGAGTAGTTTGTTTATGGATATAATGCGATTATGCCGCTCCACTTAGGAAAATATTAGACTTACTCAGAAGCTTAACTAAAAAGGATCTCTTACTAAATGATGTGTCTACGGCCAAAAAAAGGTTGTCACGTCATTTAGTAAGAGAGATTTGGTACAATTTTTTAATATGTCTATTGTCTAGCATTATTTCATCACTTAATTGGTAAAAGCTACGGGTTTCTTTAGCTTTAGGGATGAGAAAATTGTACGGTCGCAAAATGGAAATGCAAGAATGCGACCAAACACAACTCCGTTTCTCTTTTTCTCCTGGTGTCAGAGATACTAATAAATTGTTAACTTCTTGAAAGTTCACAAGGGGATATTCAGATTGGTAATCTAAAGTGGAATGTAATGAAAATAGATCAAGGACAACAATAGTAGGTGATAGCCACCGGAAGATATCACGACACATTTTTTTGTCTCTTGTTTGGTTTGTGAATCAGGTTATCAAAGTTATAAAACATGATCAGAGATTAGTGCATCTGCAACAAAGCTAATAGAGAAGGTGGACGGACCTAACTGATGGATGTTGATGCTCGCATTTGAAGATAACTTAGTTTATCGTCAAGGAATGCCATTAACCTCTTAAGGGTTTCTTTCTTTCTTGAAATCCCTACATCTTCATTAGCCCTTTTCACGACTATAATTAAGAAATCCTAAGTTGACCTTTTCGACGATGAATTAATTAAGACATGTCCACCTTAATTCCATTTCCATGTTTATGAATATGTGCCCGAGGCCGCGGGCCTGGAAGTTCTATTGGATTTACATGTAAGTTAAAGGAACAACTTGCTTATCAAAGATTAGAATTGGCATTATGCCAAAATTAAGACGGAAGCTTTGGCGTAATGGAGGTACAACGAGTACATAGGTATTAACGTGTGATTTATATTTATCATGGAGCATATTTGTAATATATTTTTGTCTAACTATAAATATCAACATGGAATCAAAGTAGGAAAACCAATCAAATTCTCCAACATCTCCACCCCAAGTCAACTTTTTCTTTACTCCAGTTACTATTTCAATAGTATCCAATGTATCTCTAAATTCTTTCCCTTATCTACCATCTCTTTACCTAGCATTTTCTCTTTCTGTTAATCCCAATTTCCCATCACCTCTCAACAACTTTGCACCCAATTTCATATCATTTTCCCTCTTTTCTATTCCTACTCAAATTACGGCCGTGTAGTCAATATCATCATCTATTGTTCTTCCCAACATCATCTTACTTGTCAGATCTATAACAAGGCCGAGCATATCATGCTACAATGTCAACAACAGTTCCACCATGCATTTGTCACGGTCCGTGAATCCTCCCGTACTTGTGACACTTGTGAGTGGCACTTGGGGTTATCTGGTGAAGAGTATGTGGCAGAAGGGTAGAACACAACTGGTCTGTGGGAGTGGCGTCAGGACGATTGGTGCTAGGAATTCTGGGATAGAAGGATTATATTACTTGGGAGCTCTGAAGACGGGGTAGGCCTCCCGTGCACAAAATGGTCGGGAGTTGATGCCGCTCTCCTGACGAGGCCATGACAAGCTGAAACCAGTTGTTGTGCCTAAAGAGAACTGCTGCCTTACTCGATGGACTAGACGCTCGAGTGAAGCTGGGCATGGTAGGATCTTGTACGAAGAATCATTTACCGTATCGTTCATGGAACAGCTAAAGAAGGAAGGCTGGCCTGGCGAATTCCACTCGCTAGGCGCCCGCGGGTCGTTCTGAGGCCAAGGAATCTCTCGGCCCGTGACAAGTGGTATCAGAGCAGGAATCCCTCCAGTAAGCAAGTGAGCAAGTCGGAGAATTGAGCTTCTCGCTCTAGTGCATCGAACTGATGAGTGCCCGGTCCAATCCTAGTGGGTGGAAAGTGAATGGCCGGGGCAAAAAAAAAAAAAAAACTCGAACGAAGCTGCGCTCTCTGCTCCTAGGATAGAAATAGTACTAGGATGAGTCGGTACCTCGCCGAGCCGCTAGGGAGTTCGAGAAGAACCGAACCCTTGCTGAATGGGGATATCTGGATCGATCGGTGAATACGAAGAAGAGGTCTACTGCCACGTTTTCAACAAGAAAAGAACCTCCATTGGTCTGCTGGAGTCAAGATGCTGGTTAGGCTGAAAGGGTGTTGCCAAAAGATGCGGTTGGCGAAAAATGCCACACTTGCCAAAAAGCGCAGGTGACTGAAGGGCCGAGCGGCTGAGATCAAAAGAGGCCACCAATGGAGCAAAACCTGTTTTGTTGGGTGAGTGTGACCGTTCGATGTGAATTCCCAAAAGTGGCACATCAATGGTTAATTTACGCAAGGAAGCGATAGAGCAGAGATCGCAATGTGGGCGTTGCAAATTGAGTAGGGGAGAATGTCACGGTTCGTAAATCCTTCCGTACTCGTGACACTTGTGAATGGCGCTCGGGGTTATCTGGTGAAGAGTATGTGGCAGAAGGGTAGAACACAACTGGTCCGTGGGAGTGGCGTTAGGACGGTTGGTGCTAGGAGTTCTGGGATAGAAGGATTATATCACCTGGGAGCTTTGAAAACAAGGTAGGTCTCCCGTGCACAAACTGGTCGGGAGCTGATGCCGCTCTTCTGACGAGACCATGGCAGGCCAAAACCAGTTGTTGTGCCTAAAGAGAACTGCTGCTTTATTCGATGGACTAGATGCCCGAGCAAAGCTGGGCGTGGTAGAATCTCGTACGAAGAATCATTCACCGTATCGTTCGTGGAATAGCTAAAGAAGAAAGGCTGGCCTAGCAAATTCCGCTTGCTAGGCGCCCGCGGGTCGTTCCGAGGCTAAGGAATCTCTCGGCCCGTGACAAATTCATGCCACTAATCTATTGGACTTCTTCTCAACTCTCTCAATTAGTGAAACTTCTTATTCAATGTCATATATTGATGGTGGAATATCGGCACACATGACTATTGATATTGGTAAAATCATAAATTATATACCCTTTTACATTTTAACAATAATCTCGGTTGGTGATGGTCATATATTACCTAAGAAGCAAGTCGGTAAAACCTTTTTACATATTAGTTCTCAATCTTTGCTATTATCTCATGTCTATGATGTCCCTAGTCTTGCTTGCAATCTCTTCTTAGATATTCAGCTTTGCTGTAAAAATTATTTTGCTATTGATTTTAATTGTTCATCCTTTCCATTGAAGGGCCAACGAATCGGGAAATTCTCCTCTAAGATGATTCTTCTTATGGTCTTTGTCCGATTTCCAACTCATTGGTGTCATCTCACTAGCATCCCATCATGGCTTCTTCTGCTTCATTCACTCATTGGCATCCTCATCTTGACCATCCTAATAAACAAGTTTTGAATTGTGTTTGCAATTCTAGCTCTAAGTCGATGTCTTGTGAGTCCTATTTTGAGGGGGAATCTCATTGATCGCCTTTAAGTATGTCGGTCATTATGCGTCTTTTCCTCTAGTTATAATCCATTTTCATGTATGGGCGAGTCCAATTTTATCTAATTCTTATATTTTGTGTTATTTATTAATGACTACCTCTCATTCACTAGGGTTTTTCCATGAAAAATAAATTTGAAGGGCCTACACACTAAGCGTGTGCAAAATGGACCTCCCAAACTGGGAACGGCCTAAATTGGACCAAATCGGCCAATTTGGTCCGATTCCCAAGGATGTCAATCCAATTCTCAGTTCCTAAAAGTGGAACCGGTACCTGAGCAGTCCAGTTCTCAATTCCAAGGCAGAACTAGATTGGACAAGATCGACTAAATATAAATTTTTATTTTTTTATTTCTTTAAAAAAAATTAGGAATAACTTAACATTATCTCAATCCTGCTCTATGTAGTGGCAAAAAAGTAATGGGAAAAAATTAGTTGGAAAAAAGTAACTAATTTGTTCCATTAGACCATATTGGAACCAAACCAAACACACTTGCTTTTATTGTTTTATTGAAAATATATGCAATGCCAAAATTAAATTTTTACAACTCATGGGTGAGGTGAATAAGCTGATAGAGTTGTGGAGTCTGATAAAGGAAAATAATATTCAAGCGCAAAAACAATTTATTTTAGGCAGTTACCAATCTTGCAATAGCATACATGTAATTTCCATATTAATTATGTATACCCTACTCTTGCTATATATAGGGCAATATCTTTTATCGTTGTAATGCCAAAGCTTGTAACCCTAGAGCTTATAACACTGATATTGATAGTGGAAGATTGCGGCACCATGATTTTTCCCTTTTTCCTGATTTTGGAAAGGGTTTTCCACGTAAAAATTCTCGCTCGTTTTCTTCTCTATTTTTTCTCTTCATATACTCGCATCCCTAGCAACTGGTAACAGAACTTGGTTTTGGCGAAATAGTGGAATGAATATGGATGAAGGGAAGGTGAAGATCAATCGATCGATTCGATGGCAAGGACTTTAGTTTCAAGAAGATGCAAATTGAGGATATGTTGTACTAGAAGAACTTGCATTAGCCTCTATTTGGAGAGAAACCAGAACTTATGACTCAAGAAGAGTAGGAATTGTTAGATTGACAAGCTATGGGTTTGAGTCATCTCACATGGGTGCATAATGTTGCTTTCAACATTGCCAATGAGGCAACAACGGTGGATTTGATGGTTGTGTTGTCCAATATGTACATGAAGCATTCTGGATCAAACAAGGTATATTTGATGCATTGTCTTTTCAGCCTGAATATGGATGAGGCTGCTTCCATGACATATCACATCAATGAATTTAATGTGATTACGAATCAGTTGAGTTCGGTGGATATCAAATTCGATGACAAGGTAAAATTTTTAATTTTATTATCTTCTTTACTTGAAAGTTGGAGTGCAACGTGACTGCAGTGAGCAGTCCATCTAGAAAGAAAAAGTTGAAGTTTCAAGCAATCCGAGATTTGATTCTTAGCAAGGATATTCACATAAGAGAATCAAGTGAATTTTCTGGTGCTACCTTAAATAC
Source organism: Eucalyptus sideroxylon (assembly GCA_014182405.2). Taxonomy (NCBI): domain Eukaryota; kingdom Viridiplantae; phylum Streptophyta; class Magnoliopsida; order Myrtales; family Myrtaceae; genus Eucalyptus; species Eucalyptus sideroxylon. The sequence continues at coordinate 41,726,005 of CM024557.2, forward strand.
TGAAAGTAGAGGAAGAAGCAATCAACGAGGGCAGAAGCAATATCATGGTCAATCAAAGTCTAGAGGGAGAAGCAAATCTAGATCTTGTGGAGAAATAATTTGCTAAAATTGTGAAAAGAAAGGCCATCTAAAACAAGATTGTAGAGCCCCAAAGAAGAAATTTCAGTATCGAGACCAAAATCAAGATGAAGAAAAATCTGTGAATGCAACTCTTGAAAGGATGCATGATAGTGATGTTTTAATTTTGAGCATTGACAGTCCAATTGAGTCTTGGATTCTTGATTTTGGTGTGTCTTTTCACTCTACTTCATGCAAAGAATTAATGCACAATTTTATTACTGGAAAATTTGGAAAGGTTTATCTTGCTGATGATGAACCATTGGATATTATGGGAAAGGGTCATGTTTATATAAAATCTACTAGCAAATATCAATGGAAGTTGCATGATGTTAGATATATTCCAAGACTTCAGAGAAATCTAATCTCTGTAAGTCAATTAGACAACATGAGATACATAACTGTTTTTGGGGATTGCTCTTGGAAAATACTTAAAGGTGCTTTGGTTGTAGAACAGGGAATAAAGTCAGGAATGCTCAACATAATTGAAAGCAGCAGAGACCACAGCAATTGCTGAGTCTGAAGTTGATTCCAAATTATGGCACTGCTGGCTTGGACACATGAGCGAAAAGGGGATGAAATTGTTAGCATCTAAGGGAAAACTGCTAAAAGATATTTATGTGAAGATTGTGTTCTAAGCAAACAGAAATGTGTCAGTTTTTCAAAGATTAAGAGAGAACCAAAGAAAGGAAAATTAGAGTTGGTGCATATAGATGTGTGGGGACCAGCTCCTATGAATTCCCTAGGAGGCTAACACTATTATGTCACATTCATGGATGACTCCACCATAAAGGTATGGGCTTATTTTTTTGAAAAATAAATATGATGTGTTTGCTACTTTTAAGAGATGAAAAGCTGAAGTGGAGAATGAAATTGGCTTGAAGATTAAATGTCTAAGGTCCGATGATGGTGGTGAGTATTATAACAAGGAGTTCAAGCAATTTTGTGCAAAGAATGGAATCAGAATGATAAGAATTGTTCTCAATAGACCGCGGCGAAATGAAGTTGCTGAAAGGATGAATAGAACTCTAAATGAGCGTGCAAGAAGTATGAGATTGCATGTAGGATTACCCAAGATATTTTGGGTGGATGCAATTAACACAGTAGCATATTTGATTAACAAAGGACCTTCAATTCCACTTGCTTTTAAGTTACTAGAAGAAGAATGGAGTGGAAAGAAGGCAAATCTCTTGCATTTGAAAGTTTTTAGTTGTGTTTTGTATGTCCACATAGATTCTGAAAATAGAGATAAGCTTGATGCAAAAGCTAAAAAATGTTTTTCATTGGATATGGTTCTGATTATTTTGGTTATCGATTTTGGGATGAACAAAATAGAAAAATAATAAGAACTAGCTGATGTTACATTTAATGAAAATATGTTGTATAAGGACAAATTTGCCCAAAATCTCGTGTAAAGAAACAAATGGTGGAGAATACTGAGATTAAATTAGAGGAGGTTTAGGAATGTTCTCGTTGAAATTCCTAAAATTGTTGCTATCGATTCTAATCAAAAACCATAACAAGAATTACGTACACCTGAATCCACTTTGAGAAGATCTAGTAGAACACCTAAACCTATACAAAGATATTTTCCATCATTGCATTATTTGCTTTTGACTAACGTTGGCAAACTAGAAAATTTTTTTGGAAGTAGTGCAAGTTAAAGATTTTTGTTAAGTGGGAGTTAGCAATGCAGGATGAGTTGGACTTTGGACTCACTTGAGAAGAACAAAACTTTGGTGTTAACTCAATTACCAAATGGGAAGAAAGCATTGCAAAACAAGTGGGTGTATTGGGTCAAAGAAAAACCTGATGGCAACAAAAGGTACAAAGCAATGTTAATAGTAAAAGGGTTTCAGCAAAAGGAATGAATTGATTACACAGTGATTTTTTTTTCTCCTATTGTAAAATTGACTATTATTAGGTTAGTATTAAGTATTGTTGTGCTAAGAATTTACATCTAGAGTAGTTAGATGTTAAGATTGCATTCCTCCATTGTAACATGGAGGAGGATATCTGCATGGTACAACCAGAAGATTTTTAAGTTCATGGAAAAGAAAATTATGTCTACAAATTGGGAAAAAAAAAAAGTTTATATGACTTGAAACATGCTCCTAGATAGTACAAGAAATTTGACATTTTTATGTGTGGTAATGGGTTCATTAGAAGTGAAATGGATCATTGTTGTTACTTCAAGAAATTTGATGACTACTATATTATTTTGTTGTTTTTATGTGGATGATATGCTCATCGCAGGATCTAGCATGAGGGAGATCAACATACTGAAGCAGTAATTGTCAAAAGAATTTGAGATGAAGGACTTGGGCATAGCAAATCAAATTCTTCGGATGAGGATCACACGGGATAGATCCTAAGGAATTATAAAATTATCTCAAGAAAAGTACATTGAAAAAGTGTTGGATAGATTTGGAGTTTAGAATGCAAAGCCCATAAGTATCACATTTAGGAAGTCACTTCAAGCTCTCAAGAAAGCAATCACTAAAGATAGATGAAGAGCGGGAGTATATGATTAAGGTGCCTTATGCATTAGCTGCTGGCAATTTAATGTACGTTATGGCATGTACTCGACCGGACAAAGCTGATGTAGTGAGGAGTTGTGAGTAGATACATGGCAAATCCAGGAATAAAGCATTAGGAAGCTATAAAGTAATTATTAAGATACTTGAGGGGCACTTTAAGTATGTTATTATGTTTTATGAAAAATGACGTAACTTTACAATGCTTTGTTAATACAAATCTTAGTGGTGCCTTGGATAATGGGAAGAGCACCTCGGGTTATATTTTTACTTTAGGTGGCACTGCAATCAGTTGGATGTCTAGACTTTAGACATGTGTCTCTCTCAACCACTAAGGTAGAGTATGTTGTTATATTTAAAGCTGGTAAGAGATGATTTGGTTGAAAAATTTTCTGAAAAGATATAGGTAAGGAACAAGATAATGGTATTATTTTTAGTGACAATCAAAGTGCTATTTATCTTGCAAAGAATCCAATATTTCACTCAAGAACAAAATACATTGAGTTAAAATATCATCAAATTCATTAGTTGATTGATAATGGGACATTGTCATTGACGAAGATTCATGGTGTAGAAAATCTAGCAGATATGTTAATAAAAGTTGTCACCATTGAGAAACTAAAGCTATGCATTGTCTCAGTTGACCTCCATGGTAAGTGATGAGAAGGCCACCGCACTAGGACAATTTGAGCTACAAAGATAAAGACTATGAAAGATTATTGTTATTTTTTTGAAGATCAGCCTCCAAGTGGGAGATTGATAGAGTTGTGGAGTCTGATAAAAAAAAAAAAATATTCAAGCGTAGAAATAGTTTGTTATGATGTAATTTCCACTTAATTATGGTCACTCTATATCAATATCTTTTATGTTATCTTGTAATATTAAAGCAAATAATAGGGCTTTTACTATTGCTAATGACATACATATAATTTCTTCATATATTCACATAATTATGTAATTCGTTTTGAACGTAATGGTATTATTCAACACTTTTCTTGTCCAAACACCCCATTTCAAAATGGTTTGTTAAAATGCTATATGAAAAGGGATCATATGCCTTATTCATTTTATTGTTTATAAATGTAATGTTCATTTCCAAGCTGATTTGTAACCCTAAAGTTTGTAATGTCATGTCTGATAGCTAATGGAGAATGCATCAAATCACAAATTGCCTCAAGTAGTCATGTTTTTGTTAATCATCACATTCGGTTTGATGAGAAGAATGTTCCCTTTTCACAAAATCCTTCCTGATTTTGTAGAAAGAGTTTTCAGCCTAGTAAAATTCTTGTTAGGCTTGTTTTCATTCTCTATCCATTTTCTCTTCATATATTCACCAAATCTCTTCCACATCAAACTCAAAAATGGAATTTCTAAACCTAGAAAATTTTTAATCTCTATCTCTTTTCACAAAAAGACATCTACTTAAAAATCTTTGGCCATTCTTGACCCATGTTGGAAACAGTCATGATAGATGAATTTAACACCTCAGTCACAAATCAATATGGGATATTACACCACTTGATCCTTCTAAGAATTAGTTAGTTGTAAATGGGTTTTTAAGGTTAAGGAAAAATCCAATGGAACTATTGAATGCTTCAAGGCTCACCGTGATGCACAAGGATTTAAGTAACATATCATATTGCACTATGACTAAACTTCTAACCCAACTATTAAACTCAATATAATTCAAGTTGTTCTCTCTATTGCGATTTCAATAGAATGGGTCATAAGTCAATTTAGGCTTCATTCATTTCATGGAAAATAACTTCTAAAAAGCTTTTGGTAGCTTTTCTAGCATTCATTTCACAAAAAGGAACTAGTTAAGGAAAACATTTTCTGCTATTGGAAAAAATACCTTCAAAAGTAGGGAAAATGTTTTACACTTTCTAAAAAAGTGAAAAACGTTTTGCATAATTTCTTCCACCTCACTTTCTTTCATCAAACACATTTTCATTTTTTTTATTATTTTAAGAAATTGAGTTTTTAATTTCTTTTTATCTTTCTTTCTTTTCTTTTCGTATACTTCCTTAGCCTTGACTAATCAAGCCATGAGCCAGCTCGAGCCTCGTTGGATTGTGGTGAGGTCAAAGCTCACCAATGGCCAATCACGATCGACCAGGTGATTGTGGCGATAGGCCACAAGCCAGCTCAAGCCTCGCTTGCCTATGGCAAGGTTGAAGCTTGCCAGTGGCCAGTGCCAACTGCTACCATGCCCAACGACCAACCAAGACCAAGGAAGAAGAAGAAATAAAGAAAAGAAAAGAAAATTTCAAAAATTGTAAAATAAGTTTTTAAAAAAATAAAATAATAATTCTATTTTGAAAATGAGTGTATGCAGGAAAATATTTTCCTTACTAAATGGAAAAGAATATTTTCTAGTTCATTTTCAAATTTTAGCTAAACATTGAAAAATATGGTTAATTTCCTAAAAAATGACTTCTTGGAAAACAATTTCAGAAAATGCCACACTTTCTATGGAACGTATGGAACCTTAATGTTAAGAATATCTTCATGTATGGCATCATTTGTGAGGAAGTTTACAATCTTAGTTTCTCTCTTATTAAGTTCCCGAATCACGGGTCCTATTTGTAGAAAGCCATTTGTGGTTAAAAGCAAGTTCCACTTGCATGGTTTCTGCATTTCAATATATTTTATATTTATCTTTGGGTTTCACGGCAAGTAAGGTGGATCTATTGTTATTTTTCTATGCTTCTTGGGATTTTCTATTTCTTCTATTATATATTGATGATATTCTTGTCATCGATGGTATTCCTCATTTATTAAGGCCTCTGATTTCTTGACTCTCATAAGAATTTGTTATAAAGGATCTTGGACCAATTCACTATTTCCTTGGCATTGAGGCTTATCACCACTCTAATGATATGTTTTTATCTCAAGTTAAGTATGATGATGGCCTTTTACGCAAGTTTGACCTTTCTAAGGTCAAGCCTATATCTACTCCCTTGGCCTTAGGACTTTGTTGTTTGCTAACGATAGTAAGTTTTGTGATTCTTCAGTGTTGTATTAACAAATGGTTGATGCTCTACAACATGTGTTCATGACTAGACCCGATAGTAGTGTTGATGTGAATTTGGTTAGCCAATTCATGCATCAACCTAGATTACCTCATCTCCAAGCTGTCTAATGCATATATCGACATTTAGCTATCACATCCACCCACGGATTGCTCATTGAGCAATATTCTCCTACTTCATTGGTTGCTTATGCAAATGCAAGACTGCGTTGGGTGCTCCCATAGTTGATATTTCACCTATGGAATTTGTGTTTTTCTACACGTCAACCTTGTTTCATGGAGTGCCAAGAAGCAAACCATTGTAGCCCACTCTAGTATGGAGGTTGATAATCACGATGTCACTCATTGTGTTGCTAAGACTATTTGGATTCATCATTTACTTCATAAGCTCAGAGTCCCCCATTTTAATCCTCTCACCATTTATTGTGACAATATCTCTGCCACATATTTTGCTCTCAACCCTATGTTTCATGCTCACACCAAACTCATTGAGTTGGATTTTCACTTTGTTCGAGAGTAAGTTGCTTCTAGCAATCTTCATGTTGCTACATGCCTACAGTGAATTAGCTAGAAGACATCTTCACCAAGGGATTACCTAGTCCACGTCACAAGGTATTGACATCTATTCTCTTAGTTGTTACACTTAATTCAGAATGAGGGGTAGTATTAATTTGTAATTTATATGTAATATAAAGTTTTTTTTATAATTATGTTTCTATCTATATTCTTAATGTAATTAATCACTCCTATAATTATAGATTATATAACTTTAGTTGGGATTGAACAACCATAAATACCTTATCGTTATTTTCTTTCATACTCTAAATATCAACAATAGGAAGATACCAAAGCCTTCTCAAATTGGTAGGGCTGGTGGAACCGCAATTGGCATGTTGTGGTGGGCGTCCTAGATTGAGCACTGAAGAACCGAGTGGGAAGACAGGTGAGCTCCAACGTCACTTCATCACCCGGAAAAAAAAAAAAAGTGCATATCTATCGAAATGCATTAGTTTTAACGGTACCAGAAAAGAGGGTTCCACTTCTGTGTGGAAGCCACGATGCCAACACGATCAATATTAATATTTCTTGTCATCACATGCTCCTCCGCATGCGCAAAGCTTTTCATTTTCTTCATTTGCAAGAAAAAGAAAATAATAATCAAATTGTATTGTCAATCATATCATCAACTTTTGGTACACATTGTCTTATGTTGATTCCAATATGTGTGAGAATGTGCTTCTTTTGTCTTGTCTTGTCTCCCTGCCTCTTTCTTTTCCATTTCTTCCAATGCACATAGTTCAGACCATGAATTCGCTTGTTGGACCACCTAGTGTTTTGTTATGAGGAAATGAAGTTCTCACGTCTTTCAAAATCTCCACAATCTGTTAACCCTATCTTACACGTCAGTTGATAAATTTTAACTTTGAACATATAAACGAGGGGTAAAATGTACTGAGATTTTATGGTCGAACCGAGCCAAACTCTGATTTGAATAGCTCCAGTATCAAGTCGAGACCAGCTCGAACTTGTAAACTACCATGATCCAATTGACTTGCCAGCCCAACAAAGTAATCATGTTTTTGTAAATAATTGATTGGCAAGCATAGTAAGCAAACATAATCCCACGAATTTCTTTAATTTTTTTTTCTTGTGTATCACATACTCTATGTATAGTTTCAAGCTCGAGCTCAAGCACAATAGGAGCACAAACTAGCATTTTTAAGGAAATGTTCAATTTTACGTCATGAAATAACCAATTAACCAATCGATGAATTTGACAATGCAGGTTGAAATAACAATTGTTCTTTGTCTTGAATTTCACCCACTGCCATTGAATGAAACTCCAGTTCGGGATCGGAATTAAGTCCAATAATAAGACTTGAAAGTTATCTTAAACAATAGTGTGTCGATTGACGTGGCTCAAGAAACAATCTTGTAGACCATATAGTAAAATGGCCAGTGACTTCTTCTTCTTTTTTATAAAGAGAAAATTGACACCTTTCAAAAAATTGGTGGACATGCTGCATGGTTGAAGTGTAGTGCCTGGGTGGCAAGTGTTAGTGCGGTGTTAGACTTCAGTGGCAGCTCCAGGATGAACCAAAATAGTCACCATTTGTGCCCTTGAAGCTAATTGTTTAGTGCAGCACTGATCATGCAACCTAATGCTGCCATTTAAACATTACATGCAACTACACTTGAAATTTTTCCAGAGTGTAAGGGTGCGTTGGGTACTCAAATGATTCATTTGCAAAATCGAGATGTTAATGGCGCGTTTGGTAACATTTCTGTTTAAAAATTATTTAGGGAACAGAAATAGAAAAAAATGTTTCTATTCCGGGGAATAATTTTTGAATAAAAATGTGTTTGGTAAACTTGTTTCGTGAATAAAAAATGAACAAAAGCACATTTGATAAATTTGTGTTCTTTTTTTTTTTTGTTTCTTTTAATTTTTAAATATTTTTATTTAATTTTTCTTTTTCTTTTTTTTTTTCTTTTTTTCTTCTTTTGGCTGGTCGCCGGCCTCGACCATGGCCGACAACCGGTTGACGAGGGCTGGTGGCCTCACCTAACCACGGCGAGGCTTGGCCTTGCCTTGGTTGGGTGAGCTCGGGCTCAACCAGATCCAACGAGCCTGAGCTTGCCTAGCCTTGCCCCGTGCTGGTGAGGCTCGGCCTCACGGAGCCATCGGCAAGCCTCGCCGGTGGCTGGGCGAGCTCGAGCTCGTTGAATCTAGGCAAGCCTGAGCTTGCCCAGCCAAGGTGAGGCCGAGCCTTGCTAGGGGCCGGCAATGCTCAACCTTGCCGGGGGCCAGCGACACTCCAATGAGGTCACGAGCCCTTGACGGCCGGTTGCCGGCCATGGCCGAGGCCGGTGACCGGCCAAAGAAAAAAGAAAAAGAAAAGAAGAAAAAAAAAAGAGAAGAAAAAGAGAGGAGAGAGAAAATTTATTCTTAAAAATTGTTCCAAAAACAAAAAAACATGTTTTTCTTATTTCTTGTTTCTGTTCCAAATGTGTTCCTAGGAACAAAAAAATAGATTTTGAACAAAAACGCAAATAAACGCATTTCTCTTCTTTTTTGTTTCCTGAAACAAAAAAATAAAAATTTTGTTCATAAACAAAAACAAACAACATTAACAAACAGGCCCTAAGTGACATGGACCGTTGAGGACAGCAGAGGAGCTCTGACACCGCTTGTCGGGTACATAAGCGCGATGGTGGAAATACAAGAAAATTGCGATAGGCAATTCGAGACACGCTTATACCAGAACACGGCACTAGTATAAAGCTCAAATAATATATTATTACTGACACTATATGTGAATAGCGACAGACAACATCTCACTTTGATAATTCATTTTCTCATATACGCACACAAAACACTCAAGACAAAACTAGCTCATTTTCGGAAGCTTTTTGGCTTTCAGAGATGCTTTCACTTTGGCTATGCGGGTTGCACTCGAATGCTTCACCAAATGCCTTGTTTCTAGGCTAGGAACTGCTCAAACGGTGACCAAACATTGATCCTCCTATGCCACACAAGGAACTTGTGTAGGTGAAATTCTTGAACAGAAGTTGAAGACCAACTCTCAGTTTTCTTCTTCCAGATTCTGATGGCAAATAGGAACCATTAATGGCCTTTGTACCTTTAGGTTACTATTCGTGCTCTTTATCCTGGACGGTAGCTCGTTATTTGTCATGGAGCATCGAATGTTGATTTTCAAACATAAGCTTCATATGTTACCGAGTCAGATGACTGATTATTGTCAAGTATTGAATATGGCTTATTTGTTTAAAAGCCTATTTTGCAGTTTACCGTATCATTTAATACATCAATTTGTAGATAGGTGGAACTAAAACTCTATGACAATATTATCCTCGAACTATTATATACGTAGTTAGGCGAGGACTTTTATCTGTAAAGCGGACGCTAAAGGCACAAGTTTTGTCGAGAACCAGGAGATGGAAGAGGGCTTATCAAACCCTAAGAGTGTCATTTGAGGCGTGTCAAATACTAACAAGATCCTGAAATATCTTGCTGAGTTGAGCCATTTCAGTGACTCATCAAAAGTTTTCTTTATTACTTCCTGTCTGCTCGCAATGAGTATCCAACACGTCATGGATTATCGAATAATGGAGGGATGAAGCCACTTGCATGCATGAAAAGATACGCTTGGGATCTTCACTAGGTGAGGGAGGCAACAAAAAGAAAAAAAGTTAATTCATCTTAATTACTAATTAGTAGGTATCTTTATCTTAATTATATATACTTAATCCGACATGCTCAAATTCCTTTCGCATTGGTTCTTTTTCCTCCCTTTTTCTGTGTATCCAGCACAACTTTGTGGGAAAGTAGTGACTAATATCTTGTTAGTGTCATCCTACTTGCTAGGAACGAAGATCGAGCCCTTCACCCCACTTGTAAAGATGTCGATTTCTATGTATTTGGTAGAAAAATCTTGATGAATAGCAAGTACAAAATAATTCATTGTTAAATGAACAATATTCCTCTTATTATAATTCAGATTCTTGGCTATTTGAAGGTCTATGAAACTTATAAACTAACATTATAATCTCAAATTGGATGATTGCAAGCAGAGAGAACAGTCAATGGAACTCTACACCGGATATGTAGTGGAATGGGGTGAAACTTTGTGGGTAAAATTAGATTCAAGTGGATTATAGGAATGGATGCCACTTTCGTGACTAAATATGCATTCCCATATGTTTGTAGCTCATAAACTAGAGGTAGAGAGAAGCACGGAAAAACATAAGATTTATAATGCACATATTACTTTTGAAATATAAGATTTTCGATGTATCGAGTGAATGATCAAGGATCTCGTCTACCGCGCAAAGACAGTTGTGTTTGTTCCGAGGTTCTTTGTCATTTTCCAATGATACCAAGTGTCGCGACCTCTTTTTTTCGGGCGCCTGTGATCGGGTGCGAGCGCCTAAGGAGGCTAATGGCTCGGCTGAAATTGGTTAAGCTCGGACTCTCCCAAGTCCACCAATTCAGGACTTAATGATTCAAGTTTTTAACCTGCAAGTTAATTTTTAAAATGGAGTCGCCACTAATCAATTTGGGGTGGGTTGATTAGAAACCCAAGCGAAGTATCGGGAGAAATACTCACTCCTGCGCAACCAGAGAAATTAGGATGGGGGACTTGATTACACTAGTTAATCACTAATGCCCTTTCGGTACCTAATCTTGTTTAAACCCTAAGGCCTTTTGGATGCTCGAGGGATTTTCCATGCATTTTCAGGAGAAAAAACATTTTTAGTCTTTTTCTAATTTTTTTGACATAAAAAGGATTTTTTTTTTTTTGGAATTTTATTTGGAAAAAATAGAAGTCTTTTGGCTTTTTCTGAATTTTTGGCTTTTTCATGAATTTTTGACTTTTTTGGATTTTTGGCATTTTTTGGAAAATATGAAATATTTTTGATATTTTTTATTTTTGGAAAATAAAATATTTTTTAATATTTTTGGAAAATAACTATTTTTTATTTTCTTTTCTCGATTTTTTGATTTTCTGGAAATTAACACATTTTTTAATTTTTTTAAAATAAATTATATTTTGATTTTTTTGAAAATAAATTATTTATTTATTATAATATTATTTTATATTATAATATTATTTTATATTAAAATATTATAAAAACTGACCCGGGTTGGATTCGTGGGTTGGGTCCGACCCGGGCCGATCCGAATGAGGACGGGCCCGCGACTCGGATTTTTTCGTCCTTTTCCTTTTTTTTTCTTATTTAAAACCTAAAAGCCCAAACCCACTTTGACCATTTTTCATTAAAAGAACTCAACCCAAAGACTACCCGGCCCATGCGCACAACCCGGCCCATGCGTACAACCCGGTCCAAGCGAAAACCCTACTCGAGTGAGGAGCGCCCGAGGCCGCCACGATCCGACGGGCGCCTCTTTCCACGCTCGCGTCTTCGCGGCGCCGAGAGAGGGGCTGGGACAGCGGATCTGTGGCGCTACAGAGGACATCCGCGGTGCGGCGTGGCGGCACGACGGCGGCGGCGGGTGGAGATGCGGAGGGGAACGACAGACAAAGCGCGGCCGAAGACCGGATCCCGCGGTGGCTCAGGGCGGCGAGAAGGGTTTCGAGCGGAAACGGCGACGACCAAGCGGGGTTGATACCTGTCCGTGGAGAGGGTATGGTGCAACGGCCTTGCTTTTACCGAGACGGCATCGCTGGTGGTGGAGGCGGCTGCCTAGAGTGACAGGGCAGCGGCGGTCGCGATGGCGAGGCCTCGGCTTCCCAAATCTGGTGTGGCGTTGGTGGGAGGACGGCAAAGCACGGCAAGATGCGGGGGCAACGGTGGCGTCGGGGCTCGGGGCCTCCTCCGATCTCCTCTCTCTCTCTCTCTACGGCCAAATCCGAGCCTCCCGGCCGGATCGACCTCCTCGGACTCGCTCGCGGCGGCCTCCCCGAAGTCTCTCAGTGGGAGGTCGGCCTAGCTTGCGACCCGATTTCTCTCTCGCTCGCCTTCCTCTCGCTCGCTCTTCAACCTCCTCCGAAGTCTCTCAGGAGGAAGTTTCCAAGCTCGCGATTTTTTGGTGTCCCCTTCAACGACGGAAATGCTTCGCTATTTATAGGCGAGGAAGTTCGGTCGACGGAGAGGCTCGGCCGCCGGTCTTTGGCTTGCCGACCGGACCCCCGTGGACGAACCGGCGTCCCATCCGCCACCTGCCCTTCAGCTGCCCCCCTTTCTCACGCGCGTCGCCGTCCGTCCGCTCATCCGGCGTCGCGCCCTCTGCGCGTGTGTTGCAGAGCGGACGAAGGAGGAAGAAGACCGAAAAGGGCTGGGCCGAAGGAGAAGGAAAATGGGCCGTAGAGGCCCATGCGGAGGGGGAAGAGAGGGAGGAAATGGGCTGCTTCTTTGCTTCTGTTTTCGCTTTTTTTCTTTTTGGTTTATTATCCGAAAATAAAAATAAAATAAAATAAAGCCTATTTTTAGGCGTCAACACCAAGGTTGCAAAGGCTTCATACGATTGATTAAAATAGCTAACTCTACGCGACGGCATGAAGAGGGCCACACCAAAAAAGGTCTACATAGTCACCCTCTAGATGCTCAAACTTGGCATCGCTTGGACTCGCTTTAGTAGCATATAATCTTCCGCCGTGGATGTGCAGGAAAAAACCACATTTTATAATGCCGCTGCTTAGTTCAGGTCCTTCGTCTCCTGGTAATAAGATTAATGAGTGTGTGCAGCCTTCAATAGAAGAGCTGAAGGAAAATCGGATCGATGGAGTGGACCCATGTGACGCATCTCACTGTCAAACTTTTATACTGAGTGCAGTTCTTCCGTGGACCATCAACCCTGCCTATTCCATTGATTATGGCCCTGAACTGCTGCTAATGGACATTAAGCAACTTTTCCGTCCCAACGTTGCACTTCCATCTAACCCTCACAATATTAAGCTCCATCTTAAAGTTGAGATGGTGAAGAGGATGAATTCTTGTTCCCCGAAAGAGAAAAGAGGATACCCGTACTTAACTTTTGGACTCTAGTTTGGGAAATTGCTTTTTTAAAGTATGGGTGACTCGATATATGTAACTAAGAAAACAAAAATGAGAAATTGAATCTCACCTAAAGCAATATTGAGGACAAGACAACCATCATACATCAACGACAAGTATGTTTGATATTTCAACAGTTTTGAAATTCAAAGTCATTGTTTTGTAACGATTTTAATAGAAGTTATGACCACCATCGATTCATAACGATTTTAAAAGCTATTATTTTGTTACGGCTATAATGGTTTTATGAAAATCATCAAATTTATAATTATCAAATAATTTGCAATGGTCTCGTAATGGCTCTCTTTCATTTGCCTATAAATTGAAACTCCAAACCATAATGCTTCAAGACACAAGACACGTTGGCCACAGGCAAGGCTGGGGTTCGATTCCCCAACTCGTCATGATGCGCGACTATAGTGAGGAGCCATGGGAGGTGGGTCTTTGCGCTAGCACCCCATGATTTACGTGTAGCTGCTGTCAGCCGTAAGGTGGTTCCACGGTCATTAAAAAAAAAAAAAAATGCTTCAAGACACACTTCAACGAGAAAATTCTCTCATCTCCTTTCGTTTCTTTTTTTGCTGGGTTATACATACAACCGAAAAGTTTGGACTAGAAACACATAGTTTATGTATGGACCAGAAACCAGGAGATGGAAGTGGGTTACCAAGCCTTAAGAAAGTCATTTGAGGGATGTCTAGCTGTGCTTGTTCTTTTTCGTCTCTATTTCTGTAGTTCGTGTTAGTGACTAATATCTTGCTAGAACCGTGCCACTAATTTCTAAACTCTGAATTCGTTTTGGTGGATGATATGTTATGAGAAAATGAGCGCTCGTACTGCTCAATGTTTTTAATAGGACTCATGGAGCGATAACTAGTCTTTATCAATGAGATCCTTTATCATATTGCAATATCCATCCCTCTAGTAAAGATATTTATTTCTACGTACTACGAGATATAGATGAAAAAGGGGAAAAGTGCCAAAAAAAGTCCTAAACCTTTTGCTTTTGTGCTTATTTAGTCATAAACTTTTTTTTGTGCCGATTCAGTCCTAAACCTTTTTACATTGTGTCAATTTAGTCCTTTCCAGCCAATTTTGGCCGGATTTTGCTAATTGGATGCCGGCCGGCGTGGACGTGAACAACTTTTAATAATATTTTAATAATATTTTAATATTTTTATTTATTTTATATTTTTATATTTTGTCTTTTTCCTCAGCTAGTTGCCGAGGTCCGGCGGCTAGGCGAGGCGACAAGCCGGCGAGGGCAAGGTTGAGCCTCGCCGGCCATGGGCGAGGCTCGCCTCGCCTCGCAAGGGATCCATCCGAGGGCAAGCCTCATCAAACTCTCGCCGGATTTGGTGAGGTCGACCTTTGCCGACCCTCACCAGCCCTAGGCAAGGCTCGCCCTCGTTGGATCTAGCAAGGCGAGCCTCGCCGCTCGCCCATGGCTGGTGAGGTCAACCTCGCCCTCACCGGCTGTTGCCTCTGGCCAATCGCCGGACCTTAGCAACCCGTTGGAGGAAAAAGACAAAAATAATAAAATTAAATTAAAATATTAAAATATTATTAAAAGTTGTCCACGTCAGCATCAATCAAGCCACATCAGTTGGTTGGCATCCAGTCAAAAGCAAAATTGGCTGAAAATGATTGAATTGGCACAACGTAAAAAGTTTAGAACTAAATCGGCACCAAAAAAAAGTTTAGGACTAAATCGGCACAAAGGTAAAAGGTTTAGGACTTTTTTGGCACTTTTCGCGATGAAAAACTATATACAAAGTATTTCTTTGTTAAACGAGCAATATTATCTTTCATTATAATCCAGTGTTCCGACTATTTGGAGGTCCATGCAACACATAAAGTAATATTAGAACTCACATGGAAAAATTGGAGGCTGGAAGAAAATCGGTGGATCCTTAGGTCGGTTATTAATTGGGTAGGGTCAAACTTCGCGTGTGAAATAGGTGCCACCTACGTGACTTAAAACAAATGTGAACAATGCATTCCCATATGGTTGTAACTCATCAATTAAAGGTGCATAAAAATTTTCGATGTGTATATTACTTTGAAATAGGCTCGAGTAGTAGGATACATTACATTCTTGCAGAAGTTTGATCCTTCATATGTACACGATGATAATAGATGGAAGGAACTTCAGCAGGAGCTTCAGAATTTTGAAAGATTTTCCACCTTCGATGTAGATGTGTGGATGTGGTGACGTGCTGGCTTGGCCTCAACCTGTCATGCATGAATGGATCAAGAAGCTGTAGGAGGCACGAGTGCGCAGGTGCTGTTGAATGTTTGGGCGTCGTCCGCTTTGGACAGCAACAACGAGCACTGGGCTTGGTGATGGAACCGGACGTGCACCAGTCCCTCCACCACGTGAATGCTCGACCTCAATTTCACCCCAACCCTCAGAGGCAAACCTCCCTTGCCTCCCTCCAGCATGTCTTGCATGCTCCTCCCCGCCCCGTACATCGCCTTGTTCCTCGTCCCCACGTACAGACCGAACAACGTCGTCCCACTGCTTCCCGCGTATAACTCCCCGCCCTACGAAGTTCAATGACATTAGCAACATGCATATTTCATATTGGATCGACTTGTGTTAAAGAGGGGTAAGGGAAGCTCACAGGACGAGCAATGGCGAGAGGCAGCCGACCGAAGTAGAGTTGAATGAGAGGAGGCTGAATGTGAAGGCCGAAGAGCTTTGACTTGTTGTCTACCCAAAGTCGCACCGATATGTTGCAGCTCAAAATCTTTGTGGACACTCCCGTGCCGTCCACTCCCTCTCCCAATACGAAATTTGGGATCCCATCCACCTGCATCCCAAATGCTATCCACATCTCACATTCATATTTTTTTAGATAAATCTGACTTTACATGTTGTTCTACTATCACCGGGAATCTAGGAACTTGCTAGTAATGGAATGGGATTGATCGTGAATGAGTTAAATCAATGAACATGTCCTTGAAATTTAGGGAATCCAAAGGATCCTTCGACTGCTAACATTGGGCATGTTCCTTCTGCTCATTTCAACCTTGCCAAAGAACGCTTCTATTTTATCTATTACTGTTTGGCCACCCCAGATTCTACCTAAGTCGTATGGAAGAATGGTCGTCGTAACCACGCCAAGAGGGTTAACCTTAGTTATTCCAAAGATGCAAGTTCTTGTTCTTTATAATAAGAAATGTGGGCTCTAGGACAACCATACACGTGAAGGATGGGTGCCCACCAACGCTACTCTAGAGTTACTGTTATCCAAGGGATCGGATCGGTCTAATTGAAAAATGGGAAAGTGGTCAATCCCGTTTCTCATCCTCCCAAAATCACAAAGTTGCTCAAACATTCAGCTTTCAAATCGACAAATCACAAACAACAAAAACCCGCATATTAGCTACAAGTCCGTAGTTTATTTAAGAATCAACGCCTAGCATGATAAGCTACTAGATTTCACGAGAAGAAGCATGTGTGAATTAAATCGTTGCATAACATATGAGTATTAATTAAATTACCTTCACGGAAACCTCGGGCTTTGGGGGTTTGGTGGCTAAATAGAAAACAAGCAACGCTACTCCCAAGCTCACCATCATCCTCCAGCTTATCTGCAACAAGATCCAAGCATTGGACGAGGGATTATAACCGAAGGACAAGTACCTCCACCACTCCACTTTCTCTTGGTAATACACTTGCTCATCTGCATCCTCCTTATCACCACCACCACCCATGTCCCCATCGAACGCAATGAGACGCTTCTCAGCATTATCGGAAACCGCAGGGTCGGGATCGTTCGTGTTTTGGGGCAACAAGGCCAGCGAGTTGTTGGATGCGCGGGAGGAGTGGCGAGAGAGGGTGTATGTGGAGACGGCTTGTTGGGTGGGATGGTGGAGGAAGGATGTGGAGGGTGGCTCGGGGTTGCTGTATGCATGAGAGACGGTGGAAGGGCTTTGCACGTAGTATGCACACTCGAACGTTGGGAAGGGGAACAACCCTTCTGCGTCTTCCATGTCCATCTCTCTCTGCTGCTTCCAACATTAGAATGCCCTGTATTTAAACTGGAGCTGTGTCCCCACTCCATTTTCTTGGTCACGAGATTGGCTCCAACTGCGACTTTTTTTTAGAGTGTTACTAAAGAAATTCCATAATGCTAGTGCTAGGATCACGAGGGAGTGTGCTATCATAACAATTGATCATGAATTGTGACATGATTCCCCGCAATTCGAACCTAATCAGCGTTTTTCTAAAGAAACAGCTGGCCACAACATGATTGCCCATAATACTCTCACAAATAATTTAGTAGTGAAGATAATAATTCCTGCTTCAACATCAACTATTTTCGATCGAAATCCATAATATGATTATGTGGGTCAAAGTTGAGGGGAAAATTTTCGAAAAGTATTCTAATAAAGGAGTGTAGCTTTTAGGCAATAGCTTTATGCTCCCCAACTCTCGAGCTTAGGGACACGCTTACCCTAAATTAAAGTCCGCAAATTGAGGGTTTACCTCGAGCTCTGAATCCCACCTAGAGCGACTGGCCTTTGCTTTACACCGAATTGCCGTTCTTCTTTTTTCCTCCACACCCTGAGCGACATCATAGCCTTTTAATCACGCCTTGCCAAACTGTTCTTTTCATCACCTTCCTTTTACATAATTGGAATAAACTAGTTGGGGTTGTCAATAAAAGAGAGGGCAAGCGGATCTTTACACGAGGTTAGATTATCTTTCAATACACTTTACATTCATTCACTCACTCCAAGTGTAATAATGAAGTGTCGACTCTGTAAGATCAAATTAACAGGCTTGTATTGACGTTCTTTTGAGACAATATATCTACATACACCTTTTCATCCACCTATGTATTTTACTAGCGGAAGCTTGTTTAATCTCAACGACCCACGTGTGTACTTGTATGGGGTAATATTGGAGAAGGCCGTGTCAAAGGATATTGAGAACTTGAGAGAAATCTTGTAGTACGTGTCTGTACAAATTGATCAAATTTGGAGTGAACGGGTACAACGCAAAGTGGCAGCGTCGTAGTGCCTATGAATCTATGACTAGTAAATGATTAGCTAGCCAATGTTTTGCCCGAGAAGTTTCTTTCACATAGAAAATGCTCACAAGACAAAAGCACACTTGATGCAGTTTGGTACGTGAAAGAGGAAGGGAGTCAATTGAAAAATTGGAGAAAGAGGAGAAGCGTCGGATGCAAATTTGGAGCCTTGCTTGCTCAGGAAGAGATGGCACATAGGAGTCGAGAGTTCCACATGCGGTCATGATGAGACGCACTGCAGGTATTCGAGAAATATTGCAGCAAAAAAGAAATTTTGGCTTTCACACCAAGGCATTATGAATGGCCCCTTTTCACCATCATTGCTTTCTATTTCCCTCATACCTCATAATATAGTAATCTGTCCCTTCGACTAGATCCAAAATACGCATTTCCAGCCTCTTTAGACGGCCGCTATAAGAGCTCTATTTATTTCGCAAAAAATTTAATATTTTTTAAAAATTTTCTAAGAAATTATATTTTAAATAAAAATTTCTAAGAAATTATTTTTTAATAAAAATGACAATTTTCTCCGTTTAAAAAAAAAAACTTTTTTTTTTTATTTTCTTAAAGAGACATACACTATTTATGTCATATAAGAGTTACACACGATATACAATGAATTCTAAATAAAAATTTTATTTAATTCATTTGGCTGAAATTAGCATCTTAAAAGGAAAAAAAAGTAAAAATTAGTATACTTTTTATAGGCAAAAGGATACAAAAAAATGCTCAAAATTGTGTACGTCGCTCACTTTAGTGTTAAAAGTTGTTTTCGAATTACTTTGGTGTCACTTGTTTAAAAAACAAATGATCACGTAAGTGCCGAATCTGATCTAAATTTAACGTGACAATAATTTGTTATTTTTCCAATTGACGTGGCTATCTGACAACTTGACTCAACATCTGTATCCAAACGACATTGTTTAGCATGATTTCCCCCTATTTAAAACCCTAATCTGGCAAAAGAATGAGGAAGCAGAAGTAATCCCTTGTTAATGAATCTGATCAAAAACTTCGGTTTGGTGATTAGAGTCTCCGAGAAGTGATGATGAGTAGAATTGACAATGGTGGAGGAATCCTTTAGCAAGATTTGACCACGTTGAAGCTCTCAAACACGAAACAAGGGGAAAAACAGTGAGGCAGAGTAATCCTGATACTCTTTCAAAAATGATACTAGTGACAACGAACGGTCACCAACAGCGATGATGATGATCCTAATAAGAGTCTATATGTGATCTTCATTAGAGACTCAAAGTTTTTCGAAGCTTTTGCTCAGAGTGTAGGGAGCAACAAAGCTTGTGCGCCCACGAAGCTTCCCCAGTTAGAAGAATCGGAATTGGCAAAGACGAGCTACCACCTCCAAAGCTCTAATACAAGGACATGGACGACATGAGTGAAGTTTGAAAAACCAGTTCATTGGAGAAGGACGTTGGCAAGAAACAGAGGGAGCTTGAGATAGACGAAGACTAGGCAAGAGGAATGACATTGTTTGTTTATTGTTAGAATATTTAAGTAATAAACAATACATTTATCTAACAGTTTAAGTTTTTAGAATAATTGGTAGTGGTTAAATCAAAATTTTACATGATATCAGAGCTGGAGGTTCTGAGTTCAAATCTTTTCAAACCCTATTTGCCTTCCCAATTAAATTTCCACACTTAGTACTAGGCAAAAAAAAAGACCAAGGCATGAGGAGAAGTTTTATAATATTTAAATAATAAATTGCACCTTATTTAAATAATAAACCACACTTTCATCTAACAGTTTAAACTTTTGAAATAGTTGGCAATGCTTACACCAAAATCTCACAGCTATAAGGAAGAAATAGAGGGGCTAGAATTTCCGAGTTGGCTTTTCTTTTTATCATATAGCCACGTAATTATATATACTTAATTTTAAAAAAAAGCCATGTTAGAATAAACATTTAATTACAAATGTCATGTAAGATTTTTTACCGGAATTTATTGCCAGAGGCATTTAAGTGATCATTTTTCTCCGATTTAACACTTAAATAATTTGGCGAAAGCTTGTAGTACTAAAATGAACATCATATACAATATTTTACATTTCTAGTGTCCTTTTGGCACTTTTTATATGTTGTGTGATGGAGTTAAGTTAGGTTTTATTTATTTTGTGGAAATTTTTTATGCTTCCGGTTTTATTATACAAAAAAAAAAAAAAATAGAAACCATTTTCTACGTTCTTTTTTTCATAGTGGGCCTCACTTGCACTTATCATGGGCTTTAAACCTGATTTCAGCTCAACTCTTTACAATTTTCCAGTTAAACAACTCAACTTTGGCAAGCCACGCAAACTCAATTGACGCTGGCAATCTTGGAAAGCTCCACCACACTGCACTTCTAGATCATCGACCCATCTTGATTGGTGAAATTCTCGCCGCCTTTTCTCTGTTTTTCAGATTGTTGATACGTACGGCTGTGGATTGCGTTGCAGGTTGTTTCAGGTGGTGTCTATGGCAGTGGAGGGTTCGTTTTCAGGTGGTGATAGAGGTTGACGACCTCCTATCCTGGTTGGTGGTAGCTATGGGTTGGGAACGATGGTCAGTGGTGTTTTCGCGGGTGGTGGATTGTAGCAAACAAAATTGGCGGCGACAAACCATGGTTGTGGCTGCAAAGATGGCGAATCCGGCGGCATCGTCAAATTGGCCCTACTTTGCAGTGGAGGGTGGTGGTGGTGGGATACAACAAAGATGGTGCCGATGGTTGTGTTTCGACGATGTGTAAAGGATGATCGTGCATGTTTGTAAAGCTAAGAAGATGTATGAATGGAAAACGATTTCTGCTTTTGAAAAAGAGAGACATCTTTTCCAATCTTGAGTTAGCATTTTTTTCAAGATGGAAAACATTTTGCTTCCTGATTCACTTTCCGACACCAAACACTAGAAATAAATGAAATCATTTTCTTGAAAATTATTTTCTTTCAGACAAACGGAGCCTAAGCCACTATTTTGGTTCCACTATTCTTAGAACAATTGATAGGGACCTGATAAAATTCTTTATATGGCACAAGAGAAGAACATGCTGAGTTCAAATTCTTCATCGACCCATTAGTTGCTTCCCCACTTATATAAATCATAAGCTAAGAAGCCCAAAAATATGAATGCGCTGAGTAATAAATATGTATGTACGGAAACTGGCTAGTTGGATGAGTGGAATGGAATAAGGAGTAAGAGACTAATTTTTGTATCAGGAATATAAGAAAAAATAACTATGCACTTTAAACATACAAACAGTTAGCATTTAATTTTACGGGGGTTTGAAGTACGTTGTTAGGTCCATCTGAATCGCATTGGAGCTACGGTTGGTTGCGTGTTGTTCGAAATTGTTTGTGGGTAATGGGGATGTACAGACTTGAGAGGTGGACACAAGGATGGATCAGTCGATCGACATCGCCTCCCGAGATCGATCCAAAGGCATTAAATACCGGCCCATCACGTCTTCCGTCCCATGGGCATCATTCATGCATATGGGCGAGAAATCTTCAGATATAGCATACAGAGATAATTCAGCATTGGCCCAACATTCAAACGTGCGTTCGCAGTCCGCTATTGACTTCCAAAATTAAAGGGCCTACGCTGCCTTGATAGGAGGTTCATTGACGGCACTAATGTTTCTTCGCACAAGAGCCGAAACTAAGTCCATGTTCCCCCAGATTTCGACTCAACTCGACTATACTCGCCCAAACTCGAACTTGCTTAGGAAAAAATTGTCCCAAGTCCCTCGTGCAATTACGGGCTTGGGCAAGGTTTACTAGACTCATGCTGGGCCAGATCCTGTCCCACCTTACCAACGAGCCTATAACTCTAACCAGGTTTGGCCCCTTCAATAATTTGGTCTAGAATTAGTCTATACTGACAAAAATGGCTCTAGTTAAGACTTTGATCATTATTCGACCAAAAAAAAAAGACCTTGATAATTAATTCATAATGCTCTGATTTTGTTCATATGCGAGTATAAGCAGTGATCATTTGTAGTATCGGATGGAAATTGGCCCCAAAGACATCTTTCTTATGCTTTTAGTGCAGTTACACCAAAACAGGACCAAGCTTATGTAGATCAGAGAAAGGACATGCAACAGAAGCTTCAAAACTGACATCTCTACATGAGCATATGGAACTTTTGTTTGGACAGACAACAAGGAAAGTGTAATGACTTCTTAGACAGGACATGATTTCATCAATCGAATCGATAAACAGCTAATCTCACAGCAGCGCATAGGATTAATTACAACCATAAGGAGAAAACAAGAAGAAAGAAATTGTGATATCCAGCAAGAAAGCACCGATTGAAATATGCAAACTCGGAAAAGACGCCCTCGAGCAATTTTTCAAGCCTTTCACTTACATGACGCCCCTAGTTCTTCACAGTGGTCACATGCTTCAAGAGCATCTGCACGACGTCCTGACATATTCTTGTGGGCTCCGTCTTCAGGTGGGCAATCTTCGTTTCCGTTTCATGCTCAAGCCGCTTGACATTAGCACCAGAATCTCCACTACTCTGCTTGATCAGCACACATGGAGATGGCGACAGACTTAATTAATCAGTATGGACCAGCCTACTGCAAGCAATTATAAAGAGAAGACAATACAAGCTCCTAAACTCTAAAGCTGATAAAATTGTGAAATTTAATTTATGCCGTATCACAAAGGTTGTAATGTGCTTTGGCAAAGCTGCAGAGTTTGTCAAACTAAGACTTTATGATGAATGTATACTACTTTGAACAAGTGCAGGGCATGAGATCTGCACAAGCATTAGTACACAAGCAGTTCGCTGCTATTATTTGGTTCCTACAGACATTTCTTTATCCTAAACTTTCATGACCCATTAAAGCAACTTAAAGTTCCCTACAAGACAATAACACTGAGTGCTTAACAAGTTTTAGTGAACAGATTCCGGAAAATCAACCTAACTATTGCTCTCATCAAAATAATATTCTTGCAAGACCATTTTTTATTGATGCATATTTACATAAGTATTGTACATCCAGAGTCCTTGTGGCCACAGAATAGTCATCAGATAGAAAAATATGACTGCCGTCATAAATTTATCGTATGAAGACTTGCTGAATTTATAGAAAGCAACCAATCCCAATTGAAGTTCGCTTTTCAACTATTACAGAGATGCAAAGTTTTGTCATTTTGAACTTCCAATTACATGCATTTCTCCTTCACAAACGGAAATACCAAATTAGGATACTAGATGGAGTCAAAACAACCATTTTCCTTACATCTAGTTCGAATGCTGTCCGGTTCTTACCTCTGCAAGCTTTCTCTGAAACTCAGCGTCCATTTACGCACAAAATGCAACAATCTCCTTCTCTGCCTTTTCTTTGGCTTGCCTTAGCCGAGCCCTGTAAAGAACCAGTTGAGCCTCTATTTATACCAATCAAGCAACAAGCAATTACTATGAGCAAGTAACAGCTTATGAAGTGATGCACATGTTTATGGTGCTAAACCAAAGTCCAGTGCATGATAATAAGTAAAATTCAAAGTATACTAATACTAGTTTACTGCTCCACAGACAATCATAGTGGGGCCCAAAAGTGCTGTCTGGGTTTAACAACTAGTAGATGAGTGTGAATTAGGAGCACAATATACATTCGAATCCTCACACCACGAAGTCACAAAACTCCATATTTGGGCCACCACTTGAGATTTGCTTGCGTTGTTTGTTTTTCCCCTTGTCCAAGAGGTTAATGGAGCATTTTATGGCCCAATGGTTTACCTACCTAAAATAGGCTTCCTCTATATAAAGAAAGGGATTAGATGTGTCTATAATTAGTCTTGTATCTGGTTAATCATAATATGTATTATCCTATCATCTCCTAACAGGTCCACTCTCAAGATCTTAACAACCATACACATCCTTAGAGTTCTAATTCTCCAGAGAGAACAAATAGCACCGAGATCAAGCTAGTCAAGACAAAAGTAAATGCATTGGTATAAGTCTGTGATAGATGGCAGATCTAAAATGTAATAATAGTATGTAGACAAACTTCATTCCAGTAAACAAATGGAAATGCTACGGAACTAAGAAACCAATAAGCGAATTCAGAGACACATTACCCTCTCTGGCAGCATCGACAATGCGCTGTGCCTCTTGTTCTGCAGCAAGAAGCAATTGAATTCCATTTGGTTGTCCCCTGTTGGCTTCCATGGGTCCTGAAGTTTTCATGAAAAGTAAGTCAAAAGGAACAGCTACAAGTCACTGTGAATTAGCACTCACTGTTATTAAAAGGATTTTGCTTCTGACTACAGCAAACTCAGGACTTCAGTAAGCCATTCAAAAATTGAAGTTCAAATGGTATATGAAGATTATGGGAAACATAGTTTTGTGGGAAACTTAATAAGACGATAGAGATTGAAAAGAATATTGTATCACTTATCAGGAGAATTTAAAGTGAGTAAACTCTCCACCATACTAATGGCAGCAAACAATGAATCAAAATTGCCAACTCAGAAACGAAAACTATATTACAATTTAGGAAACCAAAACGAAATAATTACAAGAGAGGCAAAGAAATATGATAAAAGATCGAGAAGAATCAAAAACACATGACGGTTGACACAATAACTTGATAAATTGTCTCTCCATTCATGAATCTCTTTGATACTGTCTCACTCAAAACCCAAATCTATTTTATCATTAAAAACAGTGGAAAAGGACGACCAAAACCGGCGACTCCCTGAGCGTTACTATGGGAGCTCCACACCCATTACAGAATGGGCCTACTGCTCGCTTTGAGCAAGTTTGTCACGGTCGCCCTAGCACGGTGCCAATGGGAGTAGACCCGGGATTATCCTGCGCCATGGCACTGCCCAACCTACGTCACAGACGAACCGAGGCTTCTTAAGGCCAAGGATCCACAGGAGAAATTCGAAGCAATGACCAGGGGCCCAAACAAGGAAAAAGCCATCAGTTTGCTATTTCCAGCGTGAAATCATCATTCGATTTCTGTAAACGTCCACAAGCCGCCACATACCCGAATTGCCGATTGGTACCGATCAAACCCATAAATAAGACAGAAAGCGTCTACACAATTACAATGGCACGGATCAAGGAGGAAAGGCCAGGAATTTTTGCTGACACGTAACTGCAAAAAACCTCAAGGCTTTCAATAAGCTACCGGGAAGGGACCCAGTTCAGTTCCCAACATCTTCTGACTAAATTTATGCAGAAAGAGTTCAAAGAATCGCTTTTCCAACCAAAACAGAGCAAACATAGATTAACTTATATGCGAATCGTGTGTCCAAGCAAGAAACGACCCCTGCTCCACAGTTTACCTAAGATCTAAAGCTGGACGGCTGATGAACAGACGGTTAACCGGGAACAACGACGGGATTGGGTACCTTCTTCACCAGCAGACGAGACTGAGAAACGGAAGATGCATATAGAGAGAGAAAGAGACAGAGACAGAGACAGAGACATAGAGACAGTACCTGCAGAATCGGCTTCGGTCTAGATTCGATTCAAAGACTGATCACGACGCTTTTGAGAAACTTCAAAGAGCACTTGTTAATTATAGTAATATATAGTAAAATATATTCGATTCCTTAATAATTTGGATCCCCCAAAAAAAAAAATCCTTTACAATGACTTCTACATTTTCGTTTTTTCAATTTTTTTTAATATTACTATTCGTGAAATGGATTTTCATTAACATGAGTTCTCTGATGTTTCTTAAAGTATAGCATTGAAGACGCACACTTATTGTGTTTATTGAAGAAAGAGATATTTCAAAATTATGTAAAATCACCCTATTGAGAAATATTTGAATCAAGGAAATTGACAAAAATGCATGATGAAACATCGAAATTGTACACATATATACAAAGAGAAAATTGCTTTGAGATTAGAAATAAAAAATAGAAGGCTTTTAAAGAAATTAGAGAATTCAAAATTTGTAAGTGTGAGTGTTAACATAATATATAAGTTTACACATTTTTCCATGAATGTAATATTTGTAAAATAAGTAACATGAGGATATTTGGGTAAAAAAAAAGTTATGGATATCCCATAGAAATAGAAAGTACTTTTTATTTTATATAACAGTATAGATTATATAGATTAATTATATCATCGAATTTAACCTAATAAGAGTGAATAACCCACTTACATCATTACATGAGAAAGATCAATAATTCGTTACTTAGCTATTATGTGATAAGGACACTCATCACCAAATAATCTTTATAAATTTATTTATAGATCCCTCTCTATATGCCCAACAATATAATTACACTAACTTCACTTATAAGGTGTGGTCCGGTTTCATTTTATTTTATCTTCAAATCATAAAATCGTTTAACTTTTTTAAAGTTTTTAACGTTTGTCAACGAAAAACAATGTCTGGTAGTGCCGAATAGAAAGGTTCGTTTAAAATCATTTTCATAATGTTTGTCGTGTCTAAGTGCTAATTATATATATATATATATATTGCTTAATGATTTAGTTGGAAGTTATATAGCCAAAACAAATATCATTTAGTTACAACTAATCAAAGTAGCCCAATTTGAAACAATATGTATATTAAACATAAGCAAATTATTTATTGAAATGTGAACAAAAATGTTTATATGAGAGGGATCGTCCCGACCAGTAATGACATGCAATTATGATTTGAATTTGTTATTTTATCTCATACACAAAATTTGAGTACTAGTAGCTCTTATTTATTTTGTGGCAAAAAAGAAGAAAATATTGGTTCTGAAATGGAATACTGTTTTGGCGTAAGAAAAACTTCTCTCCATTAAGCTTAAACTGAATATGCTAAGAATTGCTTTCGTGGTTATGAAAAGAAAAAATTTCTACTTTTAAAACACTGGCTTTATTTTTGAATTAATCACTGTTATACATAATCAATTAAAGGGTTTTTAGATGGAAAATTATTTTATCTATTTTGAAAAACTAAAAAAGTTGTTTACGTGGATTTAACCAAGCCACGTCAATTGTGCCTCGGACTGGAAATCATTCTTCACTTTCTATTTTTTCCTGTTGGACGATCGGGTAGTATCCAGACAGATTTTTGTGCACCTTGATTAATCCACCTCTCATAGGATCTTAAGGATGCACCCTTGCATTAAAATGTTGTGCCTTTTCATTTTTATGTTCTTGTATTTTTAGATAAATATGTCAATTCCATAGAAAAAATCACACAAATAGTCCACAAACTTTAACACAATGTATAATATAGTCTATGAACATTTAATTTGTTTAATATGATCTTAGACTTTTTGTAAATGTTCAATTTAGTCTCTAAATTATATGAAAATATTCAATGTCATCCCTAAACTTAAATTAATTAGAGTTATATAATTTAGGGACTAAGTTAAATATAAACTAAAACTTCAGAAAGTACATTGAACAAATTCTGAGTTCGGAGACTTGTAGATCATCAAAGTTCAAGAATTATTTGTGTCTTATCCCTTCTATGTACACCCCGCATTATTTCCAAGAAAACTATGAGATAATGTGAAACTAGACTAATTTTATAAGCACAAACTATTATGATGAGAAGGTAAATTGAAATTGAATTAAGAACAAATGTAACATCCTCGACCAAGATCCACGTGAACCAATAAGAAATAATAAATAAATAAAAACCTCATGACAAACAAAATATTACAATAGCTGATGATTGGTGATTAGGAGCATAAAAGAGAAATTGAAAATGGGAAAAGGTTAAAGAGCGCCCCCAAAACGCTCGTCAAGATTCATTAATCGTGCTTTAAATATACCAACAATTCTAGTCGCATCTCCGTCGAAACCAAAAATAAATAAAAAGCCATAAGGAATTCAAAATATATATGTGTGTGTGTGTGTGTGTGTGATACCAAAATTACTAATGTAATTAAGGAATTTTAATGGTAAACCATTCTCTATCCAATCCAAAACTTTCTCGGCTGGCCAAGAGACCCGAGCCTCCTCCTCCTCCTCGAGCTCCCTGGCCTAACTTTCTCGCACAACACCCACCCTCCATAAACCAAAAGGCCAGACCCGCCCAGCAGCATCAGCGCCGCCCCCGCCTTCTGCTTCCCGTCGAATCCGCTTAAGAAGCCAATCGTCTTCACATCTCGCTCATCGAACTCCGAAGCTGTCACCCTTTCCTCATACCCGACAGAGAGTGCCCCCGGTGATGGAGCTGGCGGGGTCCGCGCAGTCGATCCTAGCAGTTCCGCGCCGGATGACGGGGTCGGTGGGGTTTGTGGGGTCAATCCCAGCGGTTCCGCAGCAGATGATGGTGCCGGCGGCAATTGCAAAGAAGAAGGAGCGGGCGTCGCAATCAGAAGAATGATCGAGGAGAAGAGCATGGAGCGGAGAACTTTGGCCATATCATTTGGTGTCAAACACAAAGCTAAGCTGAGAAGTTTGGGAGACTTTATGACCCTAAATTTTGAGGTGCCGTTAGAAAGACAATGAGATGGGACAAGAAGTTCGATTGATAATAGGGACGGAGAGCAAAGGCCAAAAAGAAAAGGATAGATTTCGTGGAAAAGTTCGAAGATAGAGTAAATAGAGAGTCGGCAGGCCCTTGTAAAACCATCAACAATCTTCATAGTCTTTTATCGCATATGATATTTGTTGGAAAATTCCATAATGAAGTAAGGTTTGAACACTTAATATGTACTTTTATGCCATAATTGTCTAATTTAGTAATCTTTTCATTCCAAGATTGAAGTATCGAACACAACATGTTTATCAATCATATCATGGATTTGAAACTTGAACAATATATATGAATATATATACAAATGTGATCAGCTGTATTTAAGTATGTCTAAATGCATGCAAACTTGTGCCTACAACATGACCATGGTTTGATCAAACGTGCTATGCCTATGCTCTAAGACATTTAAATACCTTGAATAAAAAGACCATAATCCAAACCGTTTGTGCATCTTTAAAGTCATAGATAGACTCAATAATCTATTCCTTTTCGCTTGATGGAATGAATCTCTGAAAAGCATCACATTCATGGCTAAAATTCGCAATTTGAGACCTGATTTACAACTCAGCATTTCATTTCTACCGAAAGAATTGCAGCTCCAAGCTGTAAATGGTGAATTAAACAAAAGCTATCAGTCACCTACAAAATGCCAACGTCTTTGGAGTCAGACAACCCAGCCAAACTCCAGTTTTTCTCTCCATGTACGAATTCCTCATCACCACTTCCGAAATCGAAACGAGCGCTCGTCTCGCTCGCGACTGCAGACGAACAAGCTCAACTAAAACGAGCTCTCACAGCCCTCGCGCTAGAAAAGCAGTGCAAAACCTACTTCTGCATACCGAGGTCAACTCCTAGAAGGCTCGCGACAAGCTAAAAAATAAAGAAGAGAAATCGACAATCGAGGAGGCATGAGGGGCTGCGCGCGCGCGCACAGCTCCGGCAACGAAGAAGAGAACGATCGATCGAGGACAGCACCTGCAGAGATCGACGAGGAGCCCCTGCGAGGGGAGGCCGTTCTTGGACTGAGCGCTTGAGGATCGATGGAGGGACGACATCGGCGGGTTACTCAGCTGATCAGGAAGCTTCTTTTTTTTTCTTTTCTTTTCTTTTCTTTTCACACTTTGCGATGGGAGGAGGCATGAGGCGGCTGCACTGTCTTCCACCACCGCTTCTCCTTCTTCTTCTTCCTCCTCCTCCTTGCGACGGCGATTGGCGCTCCATTCAATTTTCTTCCTCGGCTGTGACTGTCTACAGTGTCGCAGCTTCAGGTGGAGCCATTCGGCTTTTACCCGAACCGGAACTAGGTTATCGAACTTGCACAGCTGAGCCCCCGCCGAAAGGTTGTACCTATCCCCCATGTTATAATCTTTACACAAATGATCCTGAACTTTATCTTATTATATAATACCGTTCTCTGAATTTTTTATTTATCCAATTGGTATCTATATTTTAGTCCAATATATAATGTCGCCTCTGAACTTTTAATTTGTTAATGTGGTCCATAAACTTTTAATACATCTTTAGATGCAATATTGTATATTGGGTTATAATTCAATGATCATATTAAACAAATTAAAATTTTATAGACAATATTGTATATCAAGTTAAAGTTTATGGACCGTTTATATCATTCTCTCTTTAAAATTCACAAATCCAAAGAAGCTCACATGTTACGCATATAAATGTCTTTCTCATTAATTATGCTTTTGCTAACTTTTTGATACTTTAAATCATAGTCATGAAAAATAACGACTCAATATGAATATTTGTAGAGGGTTTAAGACATAAGATCCCTAGCTCCAATTGTCTCTTCCGTTATAAAAAGGGACAAGGGCAAGTGCAATGAAGTAGAATAAGGGTAGCAAAATTGAGCTGCATCAGCAAAACTTAAAAGAAAAAGAGAGATCTTTGATATTGCTTTAGCAAGATCCAAATTAAGCTTTGTCAAGAGCAACATTACGAATTAGATGTGTTAAGGGAAGAGCTAAGCGTTAGATCGACTTGGGAATCACCCAATTTGGTTCGATTTTCAGGAATCCATTCGTCAGACTAGATCAGCTTGATTCTTAGTTCTCAAGGGTGTAACCATCAAACGGCTCTAGGTTGAACCACTTTTGAAATGGTTTTGTACCAATTTATTATAAAGGAAGAGCATTGCATTCACCTAGATTTGAACCATGGTGGCCACTTTAAAGAAACACTTCAATAAGTATCGATCATAACTATTTATTTATTTAAAAAATGCAATTCTAATATTTATGATAATTTTTAGTATTTTTGTTTAAAAAAAAAACCACTAGTTTTTTAGTACAATGAATAACATACCAGCTCAATTCTTAATTCCAATCTTTCGAAACTTGGGAATCATCAAGTCAATTTTTTATTCTAGGTTGCAAACTAACGCAGCTTGATATCCCTTACTGCTAGCTGAGGATAGAAGCGGGAGTGAAATTTTCTTAGATTAGATTAATTAAAGATATAGTTGGAAATTCGAAAAGTATAGAAATTGGTCAATTCTTTGATACGTCGAGGGCAAAGTTGGAAGTTGAATCAATTTATATCGAATGCGCTTTCAAAGCCAAATTGAAAATCTTGAAAGTCCGAAAACAAACTGATTATCCGTAGTTTTATAAGTGGTACAATTTTTAGTAAACCTAGATATGTAGCATAGTGATAAATATCGATAAATGAATAGATGCAACTTATTACAGAAATTTGACAAGTGCCTAGTAGCTAAAATGAAGAAATATCAGTATCTTTGACGTACTATTAAATATTTTTGAAAATGAATAGTTTCAAAGAATTAAATTTAGTTTGTTTCGCGTAAAATAAACGATTTGAAAAATATTTTTTTAATAATGATCGCTCAAATGCTCGAGATAATTAGCAAATGAATATTATTTTCATTATCTGATAATAATTTATATCTAAATATTTTAAATTTTACATTCATTCTTTTTTGTTAACAGATATAAGTTATTAATATTTAAAAGAACTAAGTGGGTATTTCTTTTTTTGGGGGTGTGTAAAGACAAAACAGCCCCTATAATCGAACGGAAGAGACGAGGCCCGTTGACGAGTGGGCGCGCCAAAGCTTACGAGTTACGCCTCGGCATCTCACCATCCTCCTCCTTCTGTCTTCACCTGCTCCTCTCGATCGACCGACCCGAATCGCACATTCCCAAGTTCCCTCGCAGACGCCGAAGATGGCCTCCCACCTCCCTCCGATCCACATGTGACCCAGGACATGGCCGAGCTCTGCAAAGCCACTCGGAGCTTCATGGCTCTTCCCTTCTCTCGCCTCGTCGCCCCTCTCCTCAAAACTCCATCAGATGAGTCCAGAGGCGTTTCTTGCATCGTCTCTCACGGTTTCATGTCGTTCACCGCCACTCCAGCGGCTCAGCAGTTTAACATCCCTCTCCTCTTCGATTGGACCACCTCCGCTTCTTCCTTCTTGGCCCCCAAATATTATCTCGCCATCATGGACAAGCTGCGTCCTCTTTCGCCCCCTAAAGGTGAGCGACGCTCTCGTATTTCAAGTTGTACAAATTCACTCTCCGTATGTGGCATGGATTCCTGGTGTACTGCAACAAAATCTTGTTTGGTGTTCAGCTGTTTAAGTTTCGCCTGCTTAAATACACCAATTTATACACCCATGTCATCACTTGAGAAACTGTACTTGTTGGAATAACGTTGGACGTACAAACAGCCCATTCAAGTAATAGCTATATGACTGGTCATATATATTCTACAATTACAATACTTACACCAAAAAGTGTTTTCAAGAATTCTTGAAACATAATGTTAGGCATGCCCAAAGGCGTTGTTGGGGGCATTTTTATGATTTTCTATGGATTAATTACCGGTTTGTAGTCCGGTTCTTAATTTGTGACCAGGTATTATCTGAACTTGTTCATGTTCCGACCAAAAAAAAAAGAACTTGTTAATGATTTTCTTGATTCTATGTTTTTCATTAAAATATGAAAGATTTATGTGAGGGAGTTATATGTAAAGCTTTGTGTAGCACATAAAAGAAATATATCATTTATGCATGCAAATGCTAGCTCTTCTGAAGCAAATACTTTCATGGATACGGTCACTGACTGGATTCCGGGCCTGAAGTGCATGAGGGTGCGCGATCTCCCAAACTCCTTCGGCGCCAAGGATGGTGACGATGATTTCCTACTCAACTCTCTCCTGGACGTGGTTCAGAATATTACCGATCGCAGTCCCACTCATCCCATGACCGTCCACACCTTCGAAGCCCCGGAGCAAGATGCTCTCAAAGCGCCCTCGTCCATTTCCACTCCTATCTACTCTATCGGCCCACTCCATCTCCTCAATCAAGTAGTACATGTTGATGATTGGAGTCATGGGCTGAAGCAAATCAAGGGCAACTTGTGGAAGGAGAACGCAGAGTGCCTTGAGTGGCTCAATTCCAAAGAACCCAAATCAGTAATGTACGTGAGTTTCAGGAGCATAGCATTCTCGACCCAAGAGCAGCTGGTGAAGTTCGCAATGGGACTTGCCAATAGTAAGCAAACCTTTTTGTGGATAATTAGGCCGGACCTTGTGAACCAAGGAGACAATACTAGTGCTTATGGTGTTCTTCCTCGTGAGTTTCTTGAAGAAACCAAGGGGAGAGATTTCATCTCAGGATGGTGCTCACATGAGGAAGTGCTCAGCTACCCTTCAATCGGAGGGTTCTTGACTCACTACGGGTGGAGCTCGCTAATGGACAGGTGTTTCGAAGTAGAAACTAAGGTCCCTGTGAATGGCATTGGAGCTATGGTTTGCGTGTTGTTCTAAATTGTTTGACGGCTGATGGGGACGTACAGACTCGACCAAATGAGGCCAAAATATATCCGGAGGAAAGGGACGTAGGGATGGATCAATCGATCAACATGTCCATGGGATTTCTTCATCAAGAAGATTTTCACCAAAAACCGAGTACACATTGAAAGTGGTCCACCATCAATAATTGATTCTAATATCACTTGTTGAGAGAAGCAACAGAAGCCCAATACTTTTCAACTAGTGAGACCGCCAAGAGAGAATCAAATCCAAAGCATATTAAGCATATCCAGTGAGAACCAACCTCCACTAGAAAAACTTGAAACAATGAAATTATTGACTCACTCGGATATGTTAATCACACCACATTAAATCTATCGGATATAAGATACCATAGTTACAACTCACATGTGAATCTCATTGCAAACAATCATAATTCTGGAAATAATAATTTCAAGAAAAAGTTTATGTCCCTTGAGAAGAATGAAAACAATATTGCCAACCCTAAAATAAAAATCCCAAGAAATCTTAAGAGGAGAGAGACAAACAAAATAGCCAAAAAAGGGATTTCAGGGGCAACAACAATTGGACAAGACAGGCCCTCTCTCGTAATCTATTTACTTGAAGATAAGCCGTGGTCTCACCACTCTACTACAAGCATGCCCATCAACACCTAATGTATCACGTAGAATAATCGGTGTTCACATCAGTGATTGATCGGATAAACTCAATTGGTAAAACGTGAAAAAATATAAAATTTAATTGACACAATTAAAAATGTTTAGAACTGAATTGACAAAAATGCAACAAGTTTAAAACTTTTTGAGCAAATCCCTATAATGAGCACTCTTTCTTTTTCTTTTTTTTAAGATTGCACTCAAGTAAGTGTTATGCAGAAATTATGACATTAATAGTGTCTATTTCCCTTCAAAATGCCATTGATGGTTAGTTATACCAGATTTATTAATGTGGTCACCACTGTATTGAAATTGCAAGGTCCACGTTATCTTATGGACTCAAAAATTCAACTTCTATCGCATGCATGATACTCTATGGTCTCCAGAATCTAATTGTTAGAGATCTATGAGATCAGTGAGCTGAGTTTTGTACTCCTCATGCCCCGACTAATCCATCGTTTCATGTCCGGGCTTCATCCTTCCAATCTCCTATTCACCATCTTGCGATTCTCTATATTTTATATGCGTGCGAGTTAGCTTTTAGCACAATATTGTCGAATATTTCTCTTTCATGAGGTCCAATGTACTTCATATAAACCAAGAAAAGATTTGCACCCAACGCTCTCTTGTGCCATCGTTTAAACAAGATGTACTCGCTCAAGTTACTTACGCATTCATCCTAATAACATGTCTGTATCGGATGTTCGATGCCCCGTCGTCTTATCTTGGGTTGTAGCACTTGGAAAGTACTTGGAGTGCACAAACACAGCTTGGTTTGTGTTGCAAAGTAAGTGATCAAATGATAAAATAAACATAACAAAAAAATAAATCAAATATTAAATTTACGTGATTCGATCATAATAATATACATCCAGGAAGAGAACAACAACAAATTCCAATATTCTACTATAGATCAAATAATATAACGAATATTACAATTATACTCGAATCACTCAAATGTTCTCAGTATTTTTCAGTATCAATTACATCAAATAACTCACACAGTACTTAACCCCACAATTCCTCGCGAAATAATATTTTAATTTCACAAAGGAATTACACAAATCTTATTACAAGAATTTGTTAGTCAAATCACTAAAGGGCTTCTCCGATTTCACACACAAAGAAGACGCTAAGATGTAATTCAAATTGAATTGCCCACGGCCCACTCTTATCAATAACGGTGCCAGATTCAATGCGTGAGCAATAAATATATTTGCAACACCATCTGAACTAGAGGTGAGCATGGTCCGGGTTGGTCTGAGCCATCCCCTAACCCTAGGATCAACTCGTACAATGTTGGTCCTCAATTTTTAGGACTGAGGATTGACCCTATTGAGTCTGGGACCAAGGACCGGACCGACCCATTGGGTCGATCCGGTTCCAGGGTCAACCCAGGACCGATCGGTAATTTTTTTTCGTCTTATTTTTTATAATCTCTAAAAAAAGAAAACCTACAAATTCAAATTACACATCTATCGACAATGCAGCATTGTGTAACTAAACTATAAATACCAATACATATTTAGCAAATTTAAAATGACACAATAATAGAAATTTTGTACTTGCTAACCGCTCATCGAGATATGGAACAAGATGGAAAGTTCTTGTAATCATCTATCTTTAATATTCATAACACTATATGCAAAAGCATTTTCCTGCATTTGATCATGTAAAGTCCACTCAACCAAAAAATGAGCTTCACACCATTTGACTAGCATTTGATCATATAGAGTCCACTCAACCAAAAAATGAGCTTCACACCACTTGACTAGCAAATCACCGTAACAACTGCGGTACTACTCTACTCTTAAAAAACTTCTAACATTTGAAACAAATTGAAAAGCAAAGTGCAGCTAAAATTCATTAGTAAAATACAATTAAATCACAAAAATTTCAAAATACTTAATATAAACCATTAATATATAACTTAATATCTTGTTAATTCACTTGAACTTCTAAACACTTGAAAACAAAGCAAACGACACATAATTAATATTCAACAAAAGTTTTAAATTGAAATTACTATTAGTGCTATTGATAGAACATCTCAATATAATATAATATAATATAATATAAATTTTATTTAGGTTTGAATATATAAAAGAATTATAATATAATATAATATAATATAATATAATATACATGGTTGGTATAGGGTTTGACCGACTCAAAACTCTTAGGACCGATGACCAACTCACACAGTGTTGGTCCTGGAATTTCAGGACCAAGGATCAACCCAGTCCCCTTAGGAACCGGACCAGAATTGGCAGGGTTGGGCCGGTCTAGGGTCAGACCAGTCCAGGGTCGGTCTAGAGTCGACCCTAGATCGTTGCTCACCCCTAGTCTAAACCTTTGCCGACTCAAATAAGGATTTTATTTCCCTCTTTATTCTTTATATTTATTTATTTTCGAATTTAAATTTTCACTTAGTCAAACTCGAGGTATATTCTAACAGCTCATAGTTGCGCATCATAAATTCGGACGGATGCAAAGCCAACTAATTTATTCGTCGCCCGGAGGGAGTGGCCCAAGTTGCTTCTTGAATAATTTCTGCCCGAGACTGAGTTGATCAGTACGGTCGGTTGCTTAAATGAACGAGGCAATTTTGAGAAGAATCATATCGAGGCGAGGCGGATCCAGTCAAAGCTGGACAGCTCCACCTGATGCATTGAAAATCTCTATATATCCAAAAATGGAGGTTGAAGACGTGTAATTCACTCTGGCTGTCTTCAGCGAGTCCCATTATACGTGTCGTATCCGATCTTTATGTAGTTTAACCCACATTTCATTGTTCAGGAATCCAATAAAACCAGCCCAACATCTCGATAATTGGGGTTGCCAATATATGCAAGTTCGTACGGGCAACACCTCAGCCACCGCGCGCAATTAAAGCTCGGCGACAGCGACAGCTGTATCAAGAATCCTAATGTGATACTATTTTTCAGCGTTTTTCCTTCGAGTTAAGCTTTGAAGTCTCCGGACATGCTTAGATTTTGACAACTTCAAGCTGGAGGAACTACTTTCTCTGACTTATTTTCATAGTAATTGACTTCCGTTGCTTCAACAGTATAGTTTGTTATTATCTATTTTATGAAATATTGAATGACCTGCTAATTCATCTCTGCACAGCGCTTATTCACTATCAGGAAATATTGGAAATCCAGTAAGATAAGAAGGGTCCGGTAAGTTATCAGCATTCAAGATACCAACCAACTTAACGTCTTATTTAGAACAAAGCTTTCATTACTTTTTCGGACTCCATTGGCAAATAGTGGAGCATCAAAGTAGTCCTCCAAAACTTATAATGCCTTGAAACTAAATACCACTCTAAATAATTTCTTACATTGAAGCAAGGCCAGCTTGTTAAATGAAAGGCGCTCATTTTAGTCCGTCTAATCTTCAGACCATAATAATTTTTTAGGATACAGAATCGCAAAGTAATGTCGATTCATTTTTGTCAAATGGGTCGAAATTCTAAATAGTGAAGTATAAGAGTAGTAGTTCTCCTAAACTTGTGATGCCTTGAAACTAAATACCACGCTAAATAATTTTTTTCGTTGAAGCAAGGCCACCTTGCAAAAAAAAAAAGAAAAAGGTGCTCAATTTAGTCGACCCAATCTTCCAAATCATGAAATAATAATTTTTTTGGATACGGAATCGCAAGGTAATGTCAATGCATTTTCGTCACAAGGTCAAAATTATAAATAGTGGACTATAAAAGTAGTCCTCCAAAACTGTGATGCTTTGAGACTGAATGCTATTCTAAATAATTTCTTACGGTGAAGAAAGGCCAGCTTACTAAACAAAAGGTGTTCATTTTTAGTTGGCCTGATCTTCTAGACCATAAAATAATAATTTTTTGGATACATAATCTCAAAGTAATGTTGATGCAATTTCGTTACATGAGTGGAAATTATAAATTGTGGAGTATAAGAGTAGTCCTCCAAGACTTGTGATGCCTTGAAAGTTGAAACTAACTACCGCTGTAAATAATTTCTCATGTTGAAGCAAGGCCAGCTATCTAAACGAAAGTTGCTCTTTTTTAGTCAGCCCAATCTTCTAGATCATAAAAAAATTTTTTTTTTATGGAATCACAAAGTAATGTCAACGCATCTTCGTGACATGGGTCGAAGTTAAACAATATGCAAGTTGAATCTTTCGCTTTGACTTAGGACATTCTTGGATTGCCGGCGTAACTATTGACGAGATAAAGAAAATAAGATTGGGGATCAAGATCCAACGTGTAATAGCTATATTTACTACTCTTCTTTATTTAAGGAGAATAGATCTCCCCCACGAAGTTGAAAAAATATGGGGATTTCTGCCTTGCACATGGGCTTCCAAGGAACTTTCTCAATCGACCAAATTACATAAAACCTCCGTTCATCTTTTCTTTTCTCTTTCCCTTCCATCTTCATATTAATGCGCTATAGTAACTCTAATAATCCAACGCATCTCTCGATGCTGTTCCTTGCCGAGAAATGCTCCATGTTAAAAGATTCCTGCGAAGTGTGCACTTTCTGCGCATTGCACCCTTCTCATCACATGAAGGAGTATATGTAGCAACCAGTCCCATTATATATATATATATGCTTTGGCCATCTTCTTTTGTCAAGATGTGTATTTGCTCAAACCATCACCCGACACACGCACCTCAGAATAAATTCCAGACTGTTCTCCCACAGAGCCAATCGAAATCGACAATTTCCCCCTCCAGTTCAGCCATCGACATTCCTTCTTGACTTAAAAGCGTGCTCACAAGTCACAACCACCCTCCTAACTCCCTCCCTACTTTTTCTTGGACGCCAAACTAGTGATCCAGTGTGCGTTCTTGAACTACAACAAGGGGCTATCCTCGCTAGCTATAGGTGGTGGAAGGATCGACCCTTGATCAATTCACGATGACACGTACATCTCCTTGCTTGAGCAAGGTGTTCAGATTCGGGAGGCCTGTTTCTGGAACAGTATGGACTTCTCTACATATCATTGTAATGGCCGCGACAGCCATGTTGATGTCGGTGAGTGCAAGCCCACCGGAAGATCCCATCAGATGCACCTCAACCGGCTGCACCATAACAAATTCCTACGGAACCTTCCCTGACCGAAGCACATGCAAAGCAGGGGCTGCGGCATTTCCAACGTCGGAAGAAGAGCTGGTGTGGGTGGTGGGAAATGCGACGAAGTCCAGGACGAAGATGAAAGTGGCGACACACTCCTCACACAGCATCCCAAAACTGGTGTGTCCGGATGGGGAGGACGGGCTGCTGGTGAGCACCAAGTACATGAAGAGGATACTGAGGGTGGACAGGCAAGGGATGAGGATGAGCGTGGAGGGAGGGGTGACTCTGAGGCAGTTGATCGAGGAGGCGGCCAAGGTGGAGATGGCGCTGCCATATGCGCCCTACTGGTGGGGTGTGACGGTGGGAGGGATGCTGGGGACAGGGGCGCACGGCAGCTCCTTGTGGGGGAAAGGGAGTGCATTGCACGATTACGTGGAGGCAATGCGAATCGTGAGCCCTGGAAGGCCCGGAGATGGTTACGCCAAGATCAGGACGCTGGATGTGAATAGGAAAAGCACTCGTGCAGAGATGGACGCGGTCAAAGTGTCGCTTGGGGTTCTAGGAGTCATCTCTCAGGTACAGTTGCTCTCTGGTCTGTTCTCGTTTGGGTGTTTGTGTGACTACTTTCGTCCCTTGTATTCCTCACTTATATCACAAACCCCTGTGATGTATCTCATGTTTTTTTCTTGTTTCATATGTTCTATGTGGTGAACCTTGATGTCAGGATTGTCACTTGGGTGATATTTACGTGAACTTGCAGCTTACTCGTTATTCTACGTACTTTGACCGCATGTATTATTCTGCACTATAATCGGAAGAATTGGAAATCACAAAAAAGAATAGAAATTTTTTTTGTCAAATAGTAGACAAAGATTCACTTTTTTCCACTTGATTAGGGTAAGAGCGTGGTGGGTCTAACTATACATTATTGAGTTTTTAGGATTATTTCTTCCTCTCTTATACAACGAAATTCATAAAATCTCATTCACTTTTATCATCTTTGAAAATGGTATATATTTTAGGCGCATGATATTAATTGTGATGCGAAGATTGATGAATGAATGGGTCCTCCACAAGCATTTGTATGGTGGTTCAGGGATCAAAAAAATAAAAACAAACCTTTTAGGTCCATTCCAACTAAGAATTAAATGAGAACTAATATAAAGGACAGTTAAAGTGATTTGGGTCTTCGTAGGAAATTTTCTTCAGTGAAAAAAAAAAAAAAAACAAAGAAAGAAAAACAAGATGACAACGATTTCAATATTTGTATATATAATTGCAGGTAACACTGAAGCTGCAACCGCTATTTAAACGATCCTTAACGTACTCAATTAAGGGTGATTCAGACTTGGGGGAACAGGCAACCAGTTTTGGTAAACAACATGAGTTTGCAGACATCATGTGGTATCCGAGCCAACGGAAGGCAGTCTATCGCATTGATGACCGAGTCGCTCTCAATGCAGTTGGCAATGGACTCTATGATTTCACCCCATTTCGTTCCACACCTTCTCTCACTTTGGCACTAGTCAGATCGACCGGTAAATAAGTAAAACAGTGTAAGGCTAGGTTTAGTAGTTTTTTTTTGGTAAAGACTAGGTTTAGTAGTTGATGTAGCCCAACTCTAAAAAAAAAAAAAATTAATACTGTTGTGACGCTGCTCTTGCAGAGGAATTACAAGAGTCCCTAAACGATGCTGAGGGGAAATGCAACAGTGCAAAGCTAGTTTCTTCTACCCTCGAGACCATTGCTTATGGATTGACAAACAACGGTATCGCATCCTAAGTTAACTAATGCAGTTCCATGTCATGGTGTCCCCTATTCGAGAGATTTTGCTCACATTGATTTATATGCATGTTATGATTAGGTATCATCTTCACCGGATATCCAGTAATTGGGTATCACAATAAGCTACAATCGTCAGGAACCTGCCTAGACAGTTCCCAAAATGGTCTGATTACTGCTTGTCCATGGGATCCACGGGTCAAGGGGGAGTTCTTTTACCAAACCACATTTAGCGTCGGACTCTCTATGGTAAAGAACTTCATCAAAGACATTCAACAGCTTATTGCACTTAAGCCTAAAGCATTGTGCGGAATGGAGCTCTACAATGGCATCCTCATGCGGTATGTTACGGCCTCTAGTGCTTACCTGGGCAAGGAAGAGGACGCAATAGACTTTGACATCACTTACTACAAGAGCAAGGATCCCCTAAGCCCGAGGCTGTACGAAGATGTGCTTGAAGAAATAGAACAGATGGCGCTTTTCAAGTATAACGCACTGCCTCACTGGGGGAAGAACAGGAACATGGCGTTTGATGGAGTGATAAAAAAGTATAAAAAAGCCCAAGAATTTTTGAAAGTGAAGCAGATGTATGATCCGCTAGGGCTGTTCTCTAGTGAATGGACAGACCAAGTTCTAGGACTCAAGGAGGGTGTGAGCATAGTTAGGGATGGATGTGCACTTGAGGGATTGTGCATTTGTTCACAAGATGCACACTGCGCACCCAAGAAGGGCTACTATTGCAGACCAGGAAAAGTCTACAAAGAGGCCAGAGTTTGTAATCGAATCAATGCCAAAACGCGGTAAAGACATGATTTCATCACTCTTAGGTTTCAAGGTGGAACAAAGCTCCTCGTAGCTTCATATGGTTGCACTAATTGTGTATCCTGTGTGATTGTATTTAGAAGGAGAATGAGATCAAGAAATTAGATTGTCCTGATTGCCATGGGAGGGAACTAATTAAAGATGTACTGTTCTTGCTTTTGGCCTAGAGTTACAGTTGCCATAGCGTTTTATTGTTCCCATATCTCCATGTATTTAGCAACAATTTATGTGATTTTCTTATGCAGATTGACATGCTTTGTATTGGTGCACAAGTCTTCAACATGTTAGATTGATATAATTTTGATTCGTTTCAGCTTAAAGACCGAATCAAACATATGAAAAATGTTTGGTTTACACTGTAGAGTGATAAAAAAAATTAAACCAAAGTAATAATTTGTTTTCATTTTTAACGGACGTAAAAACAATTTGTGCTTCAACCCCGGGCCAAGAGTCCCGTCAAGTCTAATGCCAGCGGGTTGGCTTTAAACAGGCTTTGCGAGGCCCAGCTTATAGCCCCATGAGCGCGATGCTGGATCTGGCCGAGCTCCTCCTCCTCCACCGGCGAGCAGGCTTTGGCATCAGCTCTGTCAACGCCCAGTTCGACCATGCACACGCTTGCTCATGTCTCTCACCCTTCTTTCTTCTCCAGGAACCTTGACGATTCTCAATCCATGACCATCCCAGATGGCTTGCCACCTCCCCTCCTATCCAGATTTGACCCCGGAGGCGAGCATTCGGCGTTTCATGCCTCTCTTCCCTTCTCTCGGCTCATCATCACTCTCCATAAAACATCATCAGCTGATTCCAGAGGCGTTTCTTGCATCCTCCACCACTGCGGCTTGGCGGTTAGCACCCTTCTCCTCCTCTTTTGGCCTGTCTCTGCTTCATCACTCTCGGGCGCCATCATGGACCAGCTGCGTCCTCTCGCACCCCCTACGGGTGAGTGACACTCGCGAACATGAAGCGGAC
The DNA here is from genome assembly GCA_014182405.2 of Eucalyptus sideroxylon. Classification (NCBI taxonomy): domain Eukaryota; kingdom Viridiplantae; phylum Streptophyta; class Magnoliopsida; order Myrtales; family Myrtaceae; genus Eucalyptus; species Eucalyptus sideroxylon. The sequence goes on from CM024557.2 coordinate 41,768,854, forward strand.
AAATTACACCCTACATTCGTGAAATAGATTTGCGGTATACCGCAACAAAAATCTTGTCGGGTGCTCATGTACATACGCTTCGCCTGCTTAAATACACCCATTTACACAGTCGACGCACTTGTTTGAATAACACTACAACAGCTAAAAGCCCATGTACACAGTCAATACACTTGTTTGAATAACACTAGAACAACTGAAAACCCATTTGATATAGGCGAAAAACTGCTTATACAAATTTTAGGATCCGTTTGTTTGAAGAAAAACTGTCTTCAAGAAATTATTTTCCAACTTTCCAATATTTTGGTGATGAAAAACTAATTGATTAATGGAAAAGAAAAGAAAAACGTGTTCCCAGAACTGAAAACAATGAGTTTATATTAAAGGAAAACGACTTTTCTTCTTGACAGAAAGAAAGTCATTTTTCTTAAATTATAAAATAAATGAAAACCAGTTGTGTTTTTTCCTTGAAAATGATATGCATAGAATATATGTTCCTTTATTTCAGTCAAACAAAAGCATCCTTAAAGTTAAAGTAATAGTAATATGACCTTTTAAAAAATTGTTACTTGGTAGCGACGATTCTCAAAAACATATAGGTAGGCAAGTTCAAAGGAGTTGCTAGGAGCGCACGTATTGTAATTGATGGGTTTTTTTATAAAACTTGTTAGGCCAAGCCAGGTTTGCCTACCCATGTTGGGTCAAACCTGGCCCGTATGAGAAGGCCCAGTAAGAGAGAGGAAGGTTATTTTTATGTAAAATAAACTGCTGTATAAAAGGAATATTGAAAGTGAAAAACCGTACATACGTTGTTCAAGTTGTCACTAGATTTGATTCCATTTCCTAACCTGGTGGGCCAGTCATAAATGTCGAAGAAGTAGCTGGTACAATTGGTAATGATTCAACAGCGGGAATGAATAGGAGGAGGAAGATGAGAGAGATACTGAACCTGGTTTCAAACTTGAATATGAATCGATCGAAAGAATCACCATCAGTCCATTAAAAATTATTGACAGAAACGGATTCCTCAAAATGAATAGATATTGGGACGATCACATACTAAAAATAAACGCAGAAACAGACTCGATGATACATGTAACACCAATTGAAAAGCATGTGATTAATTTTTTTTTTTTTTTAGATACATAAGTTAATGAAAAATATATTACGCTAAGAATATTTAATCTTCACATGATATATTAAGAATCAATTATGAGATAAAGAACCATATTCTCCTAAGTCACTAAGGCTGCGTTTGTTAAAAATTGTTTATGTTCCCAAGAACAAAAAAATTCTATGTTTTTTTGTTCATGAGAACAAAAAAAGAATAAAAACGCGTTTATTTGCGTTTTTTTCCAAAATTATTTTTTTGTTTAAATACATTTTGAATGTAAAAAACAAAAACAAAAAAAAAGTTGTTTCTTGTTTCGGAACACATTTTAAAAACACTTTATTTTTTCTTCTTCTTTTTCTTCTCTATGTTTTCTTCTTCTTTTTTCTTTCTTTTTTCTTTGGCCTGTCACCAGCCGTCGAGGGCCGGCGACGCCGTCGGCCCCCGGCGAGGCCACCGCCAGGCCGACTCAGCCAAGGCGAGCCCAACCTTGCACCAGGCTGGGCGAGCTCGATCTCGCCCAGATCCGGCGAGGCCGAGCCTCGGCAGCCGCTAGGCGAGTTCGGCCTCACCGGGGGCCGGCAAGACTCGTTGTGGTTGGGCGAGGCCGCCGGCCCTCGTCGGCCGGTCGCCGGCCTGGCCAAGGCCGGCGATCGGCCAAAAGAAGAAAAAATAAATAAGAAAATAAGAAATAAAATAGAAAAAAATATTAAAAAATAAAAAAAATTAAAAAAAAATTATACAAATTTACCAAACGTATTTCTGTTTATTTTTTATTCCCGGAACAAGTTTACCAAATGCCTTTTTTTGTTCAAAAATTGTTCCCCAGAACAGAAACATTTTTTTCTATTTCTGTTTCCTTAAACAATTTTTAAACATAAATGTTACCAAACTACATTATTACATTCAAAAATGAGAATAGCCTTTGATATTTCCCCTTGAATTTAGTAGTTTAAAGTAAAGAGAAGTTTACCCGTTAATATAGCAATAACTACATTATCATTCCATGTTTTAAAAAGTCAATACTTTACATCACCCGATGGTTGATTAGACCATTAGATTTCCAACTAAATAATGATTAATTTACCTATACTTCCAATAATGATCAATCAAATGTCTTCTTCTATGTGTTTTCATGGTGTGGAACCGCATGGAAAGTGGAAGCTAAACCCTTCAATACAACTAGAAAATGCTTGAGAGTATTGCAAGGTTATTCTTCGATGATTTATCCTTACTTTCGTACACAATCCTAATGACTATAAGTCCTCCGGGGAACATATAGAAGTCAATTGAGGCCCTACCATGGGCTGACACGTCTTCTACCTTTCACCAAGTTTAAAAGTAATAGAGCTCCCGTAATTAGAGAAAAGAAAGGCCTTCGTTCGTCATGAAGCCAAGACCAAAAATTGGGCAGAGTTTCTTTCAAGACTAATTTTAGAGTCCTTCGAGAAAACGTTAGGGCTTTTTGTGAATTATTTTTATGAGCAGAGGAGCAACTATCCATTTCTCCTCTCTTTTTCGTATATTTTAAAGCTACTTTACAAAAAAATACACCTGAGCCAAATGATATTTGCTTAGAGCATGTACATCTTGAGTCAAACATATTTGGAAAATGCAAAGTCATTTCCCCAAGATTTAATCAAACGTAGTTATAATTAGCACTTGACTGGTTCCAACTTAAATGGAAAGTACTGATGTGCAACGCAGGACCTGCTACTGAAAATGAGCCACTGCTGAGACCTCACTGCTACAAGCGAGGGCAAGCAAACTGCATCGGCATGACGTGTCGTCATATTTATGCCTCACACACACACACGAAATATCTAATTCTACCTTAGAGATTGAGGAGGAACCATTTAGTTAAGTAAGGATCCAAGAGAAGGGTTCCAGGGATGAATTTGAATCATCAAAACTACATGCCCTTTATGTCCCAAACCCATTACTGAGCCACATGGGTCCAATACCCAAATTGGCCAAACTTCTCCATCACAAAGGATTTTAAATCACCTTTGTCAACGCTGAGTTCAATTACGCAAGGTTACTCAAAGCAGGAGCCGGTAAGTGGCTGAATTCGAGGGGCGGTGATTGCTTTCAGTTTTTAACGATCCTGGACGGGCCCGTCCCATTGGATGCTGATGCTACACAAGATCTTGCTGTGCTCTGCGAGGAGGAAGTACATGGCCACTCCTTTCCCACATCTCGTGTCCAATCTTGTTCATTCAACTTCTAGTACCACTACTGCACAGCTTAGGTGGAAGGCGAAGAAGGCATTTTCCTCTGCTTTCTTGCATCGTTTCTTATGGTTTCATGTCCTTGGCAACATACCCTGCTGCTGAGAAGTTTGGGTCTCATAAATTTGGGTAAAGACCAGATTTCATCACTCTTAGGTTTCAAGGTGGAACAAAGCTCCTCACAGCTTCATATGGTTGCACTATTTTTGTATCCTGTGTGCTGGTATGCGGATCATGTTGTATTTGGAAGGAGAATGAGATTAAGAAATTAGAATGTCCCGATTGCCATGGGAGGGAACTAATTGAAGATGTATTGTCCTTGCTCTTGGCCTAGAGTCACAGTTGCCATGGCGTTTTATTGTTCACATATCTCTATGTATTTAGCAACAATTTATGTGATTTTCCTACACAGATTGACATGCTTTGTATTGGTGCACAACTCTTCAACGTGTTAGATTAATATACTTATAATTTTGATTCGTTTCAGTTTAAAGACCAAATCAAACATATGAAAAGTGTTTGGTTTACACTTTAGAGTGACAAAAAAAATTTAAACCAAAGTAATAATTTGTTTTCATTTTTACCGGATGTAAACACAATTTGCGCTTCAAGCCCGGGCCAAGAGTGTTGGAAGATATGCAGAAGTTTAGAAAGATTTGATTAGATCAAATCATAGGGATTTTATTGAATCAATTAAGATCAGATCTAATCTGTACATTGTATCATTTCCTTTTCTTCTACACATACTCTGTAATATAATGTAACTTTGTACATTGAATGAAAGTCAGAGAGAAATACATAGAAATTCCTATATTTCTTCTTCTCGATTTAGTTTTGCCTTCATATTTTGACATGTTATCAGAACGCCGAAGACTCTGACATTGCTTCTGCTTCATCCCTGTTGATTGCCTAGAAGAACCCTATCCTGCAAAAGGGTTGCCAAGAGGAATCAACGTTTTTCTTTTAAGGGAATTTTTTTCAACATGAATCAACCAGAGAATCTCACCTCCAACCCAGATGAACAAACAGCAACAGCAACAACCCCACAGGCTTCTAGTGCCATTTCCGTGGCCGAACAACAATTTGGCCAACCCCAGATCCAAAATCAACATGCATATTGGCAGAATGCTCCGGCTTAGTTTAATCTAGGTTAGCCATTTTTGGTGTATCCCTACCAATGGATGCCATATCCATGGATCCCTGGGACGAATCCAATCACATCATCGCCAGGATTTCAGAGTAATATGCCGAGCGACGGAGGCCTACCAACCAACACTGGGGCAGGCTCAACCATCGGCCTAAAGCAGACGGGAGGATCGAATAAATCTAGTGTGGGAACTCAGGGACAATCCACAAACCCATACCAGGGAATACCACCTGGTTTTCTTTCGTTTCCTTTTGCGACTGCCATGGGTAGACCAGAGCCCGGCGACACACTATATGTATCCACTGCCAATGGACCAGAATTACGGCTCATCAGCCACCCTCTCACGGGTCTAGAGAATTACTCAACCTAGGCGCAGGAATTTTGGCGAGCCCTAATCACAAAAGACAGAGGGGTTCATCGACGACATCGTTCCGATCCCAACCGATGAGAAAATGGGAAAACAGTGGAGAAAATGCAACCAATTGGTCAAAACATGGATCAGCAACTACATCAACCCAAAAGTCGCGGCTGGGTTACCACCCACAGAAGACTCAAAATTAATTTGGGACAACATCCAAGAAATGTACAGCAAATTGGATCGAGCAAAAAAAATTTCACTCCACCAATCGCTCAGCGAACTGAAGCAAGGAAACACATTAGTGACGAGGTGCTTCAACAGGCTTTCAACACTCTGGAACAAGTTGGAAGCCACTGAAGAAAAACTGAAAGGGCCCGAATCGACCCTCCAGCGGTATAAAGCCATGAAAGACAGGGAGAAAGCGACTCAATTCTTACTCATTTTGAACAATTCGTATCTCACCTTCCGATCACAGATTCTAGCGATGGAACCGGCACCAACCCTTGGTCGGATCTTCCAGCTTGCGATGCAAGAGGAGAATCAAAGGCTTGCTTCATCGGACAGCAAGAACTCCGAAACCCTAGCACTGGCGGCAAGGGTAGGGAAGGAGAAAACCCTAGAACGAAAAGGGCAGGAGCAATCGCTAGGGTTCGCGGAGAACCGAGGGCCGCTAGGGTTTGCGGATCATAAGGCTTATAAATGGGGTAGGGCGAACAGCCTAGATCGGATGTCACGATCCAATGGCTCCAGAGGCGCGCAGACTCCATCTGATCCGAACGGTGGAGATGTGTCCGTTTCAAGGAGATCCAACGGTCCTCAAAATTCGAAAGGATATGGGCCAAATTTAAAAATAAAGGCAAATTATTTTGTGATTTTTGCAAGCGGTCCCATCACACAATCGACACCTGCTGGAAATTACATGGCAAGCCTGGAGAAAAAGAAAAAAGGGGAAAAGAAATATCTGCAATAGCCTATCAAATTTCAGGATCGATGAATTCTGCAAATCAGCCTATCACACTTGGGGAATATCAGCAACTTATGCAGGCATTGCAAAAATTGGATGTCCAGAAAAGGGGGAGCAGCTTTACAGGTACTTCTTATTGCCTAACAAGTACTATTTCTATGAATACCTGGATTATAGACTCAGGAGCCAATGATCATATAGCATGTGATACAAGATTATTTTCTGCTATCAATGAAGAGTTAGATGATCCTATCACTGTGCAATTACCCAATGGAAACGCTACCTATGTCACTACAATAGGGACAGTCAAAACTTAATTCTCATATTGTCCTTACCAATGTCCTTTATATTATGAACTTCCAATTTAATCTCATTTCAGTGTCTAGAGCCTGTAAGGAAAACTCTTGTCGAGTTCTTTTCAATACTGATACCTGTCTGTTTTAGGCCCTTTTGACTAGGACATTGGGCCCATTTGGTTCGGCTTTTGGGGAATGTATTTGTAGAAATGCAAATACCTTTGGGTGAATGGGGTTTTCCGAAATGCAAATATCGTTTAGTAAAATTTGCATTAAGAAACAACTTTGGCCAAAATACCGTTTGGTAAAATTTACATTTGTAATTAACTTTTATTAAATTAAAAAAGCAAAAATATATTTATATTTTTTATATAAACATATTTGTATATAAAAAATATAAACATATAAACATAAAATATATATAAAAAATAGATATGTTTATATAAATATATATTTATATAAAAACAATCGGAGAAAAAAAATAGATATTTTTATATTTATAAATATATTTATTTATTTATTAAACATAAAATATATTTATATAAAAAATGGATATGTTTATATCTATATAAAATATAAAATATATATATATATATATATATATTATATTTTTATAAATATATATTTATTAAACATAAAATATTAAAAAATAGATATGTTTATATTTTTATATAAAAAATAAACATAAAATATATGTTTATATATTTATACCGGACCGCCAAATTCGGCGGCCGAACCACCTAAATAAAAAATATGTTTTTATTTTTATATAAACATATTTTTATATAACAAATATAAAAATATAAACATAAAATATATATAAAAATAGATATGTTTATATTTATAAAAATATATATTTATTTATTATATTAAAAAAATATATTTATAGAAAAAATTGATATGTTTATATCTATATAAAATATATAAAATATATATATAAACATAAAATATAAAAAAATAGATACATTTATATATTTATATAAACGATAAAATATATATTTTTATATAAAAATATAAACATATTTAGTTTTATATAAATATTTTTATTTTTATATTTATTTTTATTCAGGCGGCCAATTGGTTTCTCCACCGGAGAGATGAACAATACCGAAAGTTGCATTCCAAAGATGCAACTTGCCAAAGGATCTCAAGAGCTACATTAGGCTAAAGGCCCTTAAAGCCACTTGGAGATGCAATTGCATATCGCCAAAGTCGCGCTAAAAAACGAACTAAACAACTTTGCATTTGGCTAAGGGATTTTAGAGCCCAAATGAGCATTCCAAATGCTTAACCAAACAGGGCCATTGATGGGTTGGGGTAGTCTCTCTGAAGGATTGTTTTTCTAAAAAAGCTTGCCTACAAATTTTAATCTTTTTCCCTATAATAAGAAATTATTGTGTAAATTGACTTCCAATGATAGAAATTTCCTTTTACACTCCAGATTTGGTCATAGCTCTCATTTTTCTTATCCCCAATGTCAAATTTGCCCACTTGCAAAGCAATCGCGTAATCCTCTCCCTTTAAGTCAAAGTCGTTCAAAAAATATCCTTTCCCTACTACATATTGATGTCTGGGGACCCTACCATACATAGTAAATCATGATGGGTCTCGGTTTTTCCTTACCATTGTGGATGATCACTCTAGAGCCACATAGATTTTTCTCATGCAATCTAAAAGTCAAGTTGTGTCCAACTTAAGAACCTTTTTTTCCTTATCCAAAACCCAATTTGGGAAACCTATGCAAAGAACAAGGATAGACAATGGGAAGGAATTTTTTAATCATGAGTGTGCAGACTTTCTTTCATCACAAGGGATATTGCATGAAAGCTCCTATTTTTATACACCACAACGAAATGGAGTAATGGAAAAGAAGCATCATTATCTCTTGGAGGTTGCTAGAGCTTTAAAGTTTCAAGCTTCTATTTCAAATATTTTTTGGGGGGATTGCATATTGACAACTACTTATTTAATAAATCGAATGCCGACCAAGATCCTAGATGGACAATCTCCTTTCCAGATACTCTTTGGAAAGAAGCCTAATTTGAGCCACTTGAGAGTTTTTGGCTATCTATGCTATGTTGCAATTGTCGGGCCCAAAGATAAGATGAGTCCATGTGCCCACAATTGCATCTTCATGGGATATTCTACCTTGCAAAAGGGATATCGGATTTTTGATTCGAGTACAGGAGAATTTTCTATCAGCAGAGATATTATATTCCAAGAAATTGTTTTTCCTTTTGCCAACTAGAACAAAAATGGCACTGAACCAAGGCATTCTCCAACCTATTCTGCTAAAGATAGATCTACAGGTTCTCGATATATTTTTCTCCCTCCATTGACAAATACACAAGTTTTTTCCAAATCCACTACCAGCACAACACCTTTAGTGGATGTCTAGGATGAAAGATTGAATGATGAGGTTCCTTCAGATCTACCTACTTCAGACTCATTTCCTCTAGAAATTCCAGACAATGCTACATCTTCGGAAGATGATCGACCCAGACGTTCTGGTTGCACTACTCGACCACCTACCTGGACTAAAGACTACATATGTGGAGTCAAGAATTCACCAGGTATTCCTTTTCCAATCTCATCTTATGTTTCCTTTTATCGTTTGTCCCCAGCGCATCAATGTTGCATTGCTCGTATTTCTGAAGAACAAGAACCATCCAACTTCCATGAGGCAAGTACTGATCCACGATGGCAAACAGCAATGGAGGCAGAATTGGAGGCTCTCATGGTTAATCACACATGGGATCTTGTTCCCTTACCTCCACATCATAAAGCAATTGGATGTAAATGGGTATACAAGATCAAATATTGAGCAAATGGGTCGATTGAACGATACAAAGCGCGACTAGTGGCTAAAGGCTTCACACAGAAAGAGGGTTCCGACTATCATGAAACTTTTTTCCCCGTGGCCAAGGATGTCATAGTTCATTCTTTTCTCTCCATAGCAGCCTCTCAAGACTGGTCGTTACATCAGATGGATGTTTATAATGCCTTCCTCCATGGAGATTTAGATAATGAGATATATATGGAAGTACCCCAAGGTTTACGGAGACAGTGGGAGAATAAAGTATGTCGTCTCCGCAAATCTTTGTATTGACTCAAGCAAGCATCCAGACAATGGTATGCAAAATTTGCTAAATCTCTTATAGCTGCTGGTTTTCAACAATCCTAATTTGATTATGCTGTTTTCACATGGACTTAAGGTACGTCATCTATCTACTTGATGATATATTTAGATGACATACTCATTATGGGGAATGATGAAATAGCCATCAAATGCCTTAAGGGATACCTGCATTCTACTTTCTATATTAAAGATCTAGGATCGCCAAAGTATTTCCTTGGGATTGAAATTGCTCGATCTAGCCAAGGAATCTTTCTCAGCCAGAGAAAATTTGCATTAGAGATCATTTCAGAAGCATGATTATCTGGATGTAAGCCAGTTTTGGTACCGATTGAGCAAAATGTCAAACTGACAACTGTTGATTATGATGTTGAACTATCTCAAGAGGGCAGATTCTATACTCAAGGATCCTTTGGGCTATCAGAAGTTTGTCGGGAAGCTCATATATTTAACTATGACCAGACCAAACATAAGTTATGATGTGCAGACACTTAGTTCATGCATAAGTCAAAACAGTCTCACATGAATGCCGCGCTGAAGGTCGTGAAGTAATTGAAGAAATGTCTTGATCTTGGGATTCTTCTCTCTAGGAAGTGTGACATGAAGATGACTGCATACTGTGATGCAGACTATGCAACCTATCTTATGAGCAGAAGATCAATAACCGGTTTTTGTATCAAATTGGGGGATTCTTTACTTTCCTGGAAAACGAAGAAACAGCCAACTGTCTCATTATCTTCGGCAAAGGCAAAATATTGAGCCATGCTTAAAACCACATGTGAAATAGTGTGGTTGAGAGGGTTACTTCAGGATCTTGGAGTGCAGGTCAAGGGACCAACATGATTATTCTGCGACAATGATGTGGCCCTCAAACTTGCATCCAACCCTATCGTGCATGAGAGAACAAAGCACATAGAAGTAGACTGTCATTTCTCCCGTGAAAAAATCCAGGAAGGGATAGTCGAGACACAAGGGATTGGAACACAAGAACAACCAGCGGATGTCTTCACCAAACCTCTGTGTCAAAGACAGCATGCGTATCTCTTGAGCAAGATAGGCTTCTTGGACATCTATAAGCCACCAGCTTGAGGGGGAGTGTTGGAGGATACGCAGAAGTTTGGAAAGATTTGATTAGATCAAATCATAGGGATTTTATTGAATCAATTAAGATCATATCTAATCTGTACATTGTATCATTTCCTTTTCTTCTACACATACTCTGTAATATAATGGAACTATGTACATTGAATGAAAGTCAGAGAGAGATACACAGAAATTCCTATACTTCTTCCTCTCGATTTAGCTTTCCCTTCATATTTTGACAGAGTCCCGTGAAGTCTAATGCCAGCACGTTGGCTTTGAATAGAGGCCCAGCTCATAGGCACATAAGCGCGATGCTGGAACTAGTCGAGCTCCTCCTCATCCACCGGCGAACAGGCTTTGGTATCAGCTCTTCGACACCGAGTTCAACCAAGCACACGCTCGCTCAAGTCTCTCACCCTTCTTTCTTCTCCAAGAGTCTTGACGACTCTCAATCCATGACCATACCAGATGGCCTGCCACCTCCCATCCTATCCAGATGGGACCCCGGACGCGAGCATTCGAAGCTTCTTGCCTCTTCCCTTCCCTCGGCGAATCGTTGCTCCCCAAAAACATCATCAGATGATTCCAGAGGCGTTTCTTGCATCCTCCACCACGGTGGCTCAGAGGTTTAACGATCTTCTCCTCTTCTCTTGGCATGTCTTTGCTTCTTCATTCTTGGACGCCATCATGGACCTGCGGCGTCCTCCGCACCCCCTAAAGGTGAGTGACTCTTGAATATGAAGTGGTACAAATTACACCCTACATTTGTGAAATAGATTTGTGGTATACTGCAACAAAAATCTTGTTAGGTGCTTATGATACGCTTCGCTTGCTTAAATACACCCATTTACGCTCAATGCACTTGTTTGAATAACAATAGAACAACTAAAAGTCCATACGATATAGCCGTAACACTAGTGATAAAAATTTTAGGAATCATTTGTTTGAAGAAAAAATATCTTCAAAAATATTTTCCAATTTTTCAATATATGAATGATGGAAAATTAGTCGATTTATGGAAAAATATTTTCCAAGAATTGTAAAGAAGTTTAGATTAGAGAAAAATGACTTTCCTTCTTGACAAAACGAAAATCATTTTTCTTAAATTATAAAATAAATGACAACTAGTTTTTTTTTTCTCGAAATGATATCCACAGAATGTGTTTTCCTTTATTGTGAAATTTTTCAGTAAAATAAAAACATCCTTAAAGTTAAAATAATACGTAATGCGACCTTTTAAAATTTGTTACATGGTGGAGGTAGGAGGTGGTATTGTTAAGTAAATTTAATAGATTAATGTTGATTTGCATGGATAATTATTCATTAAGTGATAATGTATAAGTAAATACATTTTTTGTGCCATTTATAGGTATGCTGCCCGTAAAAAGAACGGGCCTATAATATAACCATTCCAGTGCATTGAGAGGACCGTCTAAGGAGTGGACATTTTGCCCTCTTCTTAGTTGAGAACCATCTGAATTGACTTTTTCTTTTTCCTTTAATTCTTAGACCATGTCATTTTTTTGCGTCGCTTGCTTCATTTTAAGATTGTAAAAACTAATAGAAGTAAGACAAATTGGTTAAAGAAAAAATCGCAAAGCGGAATCCATAATTATTATTTTTTAAGTTGTCGTAATAGGTTGCTTCCTTTGAAAAAGGCAAACCGATGGAAGAACCCAGTATCCATTGATTAAACTTTTATCTAAGTAGCCTTTGATATTTCCCCGCAAATTAGGTAGTTTAAAGTCAAGACACTATCCTTTAGTATAGGCATAATTACATCTATCATTCCATAATTTAAAAAACCACTCTCTCCGTCAGCCATTGTGTGATCAAATCATAACTTTTTCTACTCAATAATGATTAAGTTATTTAAAATTTTAATAATTATCAATCAAGTCTCTTCCTCAATTTGTTTTTTAATTTGGAAATGCATCAATGGCGGCCTCTAAGAAGTTGACGTGCGGCTCTCTTCTTAGTTGACACCTGCCCCAATTGACAAAGTCTTTTTCGTTTTATTCTTGGACCCTATGATATTTTGTATTACTTGCTTCCTTTTAAAGCTGCAAAAAATAATAAAAGTAAAATCATTTGGTCAAAGAAAAAAAGATCATAAGGTGGAATATGAGAGTCCAAAATTAAATTTATTTTTCTTTTGTGGTTGCAGTAGGTGTTAACAATCTAAATACAAATTGAGAAGAAGAGGAGAAAAATATAAGAATTAACGAGGTTTGACAATGTGCCTACATCCCCAAATAAGCCTCCCTAACCCTCTTTTTTATCTTTCTTTTTCTCCTTAATCATCAAGTATGTACATACCCATATATATACAATAGATAGGCTTCTTCTACAAGTTAACCCTTTACAAATTAGGAAAATAGAATCATCTGCAAATAAATAAATAAAAATTAATTCCCACACAAATTAGGGGATAGAAAATAAAATCTCCTACAAATTAGGGAATTTGAGTTTACGCTAACCCTCCCCATTAAGTTGGCGAATAGATATCTTGCATGCCCAACTTATCTAGTATGCTGTAGAATGTCCTACTTAAAACAGCTTCCATCAAGATATTTACTAGTTGGTCTTTGGATTTTATGAATGGAGACTGAGCCTCCGCATGAGAACGTTTCTATTCTTTCGGATTTCTGTTCTTTTGTTTCCCAAAACAAAAAAAAAAAAAAAAAAAAGAACAAAAATCCGTTTAGTAACGCTAAGTTGTTTTTCTATTCTCCGGAATAGAAACTTAGCCTGAGAATAGATTTGGAGCAAAACAAAAGCAAAAAAAAGTTGCTTTTTGTTCCCGGGAACAATTTCTAGAAATAAACCAATTTTATTTTTTATTCCTCTCTCTTGCCACGGCCACCTCCAACCGCCCGGAGCCACCATTGGCTGCCGCTGTTGCTGGCCACCCGCCGTCGTCGCCCGCTGCCATGGTTGCCACTGCTGTCGTCGCCTGCTACCACCCGCCACCGTTGCCCGCCACCGCCAGCCGACGGTCATGCAGCGGCGGCGATGGCCGACGACAAGCAACAGTTGGCGGTTGGCGATCCGTGAACAAGAATAAAAAAAAACAAATAAATACAAAAAGAAACTGTTGCGTTATCAAACACATTTTTTTTTTTTCTATTCCAGGAGTAGAAATTTTGTGTAGTTACCAAACGAGTTCTTTTACTCATAAATTGTTCCCTGGAATAGAAATAGAAAAGAACTATTTCTAAAAAAAAAAAAAAAACTCTTCCCCAGCCAAGAAGCGTTATCATTCGCACCCTAAATCGCCTTGGAATGTAAGTTCTACTTAATAAAGTGACGATCCACCTCAATATGTTTGGTGTGAATTATGAGAGATATCTATAGCTGCTTTGTTATCACAAAACAACTCCATTTCGAACACAGGAGTAAAATTGAGTTTTGTCATCATTTTCTAAAGCCATAGGAGTTCGCACAGTCCTTAGCCATTCCTCTAAACTCTACCTCTACACTTGAGAGAGCTACTACTTTTTGCTTTTTGCTATTCCAAGTAACTAAATTCTCTCCCACAAAGGGAAAATACCCCAAAATTGTTCTACTGATTGTCACATTTCCAACCCAATCTACGTTAGTAAAACCTTCAATCTTAGGATGCCCACTCTTCTAAAATTGAAGCCCTCTCCCTGGAGCTCCCTTTATATACCGAAGGATTCGTATTACTCCATCCATATGGTCTTCATTCAAAGCATGCATAAACAAACTTACGACACCCACTACATAGACAATATCAGGACGTGTATGTGACAAATAAATTAGTTTGCTAACTAACCTTTGATATCTTTTTTTTATTTATAGGCACTTGATCAGAATTCTCTCCAAGTCTATAATTTTGAACAATCGGTGTCTCTGTAAGTTTGCAATCTAGCATTCTCACATCAGCCAACAAATTCAAAATATACTTTTTTTGAGATAGAAAAATACCTCTTTTAGATGTTACTACTTCTATCAGCAAGAAGTACTTGAGTCCACCAATATTTTTCATCTTGAACTCCGTTGAGAGCTTATGTGTAATTTCATCATTTTATCCTGATCATCTCTAGTGATAATCATATCATCTACATAAATAATCAACACAATTATCTTACCTCGACTTCGCCACAAGAATAGGATGTGATCAAAATTACTCTAAACTTACCCATACCTTTTATAGCCACACTGAACCATCCAAATCATGCTCAAGGAGACTATTTCAATCCATAAAATGATTCACTCCAATTTACAAACCAGTCCCGGTCTTGAAGAAGGACTATAACCCAGTGGATTATCCATATAAATCTCCTCTTCAAGGTCACCATGGAGAAATACATTCTTCACATCAAACTAATGTAAAGGCCAATCTAAATTAGCTGCAGACAATAATACTCATACGGTATTTAGTTTTGCAAGAGGTGAAAAGGTTTCCTGAAAATCCATCCCATGTGTTTGTGTATATCCTTTTGCTTCCAACCTCGCCTTATACCTTTCAATAAATCCATCTGCTTTATACTTGACTGAGAACATCCATTTGCATCCTATTGTTTTCTTCCCTTCGGGCAGTTCAACCAGCTTCTTAGTATTGTTTTTCTATGATGCCTTTATCTCTTCCTTCATAACTTGAACCCACTCAGGATCTTTCAAAGTGTCTTGTACTCCATTTGGAATATAAGCTGATGATACATTTGAAACAAATGCCCTTCAATGGCTTAGACAATTTGTCGACCAAAACATAGTCAGTAATTGGATAAGTGGAATTCTTCTTTCCTCCGCCATCTAATGAGTATCACTTCGAAAGCTTTCCTCAATTGTACTTAGCAGGTAATTTATGTCCCATAGAAATACTAGAATCATCATGTAAACTATTAGTAGAAGAAGTTACCTCAGGAACTTCCTCAAGAGTTGGGTCAAGCACTAAAGAAGATGGGAGAAGCTATTCTGAAAGAGCTGACTGGTCTTGCAAACTCGACTCCTCGAGGACCTGACCTTCACCTGATGGGATTTACTTTGAAATTTCTAGAACACCTTACCTACATTTCAAGCCTTCTTACTCAATATCCGTCAGTAAATCCTAGCCTAGTCCGGCCCTAACTGCAAGCGACAATGTTGATACTCCACTAATTTGTACTCCCTCTAAGGCCATAATACCACCACCAGTCTCACACTAGTTCTTCATTTCCATTTATATCTCCCCCGAAAAGGAGAACTGATGTCTTGAAAGAAAGATTGTGTCTCAAGGAATGTCATATCCATTGTAATATATGTCTTCTTAGTAGATGGTTTATAGCACCAATACCTTTTTCAAATGTAAACCATAGCCTAAAAATACACACCGCATAGTACACAATTCAAGTTTTGTGCGTTGTGTTTTGAGGATGTGAACAAAGGCAACGCGGCTAAACACAGAGTAAATAGTAAGAATTGATGGTAAGTATACATGAGCGGAGAGAGCCTGTAATGGTGTCTGAAATTTGAATGTCTTTGATGGCATTCGATTAATAAGGTGGACTGTTGTAGCCACTACATTATCCAAAAAACGATGAGAGACATTATTTGCAAATAATAAAGACCGAGTTGTCTCAAGGATATGCCTATTCTTCCTTTATGCTACCTCATTCTGTTGGGCGTTCCTAAGCATGACATTCCTAAGCATGACGTTTCAACAAGTAAGCAATACTGGAGGAAATATTCTTTGAGATAATAATTAATGTACTTCCCACCATTAGCATTGCGAGGGATCTGGACCTTCCCATCAAATTTAGTTTGCAACATAGCATGGAAAATTTTGTACACATTGGCAACTTCATCCTTAATTTTTATCATATATAACCATGTCATTCTAGTGCAATCATCAACAAAAAGGATGAACATTGACTACCATACATAGAAGTAATCGAAGAAGCACCCCACACATCGAAATGAATCAAAGAGAAAGGAATTGCGCTTTTATTTAAAGTGATAGGAAAAGATACCCAATGGCTTTTCGCTAATATGCAAGTCTGACAATCAAACTAACGATCATTCAAACCCAAAATTAACTTGCGAAAAAAACCTCTTTATGTAACTAAATGACAAATGCCCAAATTGCTTGTGCTTAAGGATGAGCATCGATCTAGGGTCAACCTTAGACCGGCCCTAGACTAACCCAACCCTACTAGTCTTAGTCCAGTTCCCAAGGAGATCGGGTCGATCCTTAGTCTTGGGATTCTTGAACCGGCACTATGCGGGTTGGTCCTCAGTCCTAAGAGTTTAGGGTTGGTCCAATCCAGACCAACCTTGACTTTATATATCTAATATACTATTTATATATTTTTTTATATAGAGAAAACCCTAGACACATTTCTGTTCTCACAATATTATTTCTAAATGGAATTGGAGAAAACCCGAATTTCGCCGAGGTTGAATCTACTTTTTTATTTCTCTTTCCTCCTTTCTTGATTATACTTCTACTTAATATATTGTATCGAATTCGATTTTTTCTAAAAAAAAAAAAGAGGGGGAGGGATTAGTCACAAATCTTTTGATTCTACCTCTAATCTTCTTCACCCCTTCCTAGGAATTCAAGTAATTTTATACTATTCTTTAATAACTTAAATTTTTAATATCTTTTACAGCATCAACAACCATAATTTACAAATGAGGAAAAAAAATTGTGAGGAGTCCTCACAACGTCTAAAAGGGCATAAATAGCTCCCACGGCATCCTCCTCTAGTACTTATTCTCTTCTATCTTATTTATCATTTTAGTCTTCAATTTGCCAAAATCGAAAGAAACAAATTCTCCACTCACCACTTGACACTCCCATCGCTCACTTTGAATCACTCGTGCCACTTGTCGCTCAATGCTTACCTTGCTTGTTGCTTCCCGCTCAACAATCGACGCTCATCCTACTCGACGCTTGATGCTCACCCACTCAATGCTCGTCGCTCGCCTCTCTTAGCTCACCTTACTCATCACTGAACCCATTGGGTTGGTCTAGTCCTCGATCGCCTTTTCAAGAAATACAAAAAAATGAAATAAAAAAATTATCGATTGGATTGACCATGGAACTGAACCGAACCCATTGAATCAATTCGGTCCTCATTCACCTTTTTGAGAAGTACAAAAAATGAAACAAAAAAATTATCGATTAGTCCCGAGTTGACCCTAGAACTGGACCAAATCGGTACAATCCTCTATCCTAAACTCAATAGGATCAGTCATCGATCCCAATAAATTGAGGATAAACACTGTGTCCTAAGGTTAGAGGGTGGACCGGTCCAACCTGGGCCATGCTCACCCCTACTTATGCTAGAGCAAATTTGTGTTTCCCAATTTGTAGATGACCCTCGGACCTGATTGACATTCCCAAAGCTAAAGTTGTCCATGTAATACAGCCCCTTCCTTAGTATCATGCCCAATAATCTCCTTTGTGAGTATATCCTAGAACAAAATGAAATGTGGATACATTAGCACAACACAATTCAATTCCTCTACGACATGTCCAACTAAAATTAGTTTTGTAGATAGTGATAAGACAATGAGTGTATTTGAAAGTGAGAAGGATCGGGAAATATTAACAACTCTAGCTCTAGTCACTAGATACAACACTTCGTTAGCATTC
This sequence comes from Eucalyptus sideroxylon, assembly GCA_014182405.2. Lineage (NCBI taxonomy): Eukaryota > Viridiplantae > Streptophyta > Magnoliopsida > Myrtales > Myrtaceae > Eucalyptus > Eucalyptus sideroxylon. The sequence continues at coordinate 41,786,783 of CM024557.2, forward strand.
GAGACACTACGACATCGAGGTTCTGTAATGCTAACAAACTGCAACAAAAGTCATATGATTAGTAGCTGTCAAATCATTAACCCATTGACTATAATCATTTAGTAAAGAAGCAACCAAAGCAAAACTATACTTACCTTCACCTCTTATAGGCATCTTACTTTGTGGTTCGAGCTGTGGCACTAGTGAAAATTAAGGCTTTCCCACATTTAGAGATGCTTTCCCTTTCCTATTGTTCACTTCTCCCTCCACTTGTTTTTGAGCTTTGAGCTCCTTCCACCAATCAAGATATCCATGAAGCTTAAAGCACATCTCTCGGGTGTGTTTGGCATTCCCACAATGGGAGCAATTACCAACTAGAGGGGTTTTTTATTTCAGGGCCGAACCGATCTATCCACCTTATGGTTTAACCAATTGTTAATTCAACTCCCAAGCTTCTTTGAGGCTAGGCTTGCCTCCTCACAATAACATTGCCATAGAATTATGGGTAATAGTCCCACTATTCAACATCATTGTCTATCATATATCCTCCTTGCAAACACGAGAATAGGCTTGCTCAACTATAAGGAATGGATGCATCTGTAGTACATCAACTCATATCTTGTCTAAATGATCATCTAAACCATCAAGGAAAATGTACACATGATCCTCCTGAATGGCTGAATTGTATCTCGCAATATAATATAGGCATACCATCGGATTTAGGCAAGAGAAGTCAATCTCTCTCCACAACCCGTGAAGGCCATTATAGTAAGCTTCAATACATCCTCTAGCCTATTTCATTCGGGTCACACACCTCTTCAAATCATAAACCTGAGAAGCATCAGCCCCATTTAAAAAAAAATTAAAAAAAAAAAGTAGCAACCATTGCATCCCAAGCTACTTCGTAGTTGGGAAGCCAATAAAGTTACCAATCAAAGAGGAAGGCTAAGGAAGGTCGCCATTAATGTATCCTAGGTTGTCCGTGTTCATGATATACATCTCTACCACCTGAGACCATAAGCCATAATTAATCACTTCCAATTTGTGTTAATGGATCGTTCTATGCAGTATGGCAACAAAAGATGTCGTGGTGGTCTGATCGAGTCGAACAAAGTGGTAGCAACACAGGGATTATGCAGCGGCAACAACCAAGTATGTTGAATTGCAGTGGTGGCAACGACGATGATCTGATGTGGGCAAGTCACAACGACAGCGGTGGCACAGTGTTTAGCGCTTTTCTACATCCTTAGATCTATTGCTCCAATAACATCTTAACAATCTAATCATAGATCAAGAAGAAGATGAGAAATACACAAGAATTAACTAAGTTCAACAATGTGCCTACATCCTTGAAATAGCCTCCTAACCCTCTCTTTTTTTTCTCTTTTTCTCATTAATCATCAAGTATGTACAGATCCATATATACATAATCAAACGGACTTCTTCTATATGTCAAGTCTTCGCAGATTAGGAAAATAGAATCCACTACAAATTAAAAAGAAAATAAAATCCCCTACAAATTAGGAGCTAGAAAATAAAATCTCCTACAAATTAAGGAATTTCAGCTCACGCCAACAGTAGGCTTCTTCCTTCCACAAAAGATATATAAAAAAAAAAAAAAAAAAAACTAAACCAATAGAAGTAGGAACATGAATCCAATAATTCAAGAGTATCCCCTGATTTAATTTTTTTACAATTTTTAGATGCATAAAGTTAATGAAAAAATTACGTCAGAAATATTTAATCTTACATGATATACTAAGAATTATTTACGAGATAAAGAACCACATTCTCCTAAGTCACTAAGTGATTTACTAGAGAAATAAGATATTCTATTCAAAGATCGAAATAGCCTTTGATATTTCACCTTGAGTTTGGCAGTTTAAAGCAAAGAGAAGTTTACCCGTTAATATAGCAATAACTACATTATCATTCCATGTTTTAAAAAGTCAACATTTGACATCAGCCGATGCTTCATTAGACCATTAGTTTTCCTACTAAATAATGATTAATTTACCTATACTTCCAATAATCATCAATTAAATGTCTTCTTCTATCTGTTTTCTTGGTTTGGAACTGCATGAAAGTGGAAGCTAAACCCTTCGATACAAATGCACGTTTGATTGCTAATCTCATTTAATTAAGTATGACCATATTACTAGAAAATGCTTGAGAGTATTGCAAGGTTACTTTTCGATGATTTTTCCTTCTTTCGTACACAATCCAAATAACTATATAAGTCCCTTGGGGCACATACAGAAGTCAATTGAGGCCCTATCATGGTCTGACACATCTTCTACCTTTCAAGCTTAAAAGTAATACAGCTCCCGAAATTAGAGAAAAAAAAATCGCATCATTATAGAAAAAATCAGTATATTATGTATATATTGTGCAATGAAAGTTGACTTAGACTTTATTTATTTCACGAAAAATCTTGATATTTCCATTCGTTGATATTTCCATTTGGAATGAAAAGAGAAATCATTTTCTAGGCGCTTTTTTCATAGTGGGCCCCACTTACACTTATCATGGGCTCTAAACGTGATTTGAGCCCAACTGTTTAATTATCATTTTCGGTTTCAGCTCATCCGTCCTTAGTGTTCTTTAATTTTTCATGAATTAATTCCCTTCTTCGTCGTTCACAATAACAATTAACCCTTTAAGTCCAGTCAACAATTATGGCAAGCCACACAAACTCAATTGACGCTAGAAATCGTAGAAAGCCCCACTAATTTACAATTCAAGATCATCAACCCACCTTGATTGGTGAAATTTCTGGCCACCTTTTCTCTTTTTTTCAGATTGTTGATAAGTATGGCCATAAAAATTGCAACCCACCGGTGGGCAGCTGAGTTGGTTCGGCTTTAGGCACTTCATCGCAAAGGTCCCAAGGTCAAAACTTTGTAACTGCTAACACGTCTTAAATGAGGGGCCATGGTGGTGGAGTTATGTGTTAGCTTCCCCCCAGGTATTGACGTTTGGTCCGGGGTGCACCGTGCACTCTACAGGCCGTGGGTTGCCCAACGGGCTCGGCGGATCCTAGGTATAAAAATAAATAAATAAATTGCATGGCTGGTTGTTTCAGATGGTGTCTATAGAGGTGGAGGGCTGGTTTTCAGGTGGTGCTAGAGGTTCACGACCTCTATCGTGGTTGGCGGTGGTTGTGGGTTGGGAACGGTGGTCAGTGGTGGCCATTTTCGCAGTTGGTGGATTGTAGCAAACAAAAATGGCAGCGACAAACGGTGTCGGTGGCTGTGAAGACGGAGAATCCGGCGGTGGCATCAAATTGGTCCTTCTTTGTAGTCGAACGGTGGTGGTGGTGGGATACATCGAAGATGGTGCTATGGATGTGTTTCAAAAACATGTGAAGGATGGTGGTGGTGGCGGGATACATCGAAGATGGTGCTATGGATGTGGTTCAACATGTGAAGGATGGTGGTGCATGTTTGCCGAGCTAAGAAGACATGTCAACGGAAAGCTAAGAAGGCATGTCAACGGAAAATGATTTCCGCGACATGTTCCCAATCTTGAGTGTGAATTTTCTTCGAGATAGAAAACATCTTCCTTCACCAATTTATTTTCCGACACCAAACACCAGAAATGAATGAGATGATTTTCTTGGAAATCTTTGTCTCAAACAAAATCTTTCACCGATAAAATTCTCTATATGGCACAAGAGAAGGACATGCCGAATTCAACTTTTTTTTGACCCATCATTTGTTTACCCGCTTATACAAAAATATGAATATGCATGTATGGAAATTGGCTAGTTGGATTAGCGGAATGAAGCAAGGTGTGAAAGAATAATTTTGCTATTGGGAATAAAAGGGGAATGAAAATAACCATGCACTTTAAACATGCAAACAATTAGCAAGTTCATTTACGGGTGTTTTGAAGTAGAATCTAAGGTCCCTGGGAATGGCATTGGAGGTATGGTTTGCGAGTTGTTCTAAATTGTTTGACGGCTGATGGGGACGTACAGACTCGACCAAATGAGGCCAAAATATATCTGGAGGGAAGGGACGCAGGGATGGATCAATCGATCGACATGTCCATGAGACTTCTTCATCAAGAAGATTTTCACTAAAAACAAAAATACACATTGAAAGTGGTCCACCAATCAATCATTGATTCTAATATCACTTGTTGAGAGGAGCAACGGAAACCCAATGCTTTTCAACTAGTCAGACCACCAAGAGAGAATTGAATCCAAGCATACTAGGCATATCTAGTGAGAACCAACTTCCACTTTAAAAACTTGAAATAATGAAATTACCGACTCACTCGGATACGTTAATCACACCACATTAAATTTCTTTGATATAAGATACCATAGTTACAACTCTCATGTGTATCTCATCACAAACAATCATAATTCTGGAAATAATAATTTCAAGAAAAAGTTTATGTCCCTTGAGAAGAATGAAAACAATATTGCCTACCCAAAAATAAAATAAAGTAAAAATCCCAAGAAATCTTAAGAGGAGAGAGATAAACAAAATAGCCAATGAGGGATTTCACGGGCAACAACAATTGGACAGACAAGCCCTCTCGTAATCTATTCGCTTGGAGATAAGCCATGGTCCCACCACTCTACTCCAATAATGCCCGTCAACATTGACCGTGTCACATAAAACGATTGGTGTCTACATCAATGATTAATCGGATAGGCTCAATTGGTAAATTGTGAAAAAGTTTAAAACTCAATTGACACAATTAAAATATTTAAAACTAAATTGGCAAATATACAACAGGTTTAAGACTTTTTGAACAAATTCCTATGACGAGCGTTTTTTTTTTTTTTTTTTATGATTGTACTCAAGTGAGTACCGTACGAAAATTATAACACTAGTAGTATTTATTTCCCTTCAAAATGCCATTGATGGATAGTTACGCCAGGTTTATGAATCTGATCACCACTTATTGAAATTGCAAGGCCCACGGTATCTTATGGACTCAAGTGCATGATATTCTATGGTCTCGTGAATCTAATTTTTAGAGATCTATGAGATCAATGAGCTAATTTTTGTACTCCTCATGCCCCCGACTAATCTGTCGTTCCACGTCCGGGCTCATCCTCCCAATCTCCTATTCACCATCTTGCAATTCTTTATATTTTATATGCGTGCGAGTTAGGTTTTAACACAATAGCGTCGAATATTTCTCTTTCATGAGGTCCAATTCATTTCATATAAACCAAGAAAAGATTTGCACCCAACGCTCTCTTATGCCATCCTTTAAACAAGATGTACTTGCTCAAGTTACTTACGCATTCATCCTAATAACATGTCTATATTGGATGTTTCAATGCCCCATCATCTTATCTTGAGTTGTAGCACTTGGAAAGTACTTGGAGTGCATATATACGACTCGGTTTGTATTGCTAAAGTAAGCGATCAAACAATAAAATATACAACACAAGAAAATAAATCGAACACTAGATTTACGTGATTCGCGTCCATAAAGAGAGCAATAACGAATTCAAAGAATATAACGAAGATCACAATTATACTCGAATCACTTAAACACCCTTAATATTTTTTAGTATCAGTTACACTCAATAACTCACATAGTACTTAGCTCCACAATTTCTTACAAAACAATATTTTAATTTCAAAAAGAAATTACACAAATCTTACCAAGGGATTTGTTGGTCAAATCACTAAAGGGCTTCTCCGACTTCACTCACGAAGAAGACGCAAGGATGTAATTCAGATTCAATTGCCCACAGCCTGCTCTCATCAACAACGGTGCCAGAATCAAGGCATCAGCAATAAATATATTTGAAACACCGTCTGAACCCTTGCCAACTCAAATAAGGATTTCATTTAGGAATGGGTTTCGACTCCCACGCTCTACAAGGAGGCAGGGCAAAAGTCTGAGAGTGAGTATTAAAGTAAGATTAGAGTAGGACCGATAAAAAAAAATAATTTTATTTCCCTCTTTATATATTTATTTATTTTCGAGATTTAAATTTTCAATTTGTCAAACTCAAGGTATGTTCTAACTATTAGAATATTTAAATAATAAATCTCGCATTTATCTATCAGCTTAAGCTTTTAAAACAGTTGGCAGTGGTTTCACAAAATCTTATATGGTATCGAGCTAGGAGGTCCTGAGTTCGAATCTTCCAAGCTTCTATTTGTCTCCCCAATTAAATTTTCACACTTAGTACTAGGTAAAAAGACCAGTCTAAGCGTGATGGGGAGTGTTAGAATATTTAAATAATAAATCTCACATTCATCTATCAGCTTAAGCTTTTAGAACAGTTGGCAGTGGTTTCACAAAATCTTACTAACCACTTGTAGTTGCACGAGCCAACTAATTCATTCATCGCCCGGAGGGAGTAGCCCAAGCTGCTTCTTGAATAATTTCTGCCGGAGGGAGTAGCCCAAGCTGCTTCTTGAATAATTTCTGCCCGAGACTGAGTTGATCAGCAATGGCGATTGCTTAAATGAACGACGCAAATACTTGTAGTTGCACATCATAAATTCGGACGTATGCGAAGCCAACTAATTCATTCATCGCCCGGAGGGAGTAGCCCAAGCTGCTTCTTGAATAATTTCTGCCCGAGACTGAGTTGATCAGCAATGGCGGTTGCTTAAATGAACGAGGCAAATATGAGAAGAATCATATCGAGGCGAGGCGGATCCAATCAAAGCTGGAGAGCTCCCCGTGCTGCACAGAAAATCTCTATAGATCCAAAAATGGAGGTTGAAGACATGTAATTCACTTTGGCTGTCGCCAGCGAGTCCCATTATCGGTGTCTTGTCCGATCTTTATGTAGTTTAAACCACATTTCATTGTTCAGGAATCCAACAAAACCTGCCTAACATCTCAATAATTGGGGTTGCCATTACATGCAAAAGTTCGTACAGGTAACACCTCAACCAACGCGCAATTAAAGCACGGCGACAGAAGGTGATGCTATTTTTCAACGTTTTTCCTTCGAATTAGGCTTTCAAGTCTCCGGACATGTTTAGATTTTGACAAGTTCAAGCTGGAGGAACCACTTTATTGACCTCTTTCGCAATGATCGCCTCTCCATTTCTTCAACATTTGAGTTTATTATTCTGTTTATCGGCATTCGAGATACCAACCAACTTAATGTCTTATTTAAAATGAAAGCTTTCATTACTTTTTTCGGACTCCATTGGCAAATAGTGGAATATAAGAGTAGTCCTCCAAAAATTGTGATGCCTTGAAACTAAATACTGCTCTAAATGGTTTTTTACATTGAAGCAAGGCCAGCTTGCTAAAAGAAATGTGCTAATTTTTAGTCGGCCCGATCTTCCAAACCTTAAAATAATAATTTTTTTGGATACGGAATTGCAAAGTAATGTCGATACATCTTCATGACATGGGTCGAAATTCTAAATAGTGGAATATAAGAGTATTCCCCCAAAACTTGTGATGCCTTGAAACTAAATACTGCTCTAAATAATTTATAACGTCGAAGCAAGGCTAGCTTGCTAAACAAAAGGTGCCAATTTTTGGTCAGCCCGATCTTCCAAACCATAAAATAAAAATAAAAAATTGGATATGAAATACAAATTAATGCTTATGCATCATCATGTCGAAATTCTAAATAGTGAAGTATAAGAGTCCTCCAAATTTGTGATGCCTTGAAATTAAATACCACTCTAAATAATTTCTTATGTTGAAGCAAGGCCAACTTTCTAAATGAAAGGTGCTTGATTTTAGTCTGCCCGATCTTCTAGACCATAAAATAATTAATTTTTTAGGGTACGGAATTGCAAATTAATGTCAAAATTCTAAATAGTGAAAGTATAAGAGTAGTCCTCCAAAACTTGTGATGCCTTGAAACTAAATACCACTCTAAATAATTTCTTAGAAGTGTGAACCCCCCTCCGGCAACCCCTTTGGAATATCTTATGCTCCGATTTCAACTTGTCCTTTCCATGTAATTCTCGTTTTCCAGAATGGTTAGAATGTCCTATTTTCGACCCAAAAAAAACAAAAGCAAGGCCAGCTGGATAAACGAAAGGTACTCATTTTTAGTTGGCCCGATCTTCTAGACCATAAAATAATAATTTTTTTGGATATGGAATTGCAAAGAAATGTCAATGCATCTTTGTGAGATGGGTCGAAAGTTTAAATGAGGTTCTTCATCTTTGCTTATCAAACATTTGATTGGCTGGACTTGGTCGCCATTCAGCCCATTCTGCAGCTGTTCTTATCGCCTCCTGATTATGTTCCGGAGGTCAATTAATATTTCCTTCTCGCCAAGTTGTGAAGGAGGAGGCAAACAATACGCAGGCTGAATCTCTCACTTTGACCTGGGACAAGTTAGAATTGCCCCGCGTAACTATTGGCGAAATAAACTAGCCAAGTGAAGGTGAGATTGAGGATCAAGATTCCATGTATGATAGCTGTATTCATTACTCTTCTTTATATAAGGAGAATGGATCTCCCCCAATGAGCTGAAAAATATGAGGATTTCTACTGTGCATGTGGGCTTCCAGGGAACTTTCTCCATCGACCAAATTACATAAAACCTTTGTTCATCTTTTCCTTTCTCCGTCTCCTCCATCTTCATATTAATACGCTATATTAACTCTAATAATCCAAAGCATCTCTCGATGCTGTTCCTTGCCGAGAAATGCTTCATGTTAAAAGATTCCTCCGAAGCGGTCGCAAGTACAATCATGGAGCGAGAAGGCATGTGCACTTTTTGCGCATTGCACCGTTTCATCACATGAAGGAGTATATGTAGCACCAAGTCCCATAATATATCTTTTTGTCAGGATATGTATTTTGCTCCGAACCATCATCCTACACGCACACCAGGCTGTTCTCCCACAGAGCCGATCGAAATCGACAATTTCCCTCTCCAGTTCGGCCACCCACATTCCTTCTTTACTTAAAAGCGTACTCACAGACACCCTCCTAACTCCCTCCCTACTTTTTCTTGTGCGCCAAACTAGCGGTCCAGTGCGCGCCCTTGAACCACATACAATCAGGGGCTAACCTCGCTAGCTATAGGTGGTGGAAGGATCGGCCCCCAATTCATTCACGATGACACGTACTACTCCTTGCTTGAGCAAGGTGTTCTGGTTCGCGAGGCCTGGTTCTGGAACAGTATGGGCTTCACTACACATCATTGTAATGACCGCGACCGCCATGATGATGTCAGTGAGTGCAAGCCCACCGGAAGATCCCATCAGATGCACCTCAAGCGGCTGCACCATAACAAATTCCTACGGAACCTTTCCTGACCGAAGCGAATGCAAAGCAGGGGCCGCAGCATTTCCGACGTCAGAAGAAGAGCTGGTGTGGGCAGTGGGAAATGCGACGAAGTCCAGGACGAAGATGAAAGTGGCGACACGAACCTCTCACAGCATTCCGAAACTGGTGTGTCCGGACGGGGAGGACGGGCTGCTGGTGAGCACCAAGTACATGACGAGTATAGTGAGGGTGGACCAGCAAGGGATGAGGATGAGCGTGGAGGGAGGGGTGACTCTGAGGCACTTGATCGAGGAGGCAGCCAAGGCGGGGATGGCGCTGCCATATGCGCCCTACTGGTGGGGTGTGACAGTGGGAGGGATGCTGGGGACGGGGGCGCACGGCAGCTCCTTGTGGGGGAAAGGGAGTGCATTGCACGATTACGTGGAGGCAATGCGAATAGTGAGCCCTGGAAGGCCCGGAGATGGTTACGCCAAGATCAGGACGCTGGATGTGAATAGGAAAAGCACTCGTGCAGAGATGGACGCGGTCAAAGTGTCGCTTGGGGTTCTTGGAGTCATCTCTCAGGTACAGTTGCTCTCTTGTCTGTTCTCGTTTGGGTGCTTGTGTGACTACTTCGTCCCTTCTATTCCTTGTTGAATATTTGTGAAAACGTGGTACAAATATAATTCACAATAACAATTTCACTATTACAATATTTCCTTACACCACATACAACACTCTTACAATTCTACACAACTCCTCTCACTCTCATATGCATACATAGCACACTCTACACAACACACTCTCAAGACCCTGCACACACACCCATTCACTCTTGATCTCTCTACACTTACACTACACACACCTCACGCATGCACTCCACACCACTTCACACACACACACACTCAAGGGGCAAGAGCCCCTATTTATAGGGTGTAAGGTCGGTCAATGAACCGCCTTCCACACTCCTATTATTATTTTATTAAAAGTTGCTGATCATTTGTCAACAATTGCGACTGAGGAATTATCTAGAGTGAGAAAAATCTGGAGGAGTAAAGAGAGATCTGGAGAACTCCAGAGAGAGAGAAAGGCGGTGCTTTTTCTCAACATTCCTCACTTATATCACAAACCCCTGTGGTGTATCTCATGCCCTTTTCTTGTTTCATATGTTATGTGTGGTGAACCTTGATGTCGGGATCGTCACTTGGTGATATGTAAGTGAACTTGCAGCTTACTCGTTATTCTACGTAGTTTGACCGCATGTATTATTCTGCACTATAATCGGAAGAATTATGTAAATCACAAATAAGAACAGAAATTTTTTTTTGTCAAATAGTAGACAAAGATTCGCCTTTTCCACTTGATTAGGGTAAGAGCGTGGTGAGTCTAACTATACATTAGTGAGTTTTTAGGATTATTTCTTCCTCTATTATACAACAAAATTCAATAAATCTCATTCACTTTTATCATCTTTGAAAATGGTATATATTTTAGGCACGTCATATTAATTGTGATGTGAAGACTGATGAATGGGTCCTCCACCACAAACCTTTTAGGTCCATTCCAACTAAGAATTAAACGAGAACTAACGTAAAGGACAGTTGAAGTGATTTGGGTCTTTGTAGGAAATTTTCTTTAGTGAAAAAAGAAAGAAAGAAAGAAAGAAAAACAAGATGACAACGATTTTAATATTTGTATATATAATTGCAGGTAACACTGAAGCTGCAACCACTATTTAAACGATCCTTAACGTACTTGATTAAGGATGATTCAGACTTGGGAGAACAGACAACCAGTTTTGGTAAACAACATGAGTTTGCAGATATTATGTGGTATCCGAGCCAACGGAAGGCAATCTATCGCATTGATGACCGAGTCACTCTCAATGCAGTAGGCAATGGACTCTATGATTTCACCCCGTTTCGTTCCACACCTTCTCTCACTTTGGCACTAGTCAGATCTACTGGTAAAAGAGGCTAGGTTTAGTAGTTGATGTAGCCCAACTCTAAATTTTTTTTTTAATACTGTTGTGATGCTGCTCTTGCAGAGGAATTGCAAGAGTCCCTGAACGATGCCGAGGGGAAATGCAACAGTGCAAAGCTAGTTTCTTCTAGCCTCGAGACCATTGCTTATGGATTGACAAACAACGGTATGGATTGACAAACAACGGTATCGCATCCTAAGTTAACTCATGTAGTTCCGTGTCATGGTGTCCCCAATTCGAGAGATTTTGCTCCCATTGATTTATATGCATGTTATGATTAGGTATCATCTTCACCGGATATCCAGTAATTGGGTATCACAATAAGCTACAATCATCAGGAACCTGCCTAGACAGTCCCCAAGATGGTCTAATTACTGCTTGTCCATGGGATCCACGGGTCAAGGGGGAGTTCTTTTACCAAACCACATTTAGCGTCGGACTCTCTATGGTAAAGAACTTCATCAAAGACATTCAACAGCTTATTGCACTTGAGCCTAAAGCATTGTGCGGAGTGGAGCTCTACAATGGCATCCTCATGCGATATGTTACGGCCTCTGGTGCTTACCTGGGCAAGCAAGAGGACGCAGTAGACTTTGACATCACATACTACAAGAGCAAGGATCCGCTAAGCCCGAGGCTATACGAAGATGTGCTTGAAGAAATAGAACAGATGGCGCTTTTCAAGTATAACGCACTGCCTCACTGGGGGAAGAACAGGAACTTGGCGTTTGATGGAGTGATAAAAAAGTATAAAAAAGCCCAAGAATTTTTTAAAGTGAAGGAGATGTATGATCCGCTAGGGCTGTTCTCTAGTGAATGGACAGACCAAGTTCTTGGACTCAAGGAGGGTGTGAGCATAGTTAGGGATGGATGTGCACTCGAGGGATTGTGCATTTGTTCACAAGATGCACACTGCGCACCCAAGAAGGGCTACTATTGCAGACCAGGAAAAGTCTACAAAGAGGCCAGAGTTTGTACTCGAATCAATGCCAAAACGCGGTAAAGACATGATTTCATCACTCTTAGGTTTCGAGGTGGAACAAAGCTCCTCGTAGCTTCATATGGTTGCACTAATTGTGTATCCTGTGTGCTGGTACGCGGATCATATTGTATTTGGAAGGAGAATGAGATCAAGAAATTAGATTGTCCCGATTGCCATGGGAGGGAACTAATTAAAGATTTACTGTTCTTGCTTTTGGCCTAGAGTTACAGTTGCCATAGCGTTTTATTGTTCCCATTTATTGTTCCCATATCTCCATGTATTTAGCAACTATTTATGTGATTTTCTTATGCAGATTGACATGCTTTGTATTGGTGCACAAGTCTTCGACATGTTAGATTGATATAATTTTGATTCGTTTCAGCTTAAAGACCGAATCAAACATATGAAAAATGTTTGGTCTACACTGTAGAGTGATAAAAAAAAATTAAACCAAAGTAATAATTTGTTTCTTGATTCGTTTCAGCTTAAAGACCGAATCAAACATATGAAAATGTTTGGTCTACACTGTAGAGTGATAAAAAAAAATTAAACCAAAGTAATAATTTGTTTTCGTTTTTACCGGACTTAAAAACAATTTGTGCTTCAAACCCATTCGTGGGAAGCCACGCTAGTATTCGTTCTCCCCGCTTCGATGCGGTCGAGAGTTCGAATCCCCGCTGTGCTAGCGATTTAAGTGGAAGGCCCTGGCAGTGGATTGTTGGACCAGCTTCCCCCGATGTATAGTCGTTGTTGGGCTTCCATCCCAGAGGCCTGTGAGACCCTGAATTGGCGTAAGCCAACAAGAGCATGCTCCGGCGGATCCTCAGTCAAAAAAAAAAAAAAAAAAAAAAAGACAATTTGTGCTTCAAGCCCTGGCCGAGAGTCCCGTCAAGTCTAATTCCAGCGGGTTGGCTTTGAACAGGCTTTGCGAGGCCCAGCTCACAGTCCCATGAGCGCGATGCTGGAACTAGCCGAGCTCCTCCTCCTCCACCGGCGAGCAGGCTTTGGCATCAGCTCTGTCAACGCCCAGTTCAACCATGCACACGCTTGCTCATGTCTCTCACCCTTCTTTCTTCTCCAGGAGCCTTGACGATTCTCAATCCATGACCATCCCAGATGGCGTGCCACCTCCCCTCCTATCCAGATTTGACTCCGGAGGCGAGCATTCGGCGCTTCATGCCTCTTCCCTTCTCTCGGCTCATCGTCACTCTCCATAAAACATCATCAGATGATTCCAGAGGCGTTTCTTGCATCCTCCACCACTGCCGCTCGGCAGTTTAACACCCTTCTCCTCCTCTTTTGGCCTGTCTCTGCTTCGTCACTCTCGGGCGCCATCATGGACCGGCTGCGTCCTCTCGCACCCCCTACGGGTGAGTTACACTCTCGGACATGAAGCGGTACAAATTACACCGTGCATTCATGAAATAGATTTGCGGTATACTGCAACAAAAATCTTGTCGTGTGCCATGTACATAGGCTTCGCCTGCTTAAATTCACCCATTTATACAGTCAAATGCTCTTGTTTGAATAACACTAGAACAAATAAAAGCCCATTTACACACTCAATGCACTTGTTTGAATAACACTAGAACAACTAAAAACCCATTTGATATAGCCGTAACACTGGTTATACAAATCTTAGGGTCCGTTTCTTTGAAGAAAAAATATCTTCAAGAAATTATTTTCCAACTTTCCAATAATTGGAAAAACTAATCGATTTATGGAAAAAAAAAACGTTTTCCAAGAACTAAAAACAACGAGTTTATATTAAAGGAAAATGACTTTTCTTCTTGACAAAAAGAAAGTCATTTTTCTTAAATTATAAAATGAATGAAAACTAGTTGTTTTTTTTCCTTGAAAATGATATGCATAGAATGTATGTTCCTTTATTATGAGATTTTTCCATGAAACAAAAGCATCCTTAAAAATTAAAATAATAGGTAATTTGACCTTTTAAAAATTGTTACATGGTGTAGGTAGGAGGTGCTATCGATGATTCTCAAAAACATAGAGGTAGGCAAGTCCAAAGGTATTGTTAGGAGCGCACGTATTTGTAATTGTTGGGTTTTTTATAAAACATGTTGGGCCAAATTCAGCCCATATGAAAAGGGCCCATAAGAGAGAGGTTATTTTTATGTAAAATAAACTGCTATATTAAAAGAATGTTGAAAGTGAAAAACCGTACGTACGTTCATCAAGTTGTCACTAGATTTAATTCCATTTCCGATCTGGTGGGTCAACCATAAGGCCATGTTTGGTAACCATCCAAACAGGGTTAAATTTTGATTCTTTGTTCCCAGTATCAGTTTGGGCCTAGAATCGCGTTTGGTAAAATTTTTGTTCCCGGGAACAGATTGGGAATAGAATCAAGAACCAAAAAAAAGTTGATTCTTATTCCGGGAACGAATTTGAGAATCAATATCAATAACTCTTCTTCTTCCCTTCAGCCATCTTGCGACTGTCATCCACCACCACCCGCCACCGTCCGCCGTCCGCCGCCGCCGTCCACCGCCCACCGACCGCCGGTCCGGCGAGCTCACCGGAGGCTCGGCCTCCCAGATCTGGCGAGGCCGAGCCTCGCCAAGGTTGGCGGGGGCTAGGCAAGCCTCGCGACACCCAGCCCCACCGATGGCCAAGCGAGGCTCGCCCGGCCTCGACGAGGCTCGCGGCCACCGGCGAGGCTCGCCCAGCCCCGGCGAGGCCGGCCTCGCCGGCGCCGGCGAGGCTCGGCCGACGAGGGCCGGCAACGCTCCGATGAGGTCACCGGCCCTCGTCGGCCGATCGCCTATCCGGTGACCGGCCAAAAGAAGAAGAAGAAGATGAGAAAAAGGAAAAAAAAAAAATGAAAAAAGAAAAGAAAAAAATGAAAAAAGGAAAAAAGTAAAAAATTTATTTAAAAATTAAAAGAAATTGATTTGGAACAGAATTAATGAGCACAGTACCAAACGCAATTCTATTCCAAAATTAGAAATTTTGGATAGTTACCAAACGGCTTAAAATGCTTATAATCGGTTCAGGAATAGAATCGTTACCAAACACACCCTAAATGTCAAGAAGTAACTAGTACAATTGAAAAGGATTCAATAGTGGGAATTGAAAAGGAGGAGAAAGAGGAGAGAGATATTGAATCTGGTTTCAAGCTTGAATCTGAATCGATCAGGAGAATCACCATTAGTCCATTAAAAATTACTGACAAAAACGAATTCCTTAAAACGAACGGATATTGTAACGATCAAATATTAAAAATAAATGCAGAAACGGACTCGAGAATATATGTAACACCGATCGAAAGGCACATGATTAAAAAAAATTCATTTTTTAGATACATAAGTTAATGAAAAATATATTACGTTAAGAATATTTAATCTTCACATGATATATCAAGAATCAATTACGACATAAAGAACCATATTCTCCTAAGTCACTAAGTGATTTACCAAAGAAATAAGATTTCCAATTCAAAGATGGGAATAGCCTTTGATATTTCCCCTTGAATTTGGTAGTTTAAAGTAAAGAGAAGTTTACTCATTAATATAGCAATAACTACATTATCATTCCATGTTTTAAAAAGGTCAATACTTTACATCAGCCGATGCTTGATTAGACCGTTAGTTTTCCAACTAAATAATGATTAATTTACCTATACTTCCAATAATGATCAATCAAATGTCTTTTTCTATGTGTTTTCTTGGTTTGGAAGTGCATGGAAAGTGGAAGCTAAACCCTTTAATACAACTAGAAAATGCTTGAGAGTATTGCGAGGTTATTCTTCGATGATTTTATCCTTACTTTCGTAGACAATCCTAATGACTATAGGGCACATATAGAAGTCAATTGAGGCCCTACCATGGGCTGAAACATCTTCTACCTTTCACCAAGCTTAAAAGTAATAGAGCTCCCGTAATTAGAGAAAAGAAAGGCCTTCGTTCGTCATGAAGCGAAGACCAAAAATTGGGCAGAGTTTTTTTCAAGACTAATTTTAAAGTCCTTTGAGAAAACGTTAGGGCTTTTTGTGAATTATTTTTATGAGCAGAGGAGCAACTATCCATTTTTCCTCTCTTTTTTCGTATATTTTAAAGCTACTTTACAAAAATAAACCTGAGCTATATGATATTTGCCTAGAGCATGTACATCTTGAGTCAAAGATATTTGGAAAATGCAGTCATTTCCCCACAATTTAACCAAACATAATTATAATCAGGGCTTAACTGGTCCCAACTTAAATGGAGAGTACTGATGCGCATCGCCAAACCTGCTACTGAAAAGAGCCACTGCTGGGACCTCACTGCTAAGAGCGAGGGCAAGCAAACTGCATCGGCATGACTTGTCGTCATATTTATCCCTTACACACACACACGTGTGTGTGTGAAAGATCTAATTCTACCTTGGAGATTGAGGAGGAACCATTTAGTGAAGTAAGCATCCAAGAGAAGGGTTCCAGGGATGAATTTGAATCATCAAAACTACATGCCCTTTGTGTCCTAAACCCATTACTGAGCCACATGGATCCAATACCCAATTTGGTCAAACTTCTCCATCACAAAGGCTTTTTCATCACCTTTGTCGACGCTGAGTTCAATTACGCAAGGTTACTCAAAGACAGGAGCCGGTAAGTGGCTGAATTCGAGGGGCGGTGATTGCTTTCAGATTTTAACGATCCTGGACGGGCCCGTGCCATTGGATGCCGATGCTACACAAGATCTTGCTGTGCTCTGCGAGGAGGAAGTACATGGCCGCTCCTTTCCCACATCTCGTGTCCAATCTTGTTCATTCAACTTCTAGTACCGCTACTGCACAGCTTAGGTGAAAGGCGAAGAAGGCATTTTCCTCTGGTTTGTTGCATCGTTTCCAGTAGTTTCATGTCCTTGGCAACATGCCCTGCTGCTGAGTAGTTTGGGACTCATAAATTTGTGGACTGTTGCCTCATGGGGTTCACGCAATTCCGGACCAACGAGAACAGGAAGTCTCATACCCCTCCCAGGTGAATGAACTCATCCATAGCATTGATGTTTATTTATACATGCAGTTTGTTTCGTCCACTCCGCTTTACTTTGCACTAAAGACAGCATGCTTTATACCCCTTGCATTCAATTTAAAGTGATTCACCAGGATAAAAGCAAGAAGTATGCCAAAATTTTGGGTTAGATACCCTATTGCAGATGAAACCTATGTGAGCAATGCCTATTTGGACACCTGCATTGATTCGATATGAAGAACATGAGGCTACACGACATGCCAGCGTCTGCCAGATCACAGATCCTGAAGACACCTCATTCAGCCGCTCCATGGAAGTGACCGAGAGAGCTCATAAGGCCACAGCAACCCTCATTCACGCTTTCGAAGCGCTTGAGCCAGAGGTGTTGAGCGCCCTGTCCTCGCTGATTCCTCGACTGCACACCGTAGGTCCGCTGCATCTACTCCTAAACCAAATTGCTTAGAACCACCCATGGAAGCACGTCGAATGCAATCTGTGAAAGCGAACAGTGAATGTGTCCAATGGCTAGACTCGAAGAGGTCCAGGTCAGTGCTTTACGTCAATTTTGGGAGCATAGCATCCCTGGCTCACCGACAGCTGGTGGGGTTTGCAATAAGACTGGCCAATAGGCCAGATGTGGTGATGAATGCAAGTGGAATGGACGAGTATCTTGAAGAAATTACGAGAAAGGAAAGGGGGTGTGGAGAGGGCTGCGAGGGAGTTGGTGATGGAGGGAAAGCTGGGAAAGAAGATGAAGAAGAGGGGCCATGGGAGCGGAAGGCGCTTGCGCGGGAGGCAGCTTTCTCCACTTGGTTCATCCTCCATTAATTTGCACCAGATTGTCAGAGGGAGTTTAGTCCGTAAATAATTAGTTGATGTCATGATGAGAGTTTAGTTTTATAATAAAAGAATTTTTTTAAATCATGCTCGTGGTTTTTTCTATAAAACATGAAATATTAATTTTCTATTCGTCATTCGAAAATTATATATATATCTTTCTCCATTATTAATAGGAGAATCAGACTTCTAATCGATGAATTATAAATATGTTAGTCACCTATAAATATCATTATTTAAGTTTCCATACTAGTGACGTTTATATTTATAGTTCACCAATCAAACACATGGATCCATGATAGAAAAAAAAAAGGGGGGGAAACATCAATAATTTTGGTGCTATGAATAATTCAATTAATCATTCTATTAAGAGATTGCATGTCTAGGAATCTCTTCAATAAATAATGTCAAGAAAACTAATAATTTTGCTAGCTGTTAGTTATTAGGTAAAGATATAATTGTATCAATTTGATATCCCATCTTTATTTTATATATAAATTATCTATTTGATCTTCAAGTTGACTTAGACTAAACTCGCCTATCCAATTAACAATTTTTTTCAAGCGCGACTAGAACCCAGAAATGAGATTTCCACCCATTTGCAACTCCAATCAAACATCCGTGAATAGATTAGTTGAAAATTCGTGTAATATGAACATAAATGACATTTTGGGGTTATTCATGAATAAATCGATCCTGTAAGTTGTGCAGTACTCAAAGCCCGTCACTTCCGCCACCGGGGATGCAATGCAAGTACGTAATTATATCAATGTCCACAGAGGCAATTATTAATTATATGGAGCTTGGACACATCATCTACGAATCCTTAACACCTGTGATCACTTATCATTTCACGATTAATGGAAGATGATGTAAAAAGCATGATTAGTTAGTTCGTCTTGTCGAGAAAACGAAGGGCTTGAAAGGGACGTATCCCTTCCTCATTTATCCTTTCATCGATCCTGGATAAAATCCATTCGAAACGTGGTCTTCTGCAACCTTCGGCTCGATATACCACGTCAATTACGTCTCTCATGAACAATCCAGAAACCGAATTTCCATTTCTGGTTTCTTTCTCTCTTTTGTTGTGGGCCGTACCGCATAACCAATAGCAATAATCACTACGAGAAAAAGTATCCAACACATCATAAATCTATTTATATTAAACATTTCAAATGTGTAAATTAAATGAGTTTATAATATTTTTTTCTTTTTCATTTTACCAATTGAGTCCATCCAATTAGATTCATCCAAAACTCATTAGTCATAGACACTTTTTGGAAACATTCGTATCATGTCGGATACTCCGATACGTGTCCAACACTCGATCAATAAGTATAAAAAATCTCGACACCTGCTCAGTTCGGAAATCTAACATGTAAGTTCGGAATTTTGACACGTAATTCTAACACGTATAAGGTTAATTTTAAAAATTTTCAATAAATAATTAATCAAAATGTAAATATGTAAATAATAAAAATAATAAATGAAAAAAATTAGTATTCTCTTCTTTTTTTTCTCGACTCTCACTTTCACTTCCTATAACACGCATTCATCCCCATGTTTGTTTTTTTTTTTTTCTCTCTTTTTTCCCAATATGCTCTAACATGCAAGTCCAGAAATGTGGATCGCTTGCTTTTTTCCTCCAAGTTTTATGAATTATTGAAATACGATTGAATTTGATAATGACTGCGTTACAGTCTTTAATGTACTGTGAAAATAATAGTTTATTCTAAATCATTACAAAATAAATCACAAATAATTATAAATTATTATAGGACTCACTTATTCAAAAATTTGTAGCTCACAATATAACGTTATTCTCACAACATCCCAACGACTTTTATGCTAGTAAAACATTTTGTCAAATTGAAATAACGAATGATTTTAACAAACGGTTAATTGATGTTTTTAATTTAAATTTATTCTAGGCTCTTTTTTCATTATTTATAAGACACCATCAATTTCCAGGTCAGCAATTTTCAACTAAAATTACCAAGCGAACTCAATTAACAAAACGCAAAAAAATTTAAAATTCAATTGACATAATTGAAAGATTTAAAATTACATTGGTACTAGTATAATAGGTTTAGGAGACTATCCTCCTAATGAAGCTAAATTAAGATTCATCTAATAAGGATTGTGTTTTCATTCTTTATTTGTTAGGACTTTTGTTACCATATTTTACTTATTTTTGGGCCTATTCTCACCATCCTGCCTAATTAGATCTTCTTTAGAGATACTCTTCAAAACCTTGTTAAGCAGCCGTAAGAGCGAACTCGATTTCACAAGTACTTAATTCCTTGATAATTTGCTACTTACGGTGATTGTCCAACATGGGAATGCCTTTCCAAAGGAAGTTTAGAGAAAAAACCCATTTTCAATTTGGACCAACCATCACATCAGGACATGTCATGTTAGTCACGTGATATCGCCAAATTTGACGAAATTGCCAAGATGAGAATTGAGAAAAGACTTAAATGTGCAAATCAACTAGGCATGGAAGACACCGAGAAAGGCGAAACGAGTTTGCAAACATAGAGCAGAAACAGGGATACGAAAATCGATCAGAACCCCAATTAACATAGCCGATGGAATCATGGCGAAACACATGAATGCTGCGTTTTGGACAAGGAAAGAAAGGAAAAGAAAAGGCGAGGGGAAATACGAGAGAATCTCAAAAATGCGGTGGCGTGTTTATCTTTGGAAGGAGTCTGGATTCGCTGTTCTCTCGTCAAACATGGCGGTACATCTAGATCACTCCTGATTCGTCCGATTTATATAAATTTTCCGTGAATGGGGAAGATCACAGCCACTCTCTCTCTCTCTCTGTGTAGGAGCAATGAATGGCATTTATAATTGACGGGTCAACCCCCAAAACCCCAAAAGCCAACAACCAGTCCGACCTTTCCTCATTACATCATAAAAGTCCCCCAGCATCACGAGTTCTCCAGGGTTCTTCTCATTTCCATACCTCCTCTCCCTCTCTCTCTCTCTTCCCTCAAGAGGCTCTCTGCAATTTCCAGATCCCCCATCATCGGTTCCCATCCTCAGATGGTGTTGCAGTTGTTCTTCACGGTGGCCTTCTCGGCGGTGCCCCTCACGCTGTACGTGCCCCCGATGAGGAGCTTGAATCTGTTCGTGGAGACGATGGAGGACCTGCTGCGAGAGTCGAGGACCTACACCCACCGTGTCTATCCTCGCGTTCGCCATGCCTGGGTCCGCATGGTCGACTGCCTTCTTTGTAGTACGGCCTGATCCCGATCCTCCACCCCCGATTCTCTTGTAAATTTCTTCTTCTTTTTTTTTTTTTTTTTCCCTTATTACTTTAGCTTCTTTTTTTCTTGGCTTTTGATTTTGGGTAGGATGTTATATAGTTGTTGGAGGAAACTGAGAGAGGCTGTTCTTGATGGTGGTGCTTTCGCTTTTTCTTTTTGGGTTTGCGGGATGATTGTCATCGTGTTCATACGATTCAAGAAATCATTAATAGAGAGCTTTTCAAGGCATATAATACTATATCTGGTCTACCTTCCTCTACAAATCTTTTTCTTGCTGCTTCTCGTTCTTTTTCAATCTATATCTGGGAGAGCAGATTGGATCATTTGTCTCCAGATATCATTTCCGGTCAATCTCGCTCAAGGGTCAATCTTTATCACCAGAGGAGCTGTCCAGATTGATGCAGATAAATGGGCAACGATCTGAGAGTATGAGTTCTGCAACACTTGCGACTGCATGTGTGGATTGATCTTTTACTTTTCTTAAACAAAGCAAATTCCAGAATGGAATTCGGAAAATCATGGCAAAGAAGGGAAATTGCTTTTGGTGTGGTTCTCAATCCTGACGATATTCACAACACCCCAGTAGAACCGATATTCACTAGTCACTTTTTAACAGTTTCTTTCCCTCTCTTGCAAAAACACTTTGATGGAGCGGCAGAGGAACGGCGGTTTTGTAAATTGCCCACTCGCTAGTCAGAATTCGGTTCGTCATCACCCCAAATATCTAACTGGGACACGCGAAAGAAGACACGAGAGACAAAATAATCGGATAAGGCCGGTACAAAGCTCTGGAATTATCAGTTCTTATCCTCCTCAGTCCAACACCTAAAGTTCTCAGAACGAGTTATTTATAGCTAAAAGGGAATGACATAGTTTATCTTATCCATATAGTATTGGGAAATGGGCTGTGTGGTTTGTCTCATCCTGAATTCTTATCTACGGTAGAAACATGAGCTTATTGTGTCCATCAGTACAGTGAATACACGTTTGGTTATTGTATCCCCCATCAATAAGGAAACTTACAGGAAAGCAACGTTGTGCGGACCAGGGGAAAAAGTTCGATGAGAAAGTAATGAATGAAAGAACGAATGAATATTCTGCTACTATACTTTGATGCCCCAACTAGAGCAACCGTTTGATGGCTCTTCCCTGTGATCTCTCTAAGTAACTACTCCCTTGAAATTTCAAGTGTCAGCTTGACAGAGTGCAGGGCTTCAGAAACCAAAGCACATCAAGCGGCCTTGCGTCTCTTCCATCAACCATAGGAACGGTTTTTCCTTTCTCAGGAGTATCCTCCTTTGCCACCGCCCCCTTGTTCAACTTCACCTCTTGAAGGATTTGTCTCTCCTAGCAACCAGAAAATTACAGAGTGTTAATAAATACCAACATAATGTGCACATATGGGGGAATCTGAATAGTGATCTGGTTTAAAACGAGATATTAGGTATATGTGATATAGGTCAGTTTAGTTGAGAACTACCGGTAAAATTACAGGTTTAACGCATATGGCTGAGATATTCATAATAGGCCAATTACGTGGCTGACATTTCTAGTTCCAATTTCCACAACCAACTTCTTCAAGTTGACCTTTGCAAGCCCTTGAATTGCAGCCCACTGTGTCTTTGAAAAACATCAGTCCACACAAAATGGGAAAAACAACAGAGAAGATCGCCCACAATTTTTTAGACTGGCATTCTCTGTTTGTAGAGGCATGCCCCTACATAAACAATGATGTTTAGTGTCCCTGTTGTGCATCAAGCTGGATTTGGGCTTCCAGACATTTCTGCATTCTCTCTTAGAAGATGCCAACCAGATTGAAATGGTTTGGAGCCAATCCAATACATTCTGGTCGTGAAAGTGAGGAAAAACATGTGGGTAAAGTTTGAGATTGGCCTAATCAGGTCACCCCTACTAAATTTTTATGTTCCAATCTAAATGAACTCAACCATGGGAAAGCAAAACAACTCTGGATTGCTAATTATATGTTTCCGAACGCATGGTTACTTGTTTTAAGGACCATAGCATATTCTTTTAAGTCAACAGACGGATGGACTAGTAGGTGTTTTATGTCATTTTCTCCGTGGGGCATTCTAGGATGATACATCCATGTTTTTGGCCTTGTGGGTTAACTAAGTAATCCATGGAACATCCCACATAAGGCACAAAGCGAAAGAATGCTATCTAAGGCAGAGACAAGAATGATGATACATTTTCATCTTCTCATCCCCAGCCACATTATTCTTTTTAGATCCCTTCTGAGCAAATGAAGAAAAAGAAGATGAGGCAGTAACATACCATAAACCTAGATTTGGTAGCTTTTGATGGTGTCGATTTGCCAGGCTCGCGAGTAGCTGAAAAACACTGGGGAGTGGGAGGGCTAGTGCGGATTTGCGACAAGGTCTCCTTCCCATTGCGCCTCACATTCTCCAAGTCTAGCTTGATTGGAACATTTTCTGCCTCTTCGACTCTTCTGTATGGTACAGTCATCAAAGTCAATTACCCAGTGACAATGCAGGCACATGATATAACAGAGAGATCATATGCAGTCTAATCTCATTAAAACCACTAGGAGCTCAAAAACGTAAACTGGGGCTAACTTGCATAAATTCTGGATAACTGGCCTCGAGATTTCCTCAGACGATGAAAATTAGCTTTCACCGAGTACAGTGAATCAACTTGGGCTAGCATAACCTAGCAAACTATCATTCTAGTTCACAAAAGTAGGATTTTTGTACAACACTGCTATTTCCTACTAAAGTTGCGCATGAAACCCAAAACAAGCCAGCTGATCTTTCCTCATTGCACACCCCCAACATATTCATACAAGCACACAGACAAGCACCCCTATTCACGCACGCGCAAGAGATTATGAGTTGAGAGAGAGGGAGATTACTTAATCCGTCGGCCCTTTTCCTTGGTGTTGCTCTTCTTCATGCCATCAAATTTCTCGATACTGACTTCAAGTAGCGGCTTTCTCTCTTTCCCTTCCCCACCTAACTCCTCCAAAACATCAATAGGTTTGTCGTTTTCTGTAGGAGCTACATCCTTCGCCGCATTCTGCTTCTCAACATTTTCTTTCTCCTTGGTCCTGGTCGCCAGTTTCTTTAGTTCATTGCAAAATTCCGAAATCTGATTCAAAATGTCACGACCAGCGAACAAATTCCTTGCTGAGAGTGTGCTTCTGAGTCTTGGCAAAGCAGTAGCCTCCTCCGACGCATCGTCCACAGCTTTCTTCTTCTCGGTGCTTGATTTGATCGTTTCTTTAGGGATAGAATAGAGATTGAGAGGAGTAGATAAATTAGGGTTCTGGTTTTCACTATCTTGATGGGGTCTGTTGGGACTTCTGCTGGGCAGAACTCTAGACTGGGTAGCCCCTCTTCTCTTGAAGACAACATCTCTAAGTGGGAAAACCAAAAAACGCATAGGATTCAGCTGAATGTACAGAGCAGTATCACAACAACCTGCTTGGAGAGAATGTCATCAGTAGTACCTTTGATTCCGGTCGCCAAGTGGAAAGATTTCATACATACTAGCCAGTCTCCGGAGCTTCACCACCCGAAAAAAAGAGAGGCAAGCAAACATTAGGACGTAAAAAACCAATCGACACGAAATATCTTTAATTATTGCTTTGGTTTGAGAGAACTGAGAATTGATGATAGAAAAGTGGATCTAATGGGGAGCTCCTGCTCTACCGAGAGGAGCACCCATTTTGAGGCGACTGTGAGGTAAACTCAAAGGTCAAGACCGACAACTCTTAGAACAATCGAATAGAAAGTTGATTATGTGTTTAGTAAGTGAGAAATTCAAGCAAAGAACATCCAGTTTCATCTGAATTGGGTCGGTGATTAGGGCAATTCAGGCAAGATGGGCCAGCAGCTTACATAGCTGAGATCTTGATTGGACTGCTTCTACACTAGCATAGCAAGAAAGTAACGGAAAGAAGAGATGGAGATGGGGAAACCTTGGAGCTGGAGGTGGGGGTCGATTTGAAGAAATCCTC
The DNA here is from genome assembly GCA_014182405.2 of Eucalyptus sideroxylon. Classification (NCBI taxonomy): domain Eukaryota; kingdom Viridiplantae; phylum Streptophyta; class Magnoliopsida; order Myrtales; family Myrtaceae; genus Eucalyptus; species Eucalyptus sideroxylon. Next base: position 41,812,007 of record CM024557.2, read on the forward strand.
GGCCGTCTTCGGATGCTTGCAGTCTGCGAATGAAAAAAAGAAGAAAGAAAAAAGAAACCAATTTTGCTTTGAGACGGGAGGCGTGAGGCGAAGAAGAAGAGGGGGAGAGAGGGAGCGATCGAGTTACCGGGTCGGCAGAAGAAGCGGACGTCGTCGTCGTCGTCATCGTCGTCGTCGCGGTCGCCGTGGAGGGGGGAAAAGGAAGAGGAGGAGGAGAGGTCGGCCCATTTGGGGGCGTCGAAGTGCTCGTAGAGGTCGTCCACGACGAACACCGACTCTATCTTCTTCCAGTCGATCTTTGCCGGTTCCATTCTTCTTCTTCTTCCTTCTTCTTCCTCCCCCACCCACCCACCACCACCACAACACAAGGCGCACGCGAAGGAATGCCGGGGGTGTCGGTGTCTAAGTCTGGGCTGCGGGGGTTGTCGTGTCCGGGGCGGCGTCGGAGAGGAGGAATGCGGAGGAGAACCCTAGATTTCCTCTGCTCCACTCACTGTTAATCAGTTCACACTCTACAGGAACTAGGAAGGAAGGACTCTCTCTTGCTTGGGCAGAGAGACACGCAGAGAGAGAGAGAGAGAGAGAGAGAGACGTTGGCGAGAGGAGAGAGTGAACGTTACGTTAGCCTTTAGGGGAAGGAGAGAGGTGGAGGAGGTCGCGGTGGTGTTAATGGGGGGGATGACCGTTGGGAGATTCGCTTCCATTATTTTGTATATTCGTTTATTCCTGGAACCACCGGCCAGCCAGTCTCTCTCTCTCTCTCTCTCCCAAATCTGGACTTTGGGTTGGCTTTGGGGTTGGGTTGGAAAAAGCAGAGAGGAAGAAAAGCCCCCCCCCCAACGCCCGTCGCCCACTGGAGCTCAAAACCATCCCCACCTCCGTGATCATCCCCCACCACATTCCCTCAGAAGAATCACAGCTTTGACTCGCAGCACCTCTTTATTTGTTTTTCGTCTCAAAAAGAAAGAGACCTAGACACCCGTTAACCCACCGTGCCAATCCAATGTGGCGACAGACACGGACTATGCACCTCACGTGTTGCTCACCTAAGATCCAAACCCGATGAGACGTTGTCTTGTTATAATTTGATTTTTTTTCTCTCTCAAATTGCAGGAATAATTAGGATGGATGAACTTCTCACTATAACCTTCTTCCTATTCCAATCTATTCCAATACCAAGAACTCTAAATTTATGTCCCTCTAATCCCTCATTCCAAATGAAGAACACCAAATGACAGACCCCCCCCCCCCCCCCGGCTGCAATTGAACATGAATGACCCTCGTTTTTCCCATAATTCTGAAGGACGTCTCCCTCATTTTGCCCTATTTGCCAAGTTATTACCGGCATGAAGTGCAGTCCAAGTCTATCACCGTGCCAGCATTTTAACGGTGGAATTGCTTGGCAACTTAATAGGTGTCGATCCCAAATGAAACTTAGTGCGTTTTATTTTAGACAGGAAAGTTCATGTTGGATTAGGCATATAGCCATAAATTAGAGCCTTTTTCAAGGAATTAGGCCGAACAATGGCACGAGAGTTATAATTTGCACAGGCAGACTCAACATCCTGACTTTGTCTGTGTAAGAAAATATGAGGGAGCAACCAACGGGTCCGCCAATGGACTCCCGTCCTATGTTGTAGCAACCCAACCCCCTTCCCATTCTTTATTTCTTGACCTCTCTTTCTTAGCTGTACAGTACATATCCACACCGCACACCATCTCTCAAGGATAAACCAATCAACCAGTTATGAATCAAATGTTAGATTTGCATTTTCTTTTGAGACGCTCATAGCTCTTCGTGGGTTCAGAATGCCTGGAAATGGAAAAGACTTGGCAAAGCTGGATATGCTGGAGGACCTCAAACTAAAGCTACTGCATAGTGAATGTGCTCCAAGACGTTGGATCTGATAGGTAATGTATAGATCATACAGAAAAAAAAAAAAAAAAAAGAAACAAAATTAGACAAAATCCTCCGTCACACAATCGCATCTGAGAATTCGATATACACTTGCTAACATAGCCTGGAACTTACTTGGGCAATTACGATCCATCTCAACAGGACCTGCATGAGACCCGGACCACAGTATAATAGTCCCTATACCTATATCATATCTCGTGTACAAAAATCGAACCGAAAGTTTTCCTCCTAAAAGAGAAAGAAGCCTCCAGCTGCAAAACAGCCTAATCCCACCGGCATTCTCAGCAGTAGATTGATCCCTTGATCCATTCATTCCTTGCCAAATACCTCCACATTGCAGACCGGGCAAATCTGTCAGATAAATAGACGGACTGTCAGCTTCGACATGTACAGTCCATACTCAAAAGAGTAGGAGCAGGGTCATATCCTAAATGGAATGCCATTTACCTTGTTAATGCCCAACCATTTGGTGATGCATTCACCATGGTATGCATGTTTGCATGGCAGCTTTATTCGCCGATCCCCAATCTTGTACCTCATTTGGCATATCACACATCTATTTTGCAGATATGGACTACACTTGTTAGCAAAGCAATAATATATATGAAGTAAGATGCAAAAGTCCATTGTCCACAAAAACCAATATCATTAGAGAAATGTTCTCCGATTCTAGAAGTTAGAAAATGATAAGATTAATGAGGTGATGACCCACAAAAAAAAATAAAAAAGTAAAAGAAGAGACAATTCCTGAAAGGAGTTAAGATAGACTTCAAAGAGCATCCCAAAAAATTAACCTTAAAAATTAGTCAATTTGCTCATGGCACTCATTCTGGTCATCCCCCAGAGGTAACATTAGAAAGCTTTTCCAGACTTGTTTGTTGCAAAACGACAAGCACATCACATATGCAGCGATGAAACTAGCGTGATTTAGGTCATGCTGATGATGCCTGAACTGCTAATGATACTCCACGTCAACCTTTTTCATGAAAAGGATATTCCCAGGTAATTTAAGTGGGGCGGGTCCAAAGGAGCAAAAGAGTTCAAAGACCTTTTCCGTTAAAGATTAAAACAATGCATCCATTTTATCTCTAGAGTCAAAGCACCAAAAAAAAAAAAAAAAAAAAAAAAAAAGCAGAATGATACCTCTCCCCCGATTTTTTTCTGGTAAAGAAACCACCGAGCTTATATTTTGAGGTCGGAAGCATACTAATTAGCTCTTGGGAAAGGCCTTTACTCTGAGTTCCAATTGCCTCCCCCAAATCAAGTAGTTCCTGGAAATAGGAACAACAACAATGAATGTAATCATTTACATTATCTAAAGATGACCTTCAAGTTTTAAAGAGTACTGTATTCCCAAATACACCATTCAACTTTGGTTTTTCTGAATATAGAGGCTAAACCAATTCCTCTTAAATTAAGTAAAACCAAACGCCTCCAAGACCTCTCTCCAGTATCTTCTATCATCTAAACAATTACAAGGCATCATGCAGTAGTCCCCATCAATGAAAAGCTTTATGGCAGACTTTACAGGTAATAATTTAAAGTTCACATGTAGAACTTAATAGCAGTTCTGCTGCATAAAAACAAATGGCACGTTGGCTTTATAAAGTACAAATATCACATGATTCTACTTTTCTCGGTAATTGTCAGAACTATCAGCTTTTGAACAAAAACACGGTGGTTATGCCTATCAACATATCCATGGAAATTATATACACAGAGCAAAAAAATTGGAACCAGTTCCTGGCACATTTCTGGACATTTTATTTCCCACATACCTGCTGGGCATCTACAAGAATAGTTTTACAGGTCATGGTGTCTAGTCAATATTCTCAAACTACGTGTATAGAGAGAGCAGAATTCATTGAGAGCTCCTTATTACTTGGAAGACATGATTTCCTTTCCACACTCAATTTATATCAGTTATATTATACGTCAACTTCACTTCATATATGTTTCTACTTATAAAGAATACAAAAAAAAGGAAAATGAGTAAAATGGACATAGATACATAAATTGGATATGAAGTCATTTGAGTTATCCATCTATCTATCTAAAAGCCTAACCTTGTAAATGCCAGCATCCTTATCGTTCTAGTACCCTGACACTTCCCCTATCCCCATTATGGACAGATTGAGATTTAACATTAGCCAAAACCATGGGAAGTAATTACACATATTGAGACAAACAAGGGACAGATCCTCAGCCAAACAGATATTGAAAATTAGGATCACCACAAATTGTTAAGCTAACATATTTAGGGGCTGGTGTAAAAAAGGTCTGACGTAGGGAATGCTGAGAGTACACATATAGGTCTATTTAGAAGAATCTAGCAAAACTATCGTCGGTGTCAATGTACATTCTCTTTATTTTAAATTTTAACATATCTGAAAAGGCCTCAGCACATCAAGATGGAGTTTGTTACTAAAAGAATACAATTGTAATTGAACCTTGTAACTAAAAGAATAAAATAAATCCGATTATTTGAATGAGGAAAAAAGACGGTTGTTATGATTGGACATCTACATGCACATCAAGATAGAGTTTACGTGCTTTCAAGCTACTTCACGATAATGGCCTCAGCATTGATGCGTCATGCCATCTTAATCATAATTGCCAAAAGACCAGGAGGCATTCACACAAATGGCACCATATCCAGCAAGAAACAGTGCATGCTCATTATTCGGAACAAAAGAAAAGGTTTTGTAAGTTGATTACATATACTAATCAAAGCAAACCTCATATGTCATGTTGTCCGGATCAATGTCGTCTTGCCAAACAGCCTGCAGTAATTCACAGAGGCATCAGAAGACTTTTCTTTTAAATTTGCATTTTCCATATCTTCTTCAAAAGAGAATCTTTTTTCAGGTTGATGGGATATGAAAAAGAATATCTTAATCAGTGAAAGGCCAATAAAAGAAGTTTGTCAAACATCATTAGGTTTAAGAAGGAGAAATCTTGATCAATCTACTGGGTAGTGACTAAGGCCGTAATTAGGCACTTTTAGTGGGATGGCAGAAGAAATTGGACCTAATAACGATAAGCCATAACAGAGCAAGCCAAACATTGACAGTTGCATTCACACCAATTTCACGCTTCATTAAGACCTAGCCACAAGGTAGAGTTCCACAAACTAAAACCACCCTGAGTAGTCAAGTGCATAAAGCTGCTTAGCAAGCAACATGAATACCTGAGATTCATCAGGAGATTGATGATTTGGGCTACCTGAAATAATAGAGCAAATTCTTTATCAAATATGAGTGGATGAATTAGAGAAGTCAGAATCTTAGCAAGGCTCTGGAAAAGTTTCTTCTCCCTCAATTCAAGTTTGTGGTTTATAGGAAATCCCCCAAGCTGATCAACTGACCTCAGCTTGCGCACATTACCAATTAATCAATGGGACACCAATCTTTGAAGTCATTATTTGCAATATTTAAGGGTCAACCAGATAATATAATCATTAGTTGCACTTACGTTCTTCTGGATTTCCATCCACACTTGTTGATGCATGTTCCTCATATTGAGTATCTATTCTGGCAGGCTCTTCAACACTATATCTCGAAGACTGTTCCCAGTCACTCCCAGTAACCTCTATTCTTGGCATTTGATGATTCATCTCATAAGAACTGTAATAGGAATTACTCCCCTCACTAGCAGTGCCAAATTTGTATGCATTCATACTCATCGACCAATACATACTTTCCTGACAGAGAAGAACGTATCAAAGCATTAGCAAGAGTACAATGAGAAGCTTCCAGAACATCTGACTGCTTAATGGTACAGCATACTTCCTTGCCCTCAAAATCCCTTCAACATCTCATTTATTTAAGGACTCCTGCATAACCTGAAGTAAGATTCACAGAATACTTCCTTGGAGTCACCTAAATGCTTTAAAAGGAGAACATGTGAACCCAATTCCTTTTTCTTTATTGGACAAGGTAAATCTAGCCAACAATTGATGATGATTTGGCTAACATGGATTTCACTGTTTACCTTTTAACCATACAGTTCTATTGAACGAAAACAGTACCGAGGTATTCAGCACTGATAAATGAAACATATTGCATATGAACAAGCAACGTTAAAGTCAAACACAGATTAGTACAACCACCAGCCCAGTGCTCATCAAGGAGCATCAATGGACGTGGAAGGTCCACATCAATGGTTGATGAAAGCATGAAGGGACAATTGGCTTTTGTGGGAGTTCTTCGTTACATAGACACAACAGAGAGAAAGACATAAACACCCATCCCACCTGATCAAGCAACGGTGCAGCTGGAGGAGCGTAGCTCACTGGGACATGAGTAAGGCCTTCAAAGAAGTTCATGAAGCTTTCATTGTTGGGGTAAGGGTACCCAGGATTTACATAATGTGGTCCCATCCACCCGTTTGATTCCATCACAAGAAGAACTTTAGCAACTCGAAATTGCAAATCAGAAGGACACAGCTACAGTAGAAACAAGGAAAGGCATTAAAACCTGACGCAACCAAAAAATAGCAAGGAAAATCTTTTTTCAACTATTTATTCAATGTCTACATAAAGTTCTTACATGTTGAAATTGTTCCCTTGGATTCAAGTGTTATTCATTTATCCTGTAAGAAGTAAGCTTCAGACTCCACATCATAACTTATTAAAAGAATACACTGTGGCAGATAAACTATCTAGGAATGAATTAAGAGAAACTACAGAGAAAAACTCGAAGAACTAACAATGCGAATGAAGTCGTTATGCTCATGAGAGTTCAAGCCCCATATTTGACATCAGGTCCTACAGAAACATCTGCTGGTCCTCCTACATGGAGGGGAAAAAAAACATCGTGTGAAAAATGTGATTTTGAACTATGAAAGAACAAGAGATTACGAGTCTAAAACAATCCCTTCGACTAGTATACTGAGCATTTCACAAATACTTCAGCAGCATTGTGTGTTAACATAAAATAGAATAAACTAAGATGAACAGAGGTCGTTGTATTTTCTCGACTATTCGGTCATTTCTCTTACTAAGCCGTATTTCGCGATAAATTTCTCGACAGATTGGGAACCCATAAAGCAAATCGCCCCGCATTGCAGCAATTTCATTCCACCAGAGACCAAAGATGGCAACTTTCGCAACAGAACCAGATTTAATAACCAACAACGACTAAAATACAGAGAGAGAGAGCACAGAGCAGACACCTAAAACTCAAAACAAAGAGAGATGATGAGACTCGTAAAGAGGAGACAGGAGACACACATTGTTGAGATGGGTGCATAAGAAGAGGCGACTGAACCGCTCTCACTCTCCCTCTCTCCACCCCTCCCTCCTCTCTCTCTCTCTCTCTCTCTCTCTCTACAAGTCTACAAGTGAGGGCTGTGGCGCTTTATGCTGAGTTTCAGGGACACGTTTCCTCCAAAATTATACATTCACAGAGAGAGAAGGAGAGAGAGACAGAGAGAGATTGTAGCCTGCTTGCTTTTGCTTGTTTGTAGGTGCCAAAAAAAGGAGAGAAGACCGCCTCCCTTTTTTTGGTTTCTTCTCTGTTTTTTTGTTGCAGTTAATAAGCTAAAAAAAAAGGAAAAAAACCATTTTTTTTTACAGAAGAAGCTCAAACAGATTGCAGCTGTCTGTCTCTGTCTAGCATCCATACGACAACGTTTTCGAGGTCAAGACACGAGCTGGGTTACCACGGAAGGGGGGTGGGTAAGATCACAACATTACTGTACCAATCTGAGCAGAGAATGTTTGTTGAGAAGATGGGAACCATCTGTAACACATTAAATGACTGTTCCTTCTCTCTATGCAGAAAGGGAATAGGGTAGTTACTTTGGTTGAATCCGTTGTACCATCTTCCAATTAAACTTATAATGCTCGCTGAAAGAAATGGCATGGTCAGCCTTCACAGTACTTTATCCGATTGTACAATGCACGAAAATATCGTAATTTTCAGACATTTAAAAACTGGATAAAGTACTCTAGTTTCACACACTTCCAATATATTAAGTGTATTGTCTCCTTTCTATATATCAAAGCATGTTCATCTGCCATCGCTTTCTAATTAGGCCAATTGGCTTAACATGAACCAAACATAAACAATATTTTCTAATATAAAAAAAAAATGTATTTTTAATTGTTTCAAAAGAGATGAATGGGGAAAAGGAAGAAACAAGAACAGGAGATAGGAGAAATAATGTAGATTATAGCCAACAGTGTCTTGTTTTCCCCTTTTATTGTAATGTTCTGCTGCTACATGCATGTGTCCTCGGGCTAGACCTGTCGAAGAGAAGCTCCGATCATGTCATGGCCAATCTTTTCTGGCGCGTGCTGATTTAAAGCCTTCATTTTGGCACTAGTACATATAAAGATTCAACCTTTTAGCTCGTGGGGTGTTGGGAGACAGACAACTGTTGAGTGGTCAGTCAATGAACCTGCATCTACCCCGCAGTTCATAGAAGCCCTTGTTATGTACAACTTGTTCGAAGCATCATCATGAACCTCATCACCACCCAGAGGCCAAAAAGCTAACATTTTTTAATACTATAGGCACTATACAGATGCCTAGCATGGAGGAGAAAAAAGTTATAAAAAGTAGATAATGAAGAAAGAGAAAGGTGTGGATGACCGTGCAACGGGAAGGAAAGGGGGATGGGGATGGGGATTGAGATTGACCAAGCAAAGACAAGAGAGGAAAAAGCCAAGTCCACAGCCGGGGGAAGCCGCATTTGGCAGAGGAGGATGAGAGAGATCATTGCCGTACAGTTGTGAGAAACCTTGAGAAAGAAAAGGAAAAAGCAAAATAGTCTTCTTCAGTTTTTCCTTTTTTTTCCCTGATCCCTACAATTTGTTCCCACAAGACTTGCGCCTTGGTCCCCTAAACCGCAGCAGCCTTAAAGTAATAAAAAAAACATGAAAGATAAGATTAAAAACGTTTCATGCAATTAACAAATACACGACAGGGTTGAGAAGGAACCAAAAAGAACACAAAACCAAGTCACTGCGGTGGTGGTGTTGTCTTCCCCTTGCCTGGGAGCGTGCGGTGAGTGTCCATCTCATCCCTTCCTATTCCCTCCTACACAGTACTACTGCTGCTGCTGCTGCCACTGCAGTCTCAGTGTGAAGCCAAGCAGAGCAAGAAATAGAGAAGGCAGTAAGGAGGAAGCTGTGCTGAGTGTGATCTGCTGACAGACACAATATTTGTCTTTAGTCCTGAGGATTATATGTTGCGGCCCCTACCTCCCTAACCTACCCCTGCCCCCATTTTTTCCCCGGAAAGAAATGAGACTTTACCCCGCAATTAGCCTATGTTTCTTGTCCCATTCATTTTCAAAAGTTAAACGGACCCCCCCCAAACTCCCTCTTTTTACTTTTAATGATTATCTTGAATCTTGATCGTTTATCATGTTTCGGCATCATTCTTATAAGCCCCATCCCCCCCCCCCTTCCTTCCCAACCCCACTAGTCACCCTTTAGGGTAATGCCTCCACTTTATGAATCTGTGTCACATCTGAAAATTACTTAATGCGGAATCAATAATAGAGGTATTTACACTGCATTCCATAAAGATAGCAAGTTCGAACTATGACATGAGTGAATCTTTGGCTAGCTTATCTATTATGCATTTGTTATCTTTTGTACCATTCTAGCTTTAGACATGCCAATAGAGTTATGGTAATTAAGGTTCCTATACCTACAAGCGAAATAAGTATTATAAATCAAAGGGGGCAGTTGTAGTGGTTGTGAAAACCTTATAGTAACACACACACATGAGGAATGGTGATGCTATTTGTCATTTCACACATTTTTCACTTAATAAAAGAAAAGAAATCACGTATGTAAAGAGTGATTTTTGGTACCATTGCACCAAACTTGCTCGAGCTTTTGAAATTGATTGGGCAAATGATAATGAAACATATGCTGGTGCAAAATTTACATCATTATTGCTAGCAATATGTGCAGTGCTATTGCGAAATTTTATATATCTTATGCTCCGTCTTTTCTATATAAATTGCTAGTGAAGGTAATGACACGTTTCTCCTTCTTACGATCTTAGAGTCATTGATGCCATTATTTTTTATTTGGTTGTATATTTCTTGCTTCCCTTCTTCAAAAGAAATTCCCCTTCTTTATTTACTTGCTCTATCTTTCTAATCAAGTCCTGTACTTTTGCTTTTTCTATTCAAGCTATTCTATTTATAAAAGCATCGAATCAAGTCTCTCTAACACAAAATCAAATCAAATTCAACTAAGGTGAGGATGTTGAAGCGTGACGTGGACAAAATATTATTTATGCGATCATCTACCTTCGAGCTGGGATGGTGAATAAATTTAGGTGCTTTATTTTTTGAAAATAAAAATAGGATATGTTTGTCGACAGAAACTGGTTTTACAAGGAACGATCAAATTACTCCGTAGGCATGTCAAATCAAAAGCGGTTGGAGCAATGCATTTTGTATTTTATACATGGAAATGTTTTTGAGGGGCCCATCTGGGTTTACAGTGATTCGGACACCGGCCCATCCGACTGATCCTTCTCTCTCCTCCTCTCCTCCTCCCCGAGGAGAGAGACGCCGTCGTTGCTCTTTCTCACATGCTACGTGCACACTTCGTATAGCGCTAGCGATGGTGGCGACTGTTGGTACGTTACGGTCTCGTGGGGACGTACCATCCGCTACTGCTTGATGTTCTTTTGCGTCGTACAAATCGGAAGGTGGGAAATTTGAGCATAGGTCTCTTTGAAAACCTCGGGACAGCAGTGAGTGCAATGCAGAGAGAATAGAAAAAGCTTCGAGGGTTGTAGAGCGGTGGAGATTGCTCGTTCGTTCATATTTATGGCGTGTGCTTCGGAAAATTCTCAGTAGATGCAGCGTTTGCTTTATTTGTACCTGCAAATGATGCTTCCTTTGAACTCTTTTCTCGTATTTATGGTTTTTAGGATATGCACATATCTCTCTCACATTTGGTTCTTATGGCATGGACCTGTTCCTTGCTGCTCGGAGTCCGCCATTGTATTTTTATTCCATTGCTTACTCCCTGGCAATTATGTATACTGTAACATCTTGCTCCTTCCGGGAAACAACAGCGTGAAAGCCTCTTCCTTGGCAAGGTGTCTGTTTTCGGTAGCAAATTTGCATTTGGATGACACTTCTACGTTCCCCATATAATGCAGCTGACTACAAAAGAGAAATCGCAGAAAATGATGAGGACTTGCAGATCCCAAGGGATGCCAAAATCATCAAGTCGCTACTGCAGTCGATAGGCATTGAGGAGTACGAACCTTATGTTGTACACCAGATGTTAGAGCTATGGTACAAATATGCCGGTGATGTATTGACTGACGCAGAGCTCTACTCAGAGCATGCTAGCAGGGTTTAATCCCCCTGATGACATTAAGCTTACAATTCAGTCAAAGGTTAACTTCACCTTCTGGTAACCTCCTCCACGAGGGGTAATCTGCCTGGAAGCCGGTGTTTGACTTTTATTGAGTTTGATAATGGTTCTTTCATTCTTTTCGCCTTATGATGCCTAGAGTACTCTTTTACGGCCTTTCCCCTAGCTTTTATTGGGATTAGTCAAGACAAATTATGATGGTTTGCAGCTTGGTGCTATTCCTCAATCCTTATCAGTGAAAATTGAGCGGTTCTTTACATCGTTCAATTTCCGTCCTCCTAAGAATTTCCTCTATAGATCCCCCTGGCTACTTAACCAAAAGCGAAAAAAGAAAAGAAACAAAAGAAAGATTAATGTGTGCTACATTTGCTTTGTGCTCTTGTTCAAAATCACATGACGCAACTAAACCAATTGCTTATCAGGTCTTGCTAGAGCTGGCAAAATCAGAAACAAGATTCCATTACCTAGAACGGTGGCAGGACCTGGCACCCTCCTCACCCCTGAACTAGACACATTGATTTTCCCAAATTACCAGCTTACAATTCCAGAAAAGCAACCTTTGGAAGAACTAGAGCAGGATGAAGTAGCCAAGCTCAATCCATCTCTAGAGCAGAGCATGGAGACAGTGCAACATACCCATCGGAAATTCTCATTTCCCCTTTCTAAGCAAACTAATTGAACAATGTATCACTGTAAAACCAAATGCTGTAGAGGAAGTTCAGCAGAACTACTGTGTGGTTGGGTTGGCTATTAATTTTAACCAAGGCTTTAACCTTTTGCTTTGCATTAGCTTTTGGCTTCTGTCTTGTGTGCCAAAAGCTTTATAGTAGAGGATTTTTAGCCCCCTCGACTTTGAAAATTTTGTTATCATCTGGTGTTGCCAACTGCTAGGCAGCCACCTTGAATCGTATTTCCTCTGATAATAAATGGAAGTAAGTCTTGTTCTGGCCAAAAAAAAAGAAAACGATAGATGCAGATATGCCTTGGATATGAGTAATGGAAGCTGTTACACTAAAGGGTCCTGTTTGCTTAGTAGAATATCATTGTTGAGGAAGTGGTCCTTGCTTTTCTTTTCTTATACCTAGCTAGTGTAAGGCAGAGCTCTTCAGCAAAGCAATTTGATCTCGTTACAGCCATAGACGGATTATGTCCTTTTGGTTATGCAAATACCAAGTTTTCTCCCCCTTCATGAAAATGCCAACTAAAATAGCAAATTGACATATTTTTGTGCTTTGATTGTTGTAGATGCTACCTTAACAGTATAGACAGATATTAATTTGGAGTGAACAATTCATGGATGTGTTGGTTCCAAAGCCTGAATCTGGAAACCACCCTGTAACTCTCAGCTCCGCAGCCTGTTCCAACCCAGTTCTCTGTTCTACTCAAGAATTGAGTCCGTTTTGGGAAAAGCAGCTTATAGATAGTCTCTATATTTTTCCACAGCTCATATAATGTAGTTTGTTGGTAGTAGAGTGGCTTCACGCGGGGGAATTGGTCAGGGTTTAAAAGATACTTTAGAGGCTCATAAAGCTACATCTAGTACAGACAGGCTTCCAAGTGGTTGTCCCTTTCAGTGAACCACCCTTATCTTCTAGGGTAAATGGGCAAGTCAAGGGGGTTTGCAAACCTCATAGTTGAGTCAGGGGATTGAATCTCCATGGTTGCAAGCGGCTTGCTTGGTTGGTATTTGGGTAGAACCGGCGGTTCAGAGGATCAGATTGGGAACTAAACTAGCCGAGGCCCATTGCCGGTTTTATGCCCACCAACCTACCCGGTTCATCTGATAACAGGCCAGCTCAGTTTAGTTCTCCAGTTAAATCGAGACCAATGCTCGCCTGTAATATTAGCAGTTTAAAAGGAAAAAAAGCAGGGTTACCTTGGGGGATGTTATCTTTTGTGTCGGGTCTAGGTCCTTGATGGTTTTCTAAGGCAGATTTCTCATTAAAGGATGAGAAAACCGTTCTTGGAAAAAGACAAACACACTCGTGTGGTCTTCGGGAATGACAAATTTCTTAAAACACAAATAAGCTTTAATCAAATGAACGTCTAAAGGCCGTGTTTGGAAGCAACGGTGAAGAAAAGTGAATGGGAAAATATCCTTAAATTCAGATTTTTCCTTCATTTCTGCTGCAAAAATTTTAATTCGTCCTCCATTTTCTCTCTTTTGCTAGACAATCTAACTGCACATGCCTGTAGTTGGTCAGGACCTTCTGATCAGATTAAAGGTCATATTGTCAATGACTTTAACTGTATAGAAAACCACTCTGTAGTCTTAGGTACACTCTAAGTGATGAGGACCTTGAAGATGTAGAATCTTCACGATCTATGTAGATTTGAATCATATGTGGATGCACTCAGTTGTCCACATGTGGCTGGATCCGTTGCCTGTAGAAGGAAGATAGAAATGAATGATTCTTGGGAGGAGAGGATTTCATTACTGTTTCGTTATTTATTTTTTTTTATTTTTTTTCAGTTAGCAGCAAACGAGGAATATAAAAACTATGCCCCCACGACCACGAAGTGTGGCATTCGAGATTGCACGAGTGGGGGGGTTGGGTGGTTCTTCCAAAGGTTTGAAGTCAAACATATTCCTCCTTGTGAACTCCCATAAAGGTCTTCATCAAGAACAAGTAGCTAGGTTCTGCAGCTTTCGAGGGTAATTGAACCCATATTTTCTCTCAAAAAAGAAGTCGTGCACGTTTGACGCAGCTGTGTGGTTTTAGACAGGAAAATCTACGCATTCACCGGTAAATACGGTCGAGCACGTCAAGCCAAGAGCTGCATTAAATATTCCTGTTGGACTCAAACCTTCTTATACGAGAGACATGGTATAGAATATGTTATTGGTAGCTACGCCACGCACCCGGGTGCTCATATGAGTTGAAGCACCTTGCTGCATTTTTCCTGATATTGCTCCTCCTGCTGTCAGAATGAGAGACCCTTATTCCAACAGCGTGCTTCAGTGGTCCAACTCCATGCTTTTGCCTCTTCAACCTCGCTATTCTCAGCCCTTTTCCTACTTCTCATCAAGCAACTTGGTTACTGGTACTCACTGCCAAACATCTGCTTCCTCCCCTCCATTCGAAGCCCTTCCTCTTATCAACCGCTTAGGCCTTCATATGCCTGACGAGCCTTCACCCTCTCATGGCTCGTCGAAACAAGATGAGAGCCTGTTTTGGCAGAAAGCCGATGCTGACCGTGATAACGATAATGGGGTAACCGTGGCTCTACAGATAGGACTCCCTGTAACACCTTGTCCAGCTCCAGAGCTAAAAAAAGAGGAAACCACCGTGGATGCGGCCGATGCCATCAGGTGTCGCTTGGACAAGCTAAGCCAGGGTCACTACTGGATCCCTACTCCTAAGGAGATTCTGGCTGGTCCTCAACAATTCTCATGTCCTGTTTGCCAGAAGACCTTTAACAGATATAATAACCTCCAGGTATTAATTGCTGCCTTTTCACCATTTAAAATTCTTACAAAAGCTTGAATTATTGACTTAACCTGATGCGGTTGGTGTCGCAGATGCATATGTGGGGACATGGATCGGAGTACAGGAAAGGGCCTGAGTCGTTAAAGGGAACAGGGAGTACAAAAGCACGAGCACAAGAAAGTAATGATGGCTTGATGCTGCAAAGGATCCCGTGCTACTGCTGCGCGCCTGGGTGCAAACACAACATCCGACATCCGAGAGCAAGGCCTCTCAAAGACTTCAGGACCCTTCAGACCCACTTCAAGAGAAGGCACGGCTATGGAAGCAAGCCATTCACTTGTCGAAAATGCAGCAACAAGTCATTCGCTGTGAAAGGCGATTGGAGAACCCACGAGAAAAACTGCGGCAAGATTTGGTACTGCGTCTGCGGCTCCGACTTCAAGCACAAGAGATCCTTGAATGACCATGTTAGGGCCTTTGGCCTTGGCCACGCACCTTCGTTTGCTTGACCTGCCTTATGCCCTGTTAATTTTCTCTCCAGAAACTTTGGGTCGAACACTATGCAATTTCAAGAAATGGCGCTGATCTTTCTATTTGCTTTTTGTCGGGCCTTCATTCTTTTTTAGCAATCACGATGTATATGAACATCAGAATTTTCGTGATGCAGCCTGTGTTTAAATTCAACACGAGTTTCCAAAATCAAAATCATATTGAATCATTATGTCTTATTCTGTTAACTGGACTCAAAGATCTTAAGATCGAAATTCTGACTCCAATGAAAAGATTCTAAGATCGTAGCATATGTTTGCAGCTGGATAATACATGTAATAGAAATGAAAGTAAAAAACACGTAGCTATCCAGGTCATGATACAAGGGTAATCAAACCGCGCCTAGTCGAATTTGACTGGCACAAATTTGACTTAGCCGAAGTCCACGCAAGTCCCCATTACAAGCACTCGATCGACCGTGGCCATAGCATGGCGTATGCAGGAACAGAATCAGGGGATTCGTTGGATCTTTTCAATATGCGAACTGGGAGATAGCTGTGGGCCTTGTGGCCGATACAAAGGCTCACCGTCACTGAAAGTGGGCTCCCTTTAGTTATCCACCTCTACATGTTGGCCCCCGCTCTGAGAGTCCCTGCTCTCTCTCTCTCTCTCTCTCTCTCCCCTTGCGCACTCGCACGCCATCGCACGTCCGAATTGTATCGAATGTGATTCAGAGTTTAGAAGAAAGAGGATGGCTATGGCGTGCAGAATCGGTTACAATCAGGGGCTTGTCAGTATCAGCTGCGAGGCTATGATGGCCATGCCATACTCGAATCACGTGAAGAATAAGATTAGGTGTTCGTCTTCAGACGTTGGAAAAGAGAGGGAGAATCAACCCAAGAAGAGATGCCTGAGGTGCAACACTTTCTATGTCGACGCCCATAATTCTCCCACTGCTTGCTCTTTTCACGGCTACACCACCGGTACTTCCCTTCCCCACAAGAGAACCGAAGCTTTTTCTCTTTTTTGTTGCTTTTCGAGGCATACCCACATCCCTGTTCTGTCATTCCCGTTCAAATTTATGCTTGATAGATGTCATCCGCAAAGGAAATTCTCAAATTTAGGTGCTCTCGAGGTTCTTTGCTCATTCGCTCGTCAAGATTATGACCCCTTTTGGAGAGCTATGTATCCTTCTTTTTCTCCAGGCCTTAAAGAAAACCCTTAATGCTCGTCAGTTGAACCTCTTCATTTTTATAAAAACAAAGAAAAAATTGAGTTTGAGGCCTCGAACCAACCTGGAGCTGCATTGGTTGATCAAACACCCACACGATTGTGTTAGATTGTGCTGCTTGTTCTACAGCATGTCGAAGTTCAATGTTGAGTTTTTATCAGTGAGAAGGGCACGCCCCAATTGCGTTCATTATGGATTTAGTAGCAGAGCTGCAGAAGTTTTGTATTACTCCCGAGGAATGTCCTATGAATCTTGAGGATTTGTGTCCTTGTCCTTAACAATCCGTTTTCCACTTTCTTTTTTTCTGCCCGCCGTCGTCTGAAGCTGGGGAATATTGCACTGGCAATTAAATGCGCGGGACTGAAGTTTGGTCAATGTTGATAGGGGAGAAGGGATTGTTTGCATTGGCTCCACCGCACCAAGGGATTGATGGAGAGTGGAGTGACCTATCTGGAGTAATCGTGTACCGCTGGAACGAGAAGAGCAACAGACCAAACACGGGGAGGGCCAATTGGAAGAGAAGGTGGAGTTGCTGCTCGGAGTATGACGAGAATGCTCCCCCTTGTCGATGCGGATGGCATGTTTCCTATGACGATGGCTTCACTTTGTACTAGCCAAACACCTGTCCAACCCTGCTGCTGCTTAGCTGCATCGTTACATAGAAGCAACGGCAGCCACCCGGTACCAGAATGTTTGCCATGCGATTCCTACTATTGAGGCTTTGGAGCCATGGTTTTGACGGAACTGAGTGTGTTGCATCATGGCTTCTCATTGCCTCCCCTGGATGGTTACCTTTTTCAGAAGACAAGGCAAGTTCTGTGTATGGGTCGAGTGATGTACATTTCAATTTTCTGATCCGTCCCCTGATTTCACGGTTCTTGGCACGGCTATTGTGCCTCCGTATGAATGCGCACACCATTTATGCGACGAGTTTCTTACTCTCTAAATATCATAAGGAAACCACTGGGGGTTCGGCCCAGTGGCCACCCTTCCAATATGGAAGGGGAAGGTGAGGGGTTCAAATCCCCACCTTCTCAGAGGGGGATGGGGATAGGGACACGTAAACTTCAAGGGTGGGTTGCGACTCCCATGCCTGCAAAGAAGGCGGGCACAAGTCAAGTGAAGTGAGTGTAGCGTAGGAATAGTAGTCGACCAAAATATATATATAAAAAAAAAATATATATATATATATCATAAGGAACTGTGCATGAACTATAAGTGAAATCATTACAAAGCAGACAATCTGCAAACTGAGGTTAGTAACGATAGTTTTTGCCAGGATCGCATTTGCCTCACCAACGAAGACAAATTCATCGCCTTAAAACAAAACGTTCGGTACATTAGTGATCCCCGCACATTCATGTAGGGGTGTATAAAGGAACTGGGACTCATCCGGAATCGGACTAGAACCACTAATTCTTAAGGGAACTACTCCAGTTCCCGATTTCAATTTATGAGAATCGGTGGATACCGGTCTGGTTCCCAATTCCATAATTGGATCTGCCCATCTACCCACTCGAAGCAGACCTGTTATTTTATAATAATATATTATTTTTTTATATAAAAATTTTTTATTAGTCTTTGATTTTGGGATATACCGGGATTTGAGTGCGAAAGATGTGCAATATTTCCCTCTCGGTCCATGTGTGCCACGTGTTTGAAGAAATGCCCAAACCAAAGTTGTTAGGATTAATCTCTAATTCCGAATTGTCAAAAGGAGTACATGAATATATGGTGTGTGGTATAAGCTTTTTGTTGATTAGGTGTATTATCAATCAGATTTCGTCTCCATTGAGTTCGAATCTCTTCGATCTTTTATTACCTTCACTTTGTGCTTTGGCTCTATCTCTGTGAATGTCCTTTGTATTTGTGATGTGGCTACAATTGTGAGTCTTGAATGGATGATGATGAGGATGAATGCCGGCAAATTCCCATCTAGTGGTTGGAGGCAAGCGGAGATGGAGGTCCTGGGTCTTTTGTTTGAGCGTATGGTATTACAGAAGTTGTGGTGTTCTAGGTTTAATGTGCTATTTCTAGGGATGAAGAATTTGAGAAAGAAATAAAATAAGATTAAAAAAAGGGGGGAGGAAAAAGCTTCTTGACGGGTTGCATGGATCCAATTCCATTGATCCACCTAGGTCCGATTTTCGGATGAATCCACGCAACTAATAGGCAGCTCCTGGTTTCAATTTTTTAGAACTGATCCTTAGCAGGTGATTTCTAGTTCTGAATTAGAACTACCCATATGGATCATGCACAACCCCTACATCCACCTAATACGTGCACCTGTAATTCATGGATGAATGTGACGATGGGACAGCTATTAATCTATGAATCTGTTCTCTTGATATGTTCATTCACGAGCCCATCGACCTTTTACGCGCTGTCTGTCTTTCACCAGACATGAGCTTTGACAACGGGAAAACAATACGTGATTGGTACAAGAAAAAAAAGACTAGTTGATTGTCCTTTCTGATTTAACACGAATTCCATGGAGATGGAATGCAGAACACCTTCCCACCCACCTTCCTGCTTCTCTCCTGCTTCTCTCCCCAGTCCTTTGCAGTCGACAACACGCTACTAATCTCGTCGGCTTTGGCTCTTCTTGCTCTGTGATACAGGCTTCCGAACTGCCAGAGATGAGTAGGTTTTACTTTAATGATGTCGAAAACCCGCAGTAACATCATTCTCTATGCAAACTTCCACGAAATTTATCTGGAGAACTTGCTGGAAAAGAACCCTCTCAACGTTATTCTACTTTCTTGTTGTCCTTCTATTGACATGAATGCAAGCGAAAAGTCTTACGATCCAAAGCCATGTTTGAAACTCTTGGCTTAAAAATCACTATAATGCGCATTTAAAGATGGGGTTCCCAAAGGAATAAAGAGTTATATGTTAATAATAATTCAAGATTTTCTGCGAACTTCATGATTATCTCTAAGCAATTATGCCCATCATTTTTTCGTAACTTTTCTTATGAACTATTAAACAACCAATCACGGAGAATCAAATATTACCACTTGCGATCTTTCCCCAAGAATTACTCCATATTTGATTAGGATGAACGTTCTAGTGAACTCATAGGGTATTTAAATATCTCTTACTAGGGCTGACACATGTTATGTGCACAATATGGGGAATAATTAAACCCTATCAATGATCAATAATACATAAAAGGCCTGTTTAGTTCGGTTTTGAGGAAATGTCTTTGGGAAAAGCAAATACCTTTAGAATAAAGGGTTTTCGAAATGCAATAGAATTTGGTAAATTTTAATTTTAAAATGCATTGGGAAATAACTTTAACCTAAATGTCATTTGGTAAAAAAAATACATTTGTAAATGGCTTTTTTGTTATTGATAAAAAAATGGACTTTTGTTAAATTTTTTAAAAACACTGAAAGTATTTTTCACTAAAGCTTAGGGGCTATTTGGTAACGTTTACATTCTTTTTTTTGTTCCAGGGAACGAAACAAAAAAAAAAAAAAAAAAAAAAAAAAGCGTTTGTTTGGGAACACTTTTTGAACAAAAAGATGCGTTTGGTAAATTTTTGTTCTTTTTTTGTTTCTTTTAATTTTTTAATATTTTTATTTTTATTTTTCATTTTTTCCTTTCTTTTTTACTTTTTCTTCTTTCGGCCGGTCGCCGACCTCCGGTGACCGACCGACAGGGCCGGCAGCCTCGCCTTGGCTGGGCGAGCTCGGGCTCGCCTAGATCCGGCGTCACCGGCCCTCGACGGCCGGGCATGGACGAGGCCGAGGCCGGCGACCGGCCAAAGAGAAAGAAAAAGAAAAAAAAGGAAGAGAAGAGAAGAGAGAGAAAAGAAACAAGAAACAAAAAATTATTTTTTCAAAATTGTTTCTAGAACGAGAAACAATTTTTTTTTTTTTTTTTTTTTTGTTTCTCGTTTCTATTCTTTTTGAGTTAGGAACAAAAAAACAAAAAAAGTAAACGCAACCAAAGCGCGTTTCTGTTTTTTTTGTTCCCGGGAACAAAAGAACAGAATTTCTATTTATAAAAAAAAAAAAGTGAAAACATGCAGCCCCTTAGGGCGCGTTTGGTAACGATTCTGTTCCGGAACCGATTCGACAAGAAATGATTATTTCGATTACGTTCCTGAACCGATTTCGAGTAAAAAAACGCGTTTGGTAACAAATAAAATTTCGATTCTAGAATAGAAAAATAATAGAAACGCGTTTGGTAACTATATAAAATATCTATTCAAATTCTTTTTTAATTACCTTTTTAGATTAAAATAAATTTGATATTGAATTTTCATAAACCATTCACTGATTAATTATATTTTTATACTAAGTAATAAAAATATTAACTAATCAATTTTTATTATATAGTAAATAATAAACCATAGTATAAACTATACTAATATCCCTACAATATGTGATAAATAAAAATACTAAATTATAACATAAAATTAAATATGTATTCTATATACAACAAATATATATTTCATACTAGGAAGAAATAAAAATAAAATATAGAAATAATTTTTTTGATTCGGCACTTTGATTCTCGGACGGAGAATCATATTTTTTCGATTCGAATTCTTGTCCAAAACTGATTCTGGGAGTAAATTTGTTCCTAGAATCGGTTTTGGACAAAAATTTACAAACGCGATTACGTTCCCCAAACCGATTCAGGAAAAAAAATCGAATCGAAAGATTTGTTTGGATGGTTGCCAAACAGGGCCTTAGCTGCTGGTGGGCCAAAACAATTACTGAATAGCCTCACCTGAGGTCACGTGACTCCACGTGCCTTGGTCGTGGAACTCAAGCAACACCTAAGGTTGCCCTACCTCAAGCGGCGTCATTTGGATTGTGGGAACCGAGATGATGCATGAGGTTGAATGAACCAAAACGGCTCCACTTGGGTCATGGGAACTGAGGTGATGCTGCCTGAGGTAGGGCAACCTTAGGTGATGCCTTGGGTCACACAACCTCTCAGTTGTCCAACTCCTTTATGCAAATTGGGAAAGATCAAGCGTGAATATGAACATTGCTAGAGACTTGCCTTTCGGAAATGCCTAAAGTCTAAAGCAAGTGAAGACCTACCTTAAGCTTTTGGCTTTCCCAAGGCTAGCATTTGGATAATGGAGTCCCAAAAACACTTGTCAAACACCTCATATTTTTCGCCAAAACCCCTTGAGAAAGGTAAAACAAATAGGGCTAAAGTCTTGGTCAAATTATTGCCCAAATAACTCACTGAATTTGTGGGGATTAATTGAGTCGAAAAGTTCGAACATTCCTTATTACTTAAAATTAATATGAATCATAATGCAAAGATGTCATTGAGAAAAAGAACAAGAGTCAAAAATTCTTGAAGGAGTGGATCCTAGTGGTGAACGGTTCCAATTTCCGTGCAAATTACATGTAGATTTTGAAGCCAAGTCGTTAGAATAGATTCTTTATTTTTTGAAACTTGAAACATATCCTACATATCTTGGAACTTGGAACATGGAACTTACCTTGTGGCAGGTTCTAGGGTTTGCCCATACTCCACCTGTTTTATCAGTTAAACGATTGTAATGAATTATCATATTTAATGACTACCACTCACTATTACAATCCGTTGATCATAGCTTAATATAAACATTAACAAAATAAAAGTCTTAGTTATAAAATGGACTCAGATTAGTAGTTTTAAATTATACACTCATCATCAAACGTCATAGAGTATAATAGGATCGCTTGTAGACATAGATTAATGTTCTAAATTCCACAAATTTAGAACTTGAAATCTACCTGTTGAAATAAGTTCTTTAATTTTTTGAATTTGAAACATACCATACATACATTTGAATCTTAAATCGAACAAGTTTACATTGGTTCGGTTCTCAACCTTCATGCTCATCTCTAGTGGTTCGCATGATAATTTATAATTATTATTTTTTATAAATAATAATTAAATAAATTTATACTAAAGTGGCATTTTTAAATCAATTTATTTTCCTATGTAGCGTTTCTTTTTATTACTTTTGTGTTAAATCTTATTTAAATAACAGTAAAAAAAGCTATAATAATTTTTAAAAAATTGGAAAAAAAAAGGTAGAGATCATGACTGGGCACAGCATCTATTGCCATCGTTAAAGGGGTTGACGACCTCATTGTAGGATAAATAAATAAATAAATTTTAAAATGTCATGTCAATATATATGTTTTATTTTTATTTTTATACTCAGGGAACTCCATATAACCGGCAAATAAACTCTAGAATGACATTACCGGAAAACCCACTACCTTGACATCACACTTAAAACACCAAATGCCACAACTGGATTTTGAACCCCTCACATTTGGGTAAGAATTAATGGAGCTCTTATCTAGCAGAACCACCACGGCCGGTGATAATGTCATGTCAATATTTTCTGTTATGTTAATAGAGAATTTTGATTATATCAATTTGACAAGTTTTAAAATTAAATTGCACATTTTAAAAGTTTTACAAATTTAATTATATTTTTTGTAATAAGTTTTAGGACTAGCAGTGGAAATATTCCAAAAAAATCGAAAAGGTGAAACCGTGGAAGTGAGATTTTCCACAACACGTGCGACGCGGGGGGTGTCGTTCATTCAACGGGCGGAGAGGGACACCGCCCAAAATGAGAAAGAAGCCCTAAAGCCAGGAGGAGCGGATCAGGTCAAGGGGGCGGGCGTTTCCTTTCATCCTTGATCGCACTTTCTTCCTTCCATCAGCGAGGATCCTATCCTCCTCTCTTCCGATTGAATTCGCGTAGAGAGAAAAGTGCAGATACAATCCCTGTGTTCGCTCGCCCTGTTATTTTTGTCCTCATCGTCATGTCCAAGAGGTGAATTCCCCCACTTTTAGACCCCCCTCCCCCTCCTTTTAACCCCCCTCTTATTCGCTCGCCCTGTTGTTGTTGTTGTTGTTGTTGTGGCTTTTCTCTTGTGTTGAGATGTATGGTAATGGGCAGCTAGCCTTTTTTACGATTGCACCGGTGGTCATTTGATGAATGAGATTTCTATTCATCGAACGATGAGCGCTCCTGTTTATGTTCTTGCGTTTCTCCTTTATTATTACGTGCCTTGAATTATTTGAAAAAGCAGTCTCGCGTTTTTCTTTCGAATGGGTGCATCGATACGTGTAAAAAGCTTAGTTCTTTGGTGTCCGTCTGGTCAAGGGCATGGAAATCTTTTGCCTTGACATTAGGTCGGTCGAGGCGGAATGGGGTTCTCTTGAATTCAGGCTTTTCAGTTGCCTGTGATTGTGAATTTTGTCGAATGGCCATGAAATTGGCTTCTGGATATTGATGAGATGTTCTTGCTAACTGGTGGATTAGACATGTAACTTGGGGAAAAAAACAAAGAAAGTCTTTCAAAATGCTTGATCATTGCTAGGGTGCTGCCAGTTTTATGATCAACCACATAGATCGTGAAGCTGCAGCGTATCTGGTCACGAAAAAATCTATCCGCTTCTTTGTATTCTGTTCTGCAAGTGGTGTCTTCTTTGACTAATTACTGTGCAACACGCTCTTCGGAACCCTTTCTGTTGTTTAGCCTTCTTTGGGTGATGAAATGGCCTTATAATAATACTATTTGTGCTTGCAGAGTTCTTTGCAAGTTCTTCGCACATGGTGCTTGTTTGAAAGGGGAGCACTGCGAGTATTCACATGACTGGACAGCTCCACAGAACAATGTACATTTCTGCTTCCGTAGGCTTTTACAATTAACCCGGATCAATTCGCTGTATTCGATATTGACCCGCTTGATCTTTGCACAGGTTTGTACCTTCTATCAGAAAGGAATGTGTACTTATGGAAATCGATGCAGATATGAGCATGTCAAGGCTTCTCGTCCATGGTCCGGTGCATCATCCTCATCCTCATCATCGTCCAGAACTTCCTCACAGCCCCCCATCTCAGGGTCTGTTCCTCAAGTCTTAATTTCTAGGAGTGGGGTACATTCCAGCTCCACTTCTGTAGAGGTTTCTTCACAAAGTAGACCTTTAGGTCCCCGTAACCAACCTGCATGGAATCGAGGCTTTGAGCAGCCTGATTATGCTGATGGCACTGACGTCATAGAGTCTAGAACTGTCAGACTAGCTGATCAGTCTATCTGCTCATTTGCTGCCGCTGGTGATTGTCCTCGTGGAGAAGCTTGCCCTCATATTCATGGAGATTTATGCCCTACATGTGGAAAACACTGCTTGCATCCTTTTAGACCTGAAGAAAGAGAGGAGCATATGAAGACTTGTGAGAAAAAGCAAAAGCAACTTGAGGCATTGAAACTTAGTCAAGAAATAGAATGCAGTGTATGCTTAGATCGTGTTCTTTTGAAGCCCACTGCAGCTGAAAGGAAGTTTGGTATATTGTCAGAATGTGATCATGCATTTTGCATAACATGCATCAGGAACTGGCGTAGTAGCTCACCAACTACTGGAATGGATGTGAATAGTTCGTTGAGGGCCTGCCCAATATGTCGCAAGCTTTCTTACTTTGTCATCCCCAGTGTCATTTGGTACACCTCAAAAGAAGAAAAACAGGAAATTATCGACAACTACAAGGCCAAACTCAAGTAAGGACATATAAGTATCCTACATACAATTTATACATACATGTATATTTATATTTGCGGTGAAATTTTCAGTTTCTTGTTGGCCAATCTTTGGTATTTTATGAGGTGAACTAAGAATATATTTAGCCTTATGGTTTCTGTGGACCGACTGTTAGTCATCTTTGGATTGGTTCCAGTAAATCTTGTCTGCAATTTGTTGAGATTTACAAGCAGTAATAGGTGAAAACTTTGGTCATTTGGACAATATGCTACAAGCTTACTATTTGCTTCTTGACTGCAAGGGATAGGAATACTTTCTGTGAAAAGTAACCATGTCGCTCTGCAAAACCTTGTGCATGTTCTGTTTCTTTCTTCTTCTATTCTCGAATTGATCTCTCTAGACTATTGCTAATTTGCAGGTCAATTGATTGTAAGCACTTCAATTTTGGAGATGGAAACTGCCCATTTGGGACTAGTTGTTTTTACAAGGTAATGCAGTTCCGAGCTTGAGAGTATTCTGATTTCATTACAGAGCTTGCCTTGCCCTATGTATACTTAAATTGAGGCTTGTTTGATGGAATTCATCTTTTGGCCGACTTGCTTTCTCCTACCGTCAATTGTGAAAGGATATGCATTTTCTCCACTTTTTTGGTGCTTGTTTTAGTTGTCTCTTAAAAGAAGATATCTCATTGGTAAAGTGAACATGGAGATACGCACATCTGTTTATAATGTAGCTCTGCCTCTTTACTTCAGCTGTATATTGTTTGCAGAGTCATCTTCTGTTAGCTGCATTTTGTACCATCCAATTTATGGGCTAGTGTTAAGTGGGTTCTTTGCCAAGGAATTTCTTGTAATCTGCATGTTGTGATATTCAATTGATATTCCCAGTGTTCTTCACCATTTACCTCGTGAAGAAAATATGCACAGGGGTTGCTGTGTCTTACTATGGGGGGAACCATATTTTTTTGAGCCAAGTCTCCGTTTGGAATGATTCTGACTGTCAACTTGTTACTTTCAAATATTGCAGCTCTTGTAATTTGACTTCTATCTAAAGCAGAACACCCAAAAAAATTTAAAAATAATTAGTATCAACACGTGGGTTGGTTGTTTAACTCTTTCATTTTTTTTAGTTTTACGATATATAAGTATTGGAGCAAAAGTGGATAACTTTTTTGCTTAGAAAAGTTTAAAACAATACTGGGTTGGTGGTGCTTTGCTATGCTGTATCTGCTTCTTTTTGCCATTGGGTGCAGACTAGTGACCTGACTTGTGGCACCTTGGATATGTGAATGTGAGAGCAATCTTTATTTCTGCATGTTTGCCATCAGGAGCACCATGCAGCTTTGAGCTTTATACCTGAACGCATTCCCCTGTGCATCTAAATGACTCAGTAGGCTTTACAAAGGTATCAAAGAGAACAAGACACCCACACTGTTAATTGAGTGAGACTAATTTTATTTAGAAAGTAATATTTCATATTATCCTTATGTAGAGTTTGATTGCTGAAAATTAAGTCTTCTTCCGACTGACTAGGATCTGCAACCTCCCAATCCTTCCTTGTGGGCTTGGTTTGCTCATATTGCCGATGAAGAGCGGTTTTCCATTTATTTAGACTTCCAAGTTGGAGTTCCCTTGTTGCTATTGCACTGACTTCGTTTAATAGTAGCCCCGTGTCTGGAATTTCAATAATCCCTTGATTTTTAATTTCAATGGACTTCAGTCGAAATGGCCTTTCCCCAGGAAGAGTTGTATAATGATCAAGTTATTGTTGATTATTATGCAATTTTCTCCCATCTACTTTGGCCTATGTCAGTGCTGATATTTGACAAGAAGAGGAAGAAGAGGTGGTGGTGTTTATGTATAATTCTTTTGGGTCCCATAGAGAGAACAAGCTTGTCTCCTGAGTAGTTAGTTGCATTGTTCTGGTCAAGATGAAATCTCGTCCTCATCTGACTTCTGTCCGTGGAACTACTTGTCATTTAATGTACGCTCATCCCAAAGATCTTTAGGCAATGGATAATACCCTAATGGGTATTGTGTTTGTTGTTTCCAGCATACGGTCAAGCCAGGGTCATACACATGGATACATCGCAGGCCACCTCCACGCAGGCGCAGGCGCAGGCGCAATCCTGCAAATATGGATGCAATGTTTGGTGTTTTTGAGCATTTACTTTTTCTTGAGAGCCTTATGGGAGATGAAGACTTGGATTTCTATAATGTTGAAGACACCGATGATGATGATTTTATATCTATGGAGATGGCTATTTTATTGGCACGACTGGGAACTAACTCGGGTGATTCATCAAGTGATAGGGAGTAGAGGTCCTCGAGGTTCAGATTTTAGCCGGTTGTCATTGAGTTTGTTTTGATATTTGGAAGTCTGGCATTTTTGCATAAAAAAAGAAGATGAAGCTTGTAGTTTGTTTCTCTTCCTATCAAAATTCTGTAATTATGAACCGTGAACTAGGTTTTAACTTGTGTGGGCTTTTTATTTGATTAAAGTCAGTGGTGTGAAGCTATGTTTGATTGGCATGAAAAAACATTTCCTTAACATTTCTGTGGAGGTGATTGGTAATTAATTGAGCTATGTGAGATTCTGCAAGTGTTTGTTTGGTTGTATTTTAATCCTAGTGTCCATGCCGCCAGGCATCTTGAAACCTTTGCTTTACGCCCATGCATCTCGCTAATATTTCTGAATATATTGGGAGAGAGCTGACAAAGCTATGAATTATGGGATGGGCATTCTATTTATTGGTGCCTCTACTGGATACATGCTACTTAGTGAAGATGCATTGATTGGATTAGCAATATCATGTGATTTGGCATTCTTGCAGACATGGAAATTTAGTGGTTTGTCTTTATTATATTCGTAGTATGTGTAGAGTTCCTATGCGATGGTTGATGGCTCTTTACCGGTAGATGTCCCTTTTCAATTTGAGTAGATCTGCAGATATCATGTGATGGACTTTAATCAGATTGTCAGAATGCCTATGTAAATGATGTTATGTGATTGCAGCATGCATACAGAGATGGACGGCTGGAGGAAGTTGTTTTGAGGCATCTAGGAGCTGAAGATGGAGAAACCGTGATAGCTAAGGATATTAGGTTTTTCCTTAGTACTCTTCATGTCTCTCTTTAATGTTTTGTTGGCTATCATCTGCGGATGCTAGATCTAAATGCTCAACTTTGGCCTTCAATTCTTTATTTTTTATTAGCTTTAGCCAAGTTTTGTATATCTTCAGGCTGTCGGACTTTTTTGGTGATCTACGGATTAGTTAAGCAGTGCCACTAGTACATTCCAAGGGTGAGCTAATCCGTTATTTCCAGCATATGGTACGATAATCTCTCTGGTTGTAAGTCCCAAGTTACAATGAGTTTGCGTTAACAACTGAATTTTCATTCCAACGTCAGACTAGCCTTTTTTTTTCCTGGCCAGATGTTAGACCACCTTTTGTGTAAAACGAGAAGTCTTTACAGGGTAATGATAATGTTTTTGTCATTTTTGCAGGGTGATGCCTATTTGAAGTATTTGTGAATTTTCCTTATCTGTTGGCATGGCATCTCTTCATCAGTTGTTGAGGCAAGTTTGAATTTTAGGTTTTCCAGTTTTCCATATATTTCCGTGAGATTCTGATAAGAAAACGTTATGCTTCCCCAATTATAATGGTCTCTGCGGACTGCTTGATGATAATTTTCCAACTGGAGATAAAAGCTGTTGTTGTGCTTTCGAGGCACAAGGAGTTAAAATGACTTTCACTGCCTGACTTTCACTGCCTGAAAGTGACACAAAGTCCATGTGAGCATGTCTCGTTTTTCTACAGTAGCCTAGTGCTTATACTGAATGTGAAAATGATACCTTTTATAAAGCTCGGGCAAGGACTTAAGTGGAAGGATCACTGGAGCGTTAGGTCTTTATTCTCTACACTCCCCTGTTACAAGGCTTGTCGCTTTCTCGTCTTTAGACAGAAATATAAGGTTCTTTGTTGTTAGTAGTAGCTTCTTCTGTCAGTGATGGTTCTATGGGGGATTGTTTTTGCTAATCTGATTGGCTGCTTCATTTTTGTTTGCATCAGATGCGGTGTTGTCTGCCCTCGGAGGTTGAAATGGAATTAAAATTTGGATGCTTTGGACATGCGGAGTTCTACAATAAAGTAAATTGTATCTGGAAAAGAATAAGGGGGTGAAGAAACATGGGGAACGTATATGTACACATGTTGTTTGTTGGGCATGTTTTTCTCCATTTGGCTCTGATCTGTGCATGTTTGGTATTTGTTGCCGACACTTCACAGTCTGGAGCAATGGGATACTTGTAAAAGAAGTCTAGTGGTGGCATTGGTTTGGCTTCAAAATGAAGTCACGAAAGCATTTCTGTGTGCGCTAAAATTGATGGACCATTAGCAAAATCCCAATCCCAACAGCTTGAAATTGAGCAAACCGTTATGGTATCTGGGAGGAGCAGAAGCTGACCTTTGAAAATGCAGGGAATCCCCTGCATCTTGCGAGCGGGGGCGGCGGTTTTAATCTATTGGCAAACAGCTCTAATAATTACGTTAAAGAAAAAGATCTTGACATTGCAAGAAATCACGGCTCGCGTATCTGCTTGGATTTGCTTTGGTCGGCTGAAAAACATTGAGTAGTGGAAATTGAGCTACGTTGTAGCAACAACAGATAATCATCATTAGGATGGGAGGGAAAACCGGACCGTCCGATCGAGCAAGGCTAATAGCTCGTGCAGAGTTTGGAGCAATCTTCAAGCTATAACATCACGATGGGACCTTTTTCCTAAGGGAACCACCACGTGTAAGGGCCGTTCTAAAAGCCTCCATCTGTTGTTTGTGCCAAGCACTTTTGCAGCACCTACGAAAATAAAACTAGGACGAATGCTGCGTGTAATGAGACTTTACTTCACTGTCACACCAGAATGATTTTGTTCAATAATTTGCTAATGGGTCGCTTTAGCAAATACCTAATTGTTAACCATATATCGTTTATAAAAATACTAGTTGTATCTTGCACTTCAGCAAATAAGCTTTCGAAATGATCTTAGCATATCTCTGCTCAGTTTGATCGGCAATTAGGAAGAGGAGAATGTGAATAATAGAATGAATGTAACCTTTGCCAGGGCAGTAAATGGATGACTGCGAACGAATGGAAATGCGGTTTGCCGAACGATCGTGGTTCACCTCATTCGTAGAATCGCATGCAATAAGAAACGATGGAATGCCAACACAAACTTGTGAGATTCGAAGAAGGTTGGTTCACCTGGCCATGCCAAAATCAGCCCGGCCCACATTGTTGTTGTTTTATTGAACCCAAAATGAGAGAGAGATAGGGAGGCATTCCAGGAGCTATGAATTGGGATTTGGGAGAGTCATTTGTTTCATGACCTTCAGACCCGCTGTGAAGAGGGAGGTGAAGGCATCCATTTTGGGCTTGGGTAGAGATATCCCCACTTCTATCCCGCCTTTGACATCTCTGCTCTCGTGCAACGAGATGGCCCTGCTCTTATCGATCGATATATCCTCTATCTTATTGGGCCTTCCCCACCCGAAATCCGTGTCGTACAGGTCCACTTTGGGCGACCCGGTGACGGTCACGTGGAGCTCCGACTCGGAGAAGGCCCTCCAATCCGAGATCCACCGCTCCGCCTCTGCGAAAAGGTCCTTGTCCAACCTCTTGACCGTGCTCCCTAGCGCATTCGCGGCAACGACGATGCCGGTCTCTCCCACCAGCTCGTGGGCCACAGCCTCGGCCCGACCAAACCCGACGCAGTTGCCAAAGTAAGAAGTGGGTACGGGATAGCCCAAGCGGGTGAGGCCGCCGGCGATGAATCCGAAGTAAACCGGGCCGCGATGGGTGGGTTTTGGATCGTCGTTGTGGGCCTGAAGGGATAAATGGGCTTTCACCCAAACGGCCCAAAGGAACGCGCAGGTGAGAACGTAAGGTGACAAATGGGGTGGGTGGGAGAGATTCTCGGCGTTGCATTGAGAGAGTATACACCTTCGGATGCACGCCATGTCAGTGGTGCCCACAACAAAAGTGGACCGGACCATGTCGGGGAAACCGACGCCACCAAGAACTGGCGAAGGAGGGGCCTGCCGTCTGCAGTTCCACCACTCGAAGAGGAATCTGTGGAGGAGGCCGCGTGGATCCCTGAGGACCGTCCGGTCGTAGTAGGGAGGGGTGCCGAAGAACCCGCGGAGCGGTGGGTGAGGAGCGGGAGAGGAAAGCTGGAGGGAGAGAGAGGCCCAGGCCTTGAGGAAGAGGTTGAAGGTCCGGGCGTCGGCGACGACATGGTGACAGGCGAGCCCGAGGCAGAGGCCGGAGTTGGGAAAGACCGTGACTTGGGCGGCGAACACAGGGACGGGGGCGTCGGAGGAGGAGTCGGAGATGGGGGGCAAGGAAGGGACGAGAGGGTGGAAAAGGGCGGCGTCTCTGGGGCGGTGGGTGGAGAGACGGCGAAACACGTCGTCGGCGGCGGCGGCGGTGCAGGTAGCGACGGTGAGGGAGACGGCGGGGGAGGAGCAGAGGAGGAGGGGAGGGCGAAGGGGAGGGTGGGGTTGGAGAAGGAAGCGAGAGGAGAGAGGGAAAGAGAGGAGGAGGGAGCGGGAGAGGGAGAGCTTGAGGAGAGGGAGGGCGGTGGAGGAGAAGTGGGAGAGGGAGTGGGGGTAGGCGTAGAAGAAGAGGGGCTGGGTTGGGGGGAAGAAGAGCCAGGGGATGTCCATCATGCTCAGCCCCACCTCCTCCGCTCTCTCTTCCTCCAGCCGTCCGGTGGTGGGTGGACTGATCTCGCAACGCTCCACCACTTCAACATCAACACCCATGTTGCCTCTCTCTCTCTCTCTAGGGTTGACGGAGGTGAGAGGGAGTTGAAGTTTTTGCTATAGCTACTTAGCTACTACTAGTAAAGAAAATGGACGGACGAACGAAAGGTCAGATACAGTTCGTGGGACCTCACCTGTCTTTACTTTACACGATATTTGTGTTAGCTTCTGGTTCAGGACCACCTGCGCTTCCCAAACACTAGGCTGAAGCGAAGGGCCTGCATGTTAAGCTTTCTCTTCCCTGATTTTTTGGTTCATTTGTTCCCCAAATAGAAAATAAAAATAAAAAATATTTATTTGATAATGTCAACTATTTTTTTTTCTATTTCATAAAATAAAAAAGTAGTCAAAGAATAAATTTAGAACTTAAACAAGAAATTAAAAAAAAAAAAAAAAAGAAGTAACCCTTACTTCCAAAAATAATTTCTAAAAATAAGTTTTTATGTTTTATCTTTTTTTTTCTTCTTCTTCTTTCCCATCGAGCAACAAGAAAAGAAAAAGAGAGGGAGAAAAGAAAAATTATTAAAAATTATTAAAAATTCAAAAAAATTCAAAATTATAAAAAGAAAAATTATAAGTCGTACCAAACACATTTATAATTTTATAGAAATTTTGCATAGTTATTAAATACGTTTTTTTTACTTAAAATTATTTCAGGAACAAAAATAAAAAATGATTATTTCCCGAAATGAAAATATTACCAAACCTACTCTAAGCGGAGTCAAGCGAAGAATAATTCCCACGCTTTCCGCATGGAGGGGCTAAAGGGGAAAGGACAAGTACGCTCCGCCGGACACCACTAGTTTTAGAAAGCGACGTAAAGAAGGAAGCGAATCAAACATCGATGGCATGCCCAGTCTAATCATCCCCCACGCGGCTTCACCACAACACTTAAAACATCATTATTATAATTATTGACTCCTGACGTGGGCCTGCTCGGTTGGGTTGGCTTCACATAATTCAGCGGCAAATGCCACAAATGGGCCTTGCAGGACTCCGCTCTCCCTCCCCCTCCCCACTCGTTTCACCCATTCTCATTCCCCGCGCGGCAGTCCTATACCGCCCCCCCGGGTGTACGTAAAGCCTCTGTTATACATGCAACCTCCTCCGGAAGAGTCCCTAGGCCTGCATATCTGTTTTCCAGATCGCTTAGCGAGTTCGGGAATACCAACCTCCCAGGAGTCACGACCTTTGTCGGTTGTTGTCGGTCCCAATTACTCAATTCTTTACCATGGAGATGAAGAAGATGGCACTCGCACATCTGTTCCCCACCTCCTCCGTGAGAGCCATCATGGCTGCCACCGAGCCTGTGGCGGCTCCCGCTCCTGCGCCCACCAGCGCAGCTGCCGCTACCTTGCCCGCAGTCTGCTCTTTGGTCGATGCCTCCCTCGCGTCATTCCTCGCCTCCAACTTGCGTTAGATACCATTTGAGTAAAAAAAGAAAAAAAAAAAAACTCAGGAAAAGAAGCGGAAAATCGAGAGTGATGGTAATGGATTGGAGAGAAGGGGAATGATAATTGCTTCGGCGGAACACGTATTTTTGCTGGAACGGCGAAATGAACGCGATGGTTTCATTCTTCTTACGGGTCGTTGGATCTTTGTTTCGTCCTCTTGTGACAAAGTCCGGGTCAAGCATTAAGCAATTCACGGGGTTGATGTCGCTGGGGGCTGTCGATCCAAGCCCAATCCCAAATCCCAAATCCCAATCCCAAATCCCAAGCCCAGTAAAAAGACATGTGATGCAGTCCATAATAATGTTTCCGAAACAACAAATACAAACGACTCACGACTCCTTTCCTTCCCTTCTTCCTTCCCTTCCAATTGATCTCGCCGGCTGCTGCAGCGGCGATGTCGGGTATGTTAGCCCGGAGGTGCAGGGGCTCCAAGATCAAGCTCCTGGCCGCCACCCTCCTCCCTCCATCTTCCTCCATTAACCCCCGCCCTCCTCCTCCCTCTCGGCCTGTCCTCCCCTCTCACCGCCATCATCATCCCCATGTCCATCCTCCCCTCCGCTCCTTCCTTCTCCCGGCCTCCTCCTCGCCCTACTACTCCACCACCGCCTCTCCCTCCCCTTCCGACAAGCCTCCCCACCCGACCGCCTACCCCAGCCAAAACCCCGACTTCAAGCACCAGGAGATCGAGGGCCCCACCGTCGAGCGCGACCTCTCTGCTCTGGGCAACGAGACCCGCCAGGTGCTCGAGGATTTGATGAAGACCCTCTACAGCTCCAGCAAGGCGATCGCCGCTCTGGGTCTCGCCCAGCTCGCCCTCGGCGCTTGGATCTCCTACCTCACCCGCTCCTCCCCCATCTTCGAGGCCTCCCTCCTCGGCTGCGTCGCCTTCGGCTTCCCCTTCTCCCTCGCCTTCCTGCTCCGCCAGTGCGTCAAGCCCATCTACTTCTTCTTCAAGATGGAGCAGCTCGGCCGCCTCCAGATCCTTACCCTCTCGCTCCAGGCTGCCAAGAGCTTGAACGTCTTCTTCGTCCGGGCTCGCGGGGTTTCCTATTTTTGCGTTGCGGCTCTCTCCTTAGGTGTCTTGTTCACTTCGCTCTACAAGTGACCCTCTCTCTCTCTCTCTCTCTGTTTTTTTTTCTTCGGCATCCTTTTCGTTTCCCTGGCTTCCCATATCTATATACACAGCACACGATTCGTGGGTTTTTACCAAATGGCTGGTCCTTCCCTCTTACATAACTTTGTGAGGAGTAAGAAGCGCCAGAGGTTTTTGGCTGTGTGGCCCCTGACTGTTGTGGAAACCATATATAAGTTGCCCTCAAAATCAAGTCCCTACTTGCAATTGCGGGTTCATTCTGTCGAAATTGTAGCCTGTGAGAACTGCCTACTCAATATGCTTTCTGATAGATGGTCTTTTTACTCTAATACTTACTTTAGCGTGCTGTGGTGAAAGTTGAAGATGATGACAAATATATGGCTGCATATATTGTCCTAGCTTTTTTCTGTACAGTTTTGCTGGATGTGGCAGCATTATGTTAGACTGAACAGATTGCCTAACCGTTATGCATCCTCCCTAGACATCCTATTAGTTGCCCTCATTGTAAAGTAGCAAGATCTGAATCAACCTTCGGCCAGTAGATGTGGATATCCATAGGTAGTCATTCGTCTCTGTTGTTGCTTAAATATCTAGTCTTCTTTATTATAGTATTAGTAGTAGTGAGATATCATAAGGTGCCTTATGCAATGGCTGCCCTTTTACGCGATTACTCTTGTTATCTCTGTGGGTGTTCCGCAAGGCTGGCAGAGGGCCAGTATATGTACAAGTCTCCTATGTCTCTCTTTAATGAGTTAAGTTGCAGTGGCAACTTTCCAAAAGCAGATAAAAACTGTTCATTTAGGCTGGTAGATTACATTTCATGGCATAAACATGATATGAGCTTTGCATCATTGCGTGTTCAATGGGAAGCACCTAGTCTTTGTTTTGAGTTCGCCCAGAAGTGGCATTTGGCAATACTCTCTCGAGTGACTGGATATGATTGTGTAAGAGTAGAGGTTAAAGGTGGTTTGCCCGTCTGCTGGGCATGCCCCTCAACTCTAATGATTGTTTGTTCTCCTTATTGAATTGTTCATTGTATGTAAGGTTCTTGGAGTGTTAGATATACGTACCGGACAAGGCTCCGGACAATCTTCTTTCTTCTCTGTAGTTCGTACCACTCTCTCGTGCAAATAGTCCCTTACTTATCAAATGGGAGGCGGAATTTTCCCATGTTCCCAAGGCATGAAGTCAAAATTGATCATGCTGTGTCTTTTCTGATCACGAGGTTATGACCTTACGAGTATGTATGTTTTGTCCGCTACATTTAACGAGTCGTTGCCCCATTCCATTAAAAGAACTGAAATATGGTAAACATGATACTTGTGTTGGTTGTGGCGACCTTTATACACTTAACTACAGCTTAGACGGGTGTACCAACTCCTAGTGTACATCATTGTCTATGTGCTAGATTACACGAACCATTCCCAGTGAACTAGCGGGAGTATGGGACATCGATGGTTGTGATCCCCTCATTGACCGCAAAATCTTCTCTTATCAGTACTGTCTCCTCTGTTTCATCATTCCACTTGAGAGAACAAGTCATGGCCAGAAAATCTTGGGCAGAGCGGCAACTAGGAACTTCATTTGCACAGAGACCATCACAAACTCAACTGATTCCAACCATTCAGCTTCATGTCTGAACGGACGTGAAGAGGCATCATACAAGCTATAACTAC
The DNA here is from genome assembly GCA_014182405.2 of Eucalyptus sideroxylon. NCBI lineage: Eukaryota > Viridiplantae > Streptophyta > Magnoliopsida > Myrtales > Myrtaceae > Eucalyptus > Eucalyptus sideroxylon. The sequence goes on from CM024557.2 coordinate 41,848,012, forward strand.
TATGCGATGATAGTTCTTGTTCTCAGTCTCGACTAGATCCCTGATAGATGACAAGCTGCCTCAAGTTGACATCCAATTTATTCGGCTTCAAACGTCCCAATGGTTGTAATGACGCGAAGAAGCAACAGGTGCAATGTTGCCGTTGTCTCTCATCCCAAGATGCCAAATGGATATCACAGTTTGTTTTCAGTGACATGGCAACTAATGTAACTACAAAATGCACATAGCGGTTTAAAAGGTGCGAGATACAGTATGAATGGCACTGCATCTCAGCAAAACATCCAACACGCCAGATTGCATTTTCTTTCTGCCATCTTGCATCCGCTAAACCTCACATATGTATTGACGAGTGCAAGCAACCTTATAATCAAGTAAATAAGCAGGGCAAAAATAAGAAATAATTCTTTCCAAGTTTTGTAGAGAGCCATCTTGAAGTGGCGTTCCAATATATGAACGTGCATTTCGGCAAATCATCTTCCTCTATGCTTTTCTTTTTCTTTTTTCACATCTTTCTTCCTTTTTACCATCCATAAATTCTAAAAACAAGAAGAAGCTGGTCCAAGTCCTTACATCAAAACAAGAAACCGAAGAGACCTACCGATCCCTATCCCTATTCACATATTACAATCTCGTCTCTTCATATAAATTGGGAAGAAAAAAACCAAGCCGCCAGTGAATTACCCAGAAACATCACTTATGCCAAAATCGCATCAACGCTTTCTGAAACCCTATATCCTTCAGTTGGAAGATCAAAACTTTGTACGACCCAAGAAAGATGATGTCCCTTCATGACACGCCTTGCCTAAACATGCAAGTATAAAGCTGCGTTTCAAATTTGAATGGAACTGGATTGAGCGGCTTTAATTGTCTCAGAGAGAAACAAGTTGAGGCATTTTCTGCCATTAACTTCCTCGAGCACAACTTCACCAACAAACTATGTTCCGCCAGTGTTCTCACTAGGTTTCGACTCGGTACGCACGTAGGTAAATCTCCGGGCACCGAAAAAGGGGATGCTATTGGCAGCAACACTACTCCCACCTTCTGCAGGAGTGCCCTGCGCATCCCGCTTCCACTGCAAGCTCCTTGCACCAGGTCTGATAGGCAGACGAGACCGGAATGCACCCGGAGTTCCTCTTGAAAATGGAACTCTGGAAAACCTTGCATAAGGAGAGGAGGCCCTTACAAGCCGTGGCCAGGTCATTGGAGAAACCTTCTGAAGAGTAGTATTCCGCTTTACAACCTGCAAAAAAACATATAGAATAAGCAAAAGAGGAAAAAAGTTGTTTCCAGAAGCAAGTATTTGAGGAAAGGAAGAATTAAATACAAGAATTTTCCCCATAAAATTGCTAAAGAGACGCATAAATAGACCCCAAACATGGACCAATGAGCATCCCCCAAAGACACAGCAGCGCCCCATCAATTTTTTTAAGTGTTACCACTTAACAAGATCACCCAGACTAAAGAAACTTCTACACACTTAACAGCAGCAGTCAGCAAAATATGATGGGGCCTTTCATGTAACACTCCCCTATGCTCACCAATCGCCAGCTTGTAGCCAGTGCTAGCACTCTGAACAGTTCCTCAAACTCCACCAAAAATGAAGAACCAAGAACATGCTCAAGGGACCATAATGATTGTTTAGCAAGGGAATGCAATCAACAGAGGCCAGATGCTTTATGGTTCACATGACTATGTGTTTGCAACAGAAACTAAGACAGATCATAGCACATGACAAGTTTATAGAGTCCCGAATGAGTACCCTGAGAACCCGTGACATAAAGGATGACCCATCCAAAGAAAGTGCACCATCTGCTGCCTCTTTCTTTGTGAACTCCACAACAGCTGATCTGCTTAGTAATGTGCACCAAGTAAGAAACACAGACGAAAACAATATCGCTCCACAGTTAAAAGAACTTTGAGTTCAAATCACCAAAACGAGACAGCAAAGGCATTCAAACCGCTTACCCTATTGGTTGTCCAGTCGCTGCATCAGTATTAATTATCACTTTCAGTACTTCACCAAATTTATTAAAGTGCTGAGAAAGACTATCCTTGGTGGCAGCAGTATGAACCTGTACATGAATGTATGACCATCAGTGAGAAGCTTACTGCGAAAAAGGGAAACATTTACTAAGGACCCAAAAGTCAATTATTACATTGCTCACAAACACAGTCCGAGAATCGGTGTCCTCCAAAGAACGAGTTGCAGAATTTAATCCTGCAAATTAGGAAAAAAAAAATCAAAAAGAAGAACTAGAATGGATCTAACTTTCCAATTTAAAATAAACTGAAGCTGAAAATATGTAGCATAAACTTTTATTGAAAGCATGATTGTTCAAATCCTGGTGGAACAATCAATTCAAATTGTTTGCATATCATATTAAGATAGAATGGTAATATTGGAAAGAAATGAAAACCCACCAGGAGTTGATGATAGCAATTTCTGAGAGTCTTTGAGAGCATCTGCAGCAGATTGTGCCTGTACATCATTAACACCCCGGAGACCAACAGTTTCAGCACAAATAATAAGCAGCTAATAGATGCTTACTACTAGGAGAAAATAAAATTGGAGACTCGAATGAGCATCTTACATTTCCATTAGCAACAGTGATGGGTTTGTTGTTCCCTATGACCTGGCCATCAGATTTCTTTGCCACTACCAGACTTCCTCGTGGAGGGTGCTGGTTGTCCAGCTTAGTAGCATCATGTCCAGCATGTTGATGAGGAGGGTTCCGTGAATTTGCATTCACAGGAATGTTAGCCATCTTATGGGAAGAATTAGCTGTCACAGGCAGCTGCTCCATATTCTTTTTCCTTTTAAAGCTAATATCTTCTTCAGCGGTCTCTGATATACCATACTGCATCATAATTGAATCTTCATGCCTGCTTCCACCATGTATGTAAGTCTGAGGAAGATTGGAGTGCCTGGCAACTTTTAGTTCATCATACCCTTCATTGTCTGATATATAGTCATATCCAAGAGTGCTTTCCCTCTCCATCATCATCATATCCCCATCATAGCTTTCATCATAGTCCAGTCTCTGAGGCTTACTTGAACCGGAATGCTTTAAAGTTTGGTCTAAGTCTTCGAATTCTTCATCTTCAACTGCGGCAACTTCTCCAACAATCTCAGGCTCTGAAACCGGCACTCCACGACTTAGTCTATCGAATACATTTCCTGAGGGTTTTACTTTCCGCACATCTCTGGCAGCTTCTGCCACAGCTTTAATCACTGTCGCCATGGGATTTGGCACCCTTGCGACTGATCGGACTCTTGGAGGCCGATCAACTACATCTTCGGAGGACGTTGAAACCACAGAACGAAGTCGCTTCAAAGTAGACTCTCCAGCAGAGTCGGAAGGTCGGGAAGTTGCCACAGCATCTCGCACAGCAAATTGCAGCAACCGCCTAGGAGCATCGATGATTTGAGAAGTCGAGTCCCTCTGTGGAGAAGCAAAGCAGATCAATTTTCCTCAAGATATACAAAAGCAGGCAAAGTAACTCTTGAGAGAGTAGGAAGAAGAACTATAAAGATTTATTATTCGATAAATATATCCACAGAAAATTCACACGATCCACTGAAAATATACTGTACACTGTGAATAGGGGAAGCCCATTCGGTAGTAAAAATTCAGAAAGTTCATAAGCCTGAGGAGAAGAAATGAAAGGCACAACAGATATGAAGAGCGTTTGAAGAGCAGAACCATTGCAAGCAAACTAATAAAACAGATGGACAATCAAACCCATTTCTCGATTCAATAGAAGCTAAAAGAGTTGAATAGGATCTCAAATAAGGAGAGATATTTGAAAAGCAGGTCCAGGAAGATTCACTAAGTCAATTCAATAGCTCCTAGAGTCCAAAAGGTAAGCAAGGTAAGAAAGTAACTAGTTAGCTCTAACAGTACGCAAGATCTCCACGTAGGAAATAAGGGAGAAATTGTTTTGATTTAAGGGGGATCCCTTCTTTTTTTTGCAAGAGTAAACATCCAATCAAAAAGGTCATCTTTTTTCTTTTTTTTTTTGGTTGGATGCCTTAATTCCTTCATTTTCAGAAATTTTCTCCCATAGAAAAATGAATTGATTTTAAAGCGACTTTCAAGTTTTCTTTTAATGTCCCAGTCCAGAATTCGCATCATTACACAATCCAAACTCCTATATTCTATTCGGTGGGCTCATTCGACACAAATCGTTCGCATGGCTCCTAAGTGATAAAGGAAGGAAGAACTCATCTTTTTCTCTTTTTTGCTTACCTTTCTCGCATATGTCTATATTCATTTGGACCCCTAAGAGGCTCTAACCAGGGCCTGGAATGAACATATAATCATGGCATCGACTTGATCATCAGCTTATAGATTATAAGTTCATAATTCAAGGCAAGGACCATGACTTGAGAGCCCATTAGACACTGTGGAAGGAAAATCCCTCCTCACATAATTGGAGGTTGCGCATAGGCTAGGGTCCACATTGCATGAAAGGGATAATGACAGTGAACTTTTGGCCATTAGAGAAGACCTGATCTAGAAGAATGATTGAAGGGCAGACCAATTGATAGCACATAACAGAGATAATTTATGTCATAAGCAGAGATGATCTATTTATTAAATAACACCTTAACACTGTAGATTCTGATAACTCCCCCTCCACAAAAAAAAAAAAAAAAAAAAAAAAAAACTGTAGATTCTGGATTCTGCAAAAACTAGCCTATGGGGCAAATGAACCACACACTAAAGAAAAATGACAAGCTCACTACCTATATCAACAGAAATATCTGCATCTAAACGTAACTAAAGAATGTTAAAGAATTCCCATAGAAGTGTTGATTAAATGAAAAGTTCCAATTCATAAATTTCACTCTCCTATTTCTATATTTTGGAATTCTATATTTTCACTAAGGAGGCATAAATGGGTGCCAATATGTATTGGAAAAGAAATTCAGCCCCTGCGGACAATTCTTATGAAAAAACCCCTTTAGTCTGCAGTGGATGATCTTTAGCCTGAGTACAATGCTAATGTATACAATCAGTAAAACAGTCCTTCGAGAAACTGTTGGAAGAATGCAAAAGAGAGGAAAGCAGAGCATGACGTACAGAATGAAAATATGTATGATTGTGATTGTATCAAAGAATCAAGCACATCATTTCAGTTCCTTCAGCCCTCAAGTCAAGAAAGATAGCAGAGATCATAAAAAGAAAGGTAGGAAACCTAAAACATCAGTAATAGGGAGAAGACGCATGGTTTGAAGGGGAACATGACTCCAAGAGATTAGCACCACTGACAATGCAAATTAACACCGCTCAAACTTAGTGTTAACTAACAAAATATCCTCTAACTAGCCCCATGCAAATATGGAAATTGTTTAAATTAGGCAAGTAAAGGCGATTTTGCAACAACAGCCCTGACTTTGATACTATTGTTCATGAGTAGGCTATGCAAGATATGGACATAAGCTACCTTCAGCTAAAAACACGGATAGGCACACACCCTAGGTGCCAGTTGATCAATATAATTAGTTCAAGAAAAGGAGGCAAAAGCCAAGACAGATGCTTTAAATGGCATAAGATTGTTGAGTAACTTGCAAAACTGAAGCTTAGAAATCACAAACCTTCAAATACTGCCGTTCATCGGGTCGGCTCCTTTTCCGCTGCGTTGCATGTTGAGGAGAAATGGACCGTCTCGCATGATGGTCCTTGTGGTGAGATTTTGCCTCCTCATGCACATGTTTGCTCTCTGAGCTCCTGAGAGGAGGCGGTTCACCAGCATCCCCCATTAGTCCTTTCCAATCCCTATTGCGGCGACTTCTCAATAAGTTACTCGATTTTCCCTTTTCGGATTCAGCATCTGGGTTTTGAGAATCTGCTCTGTCAGGTAGTTCCTCTGACAACGGTTTCTCATGTAAATCATTGACGTCAGGTTCCTCAGGCTTTATGTACAGATCCAAATTGTTGGCCAAATGATCCCACAACCTGACAAAAGAAAACGGAAAACATCATGTCAGGGGGTGATGTGGGGGGAACTGATCAATTGCACGGATTGACAATATCTAAGGGAAGAAAATAAAGGCTACCAAGATATGAAAGAATCGCTATCATCTCCCAAGAAAACTTCCAGCTCATTCCTTGCTTCATCTTTGCGCCTGCCATTCCTCAATAAGACAACAACGTATTCCTGCCAAAGCAGATCAACAAGTTAAACAACACACCAACAACGACAACATTCAGCCACCCTGGTTGTAATTGAAAACGGGAATGTATAGCTAGAAGATGAGCTCGGGGTCATCAACCCTAGTTTGAGAAAATCATTTCACTGAGACGAGAATACCATCAAGTCGCAACGCAACAGCCAGAACACCAAAGTGGGAATAGGATGACAAGGTCGAGATACGAAATATTTGCAGAGAGGAAACAAAGAAAGAATAGAATCTGGATTTGCAATATCACATCAAGAGAGTTGGAGACGAATAAACTCTAAGAATGAAAAGGCATGCGATGACGAGGACAACGGCGACGACAGACCAGAAGATGATGAATCCGGAAGCTATCTCCGTATCCAAACATCTATAGAAATGAAGAGGCAGTCAATCAGCTATCGAATTCCCCAGCACGACGTGTCCCAGATAGTAATGCTCTCAGCGCAACACTCCAGTCACAATTCTAAATCGAGCAGTAGCATTCGAGACGGAAACGAAGTGATTCTACGGAGGAGATAGAAGAACAGAACGGGCAGAGAGGGGGCAATTGAGGCGGACGAGAGAGAGAGAGAGAGAGAGAGAGAGAGACCACAAGAGTGTCGTCGGCGTAATCGGGCATGAAGTCCTTGAGCTTGACCTTGACGGTCTCCCAGAGGAGGGCGGCACCCTCGCCACTGAAGTTGACGTTGAAAGTGCGATCATCATCAACTCGATCCATGGCTTCCCCCGCAGCCGCCATCCGGCGATCAAACCCTAGAACGAAGAGGACCCGAAAGAGAAACGGCGGGAGGGAGGGAGCAGTTAGGGCCCGAGGAATCGGGCGGCGGAGGAGAGGCACGGGGAAGAAGGAGCCGAGGAGACGCCGGGGCGTGGCTGTGGCGGTAGCGTCGGCGTCGGCGGTGGGGGCATCTACGGAGCCGCGCCCAGCCCAGGGGGAAATGGAGAGAGATTTGGTGCGGTCGGAGATTGCGACCAACCCAACCAAACGAAATCCCCAATAAATTAAGAAGAGCCTCAAAATGGGAAAATTAGGAAACGCACGCACGCACGCCTTTTGCTTGATTTCATCGGTGCTGTGATGTTGTGCTTTGCTTCGCCTCTGCCCCCTTTGCCTTTGCCGAATGCAGCAACAGCGCCCCAAAAAAGCAGATGCACCACTGTAACGATCGAGGGAAGAAGGGCCCAGACACCAGAGCCCATCAATAATATTGGGCTCGAGTGAATGGGCCCAGCACGATCGTCCCGCAAGTCCGCTCGGCCCATTCACCGTTTCACCGTGTTCATCTTCCTCCTCTAGGACCTCCCCTGAACCTTTCCGGGTAAGCTTTTGAAATTGCCGCCATGTCCTGACTGGATCTCAAACGTTGCTTTTTTCCGACTCCATTTCTAGCTGCCCCCAATTCTACGATCAGCCATCCTTTTAAGTGTCTGAACGAGGCTTCGCATCGCCGCCGCCGCCGCCGCCGCCGCCGCCGTCGTTAGCTTCCTCCGCTGCCGGTAAGTTTCCCATCCCCTCCGTGTCATCCGTTCTCGAATTCCTCCTCTTTCCGCAATACGCTGGAGGCAGCTTCCTTCGCGCGCTAGCCTATTTCTGGATCTCGGATCTTCGAGAGGTGTTTGTTAATGGCCCAATGATAAGCAATTCCTCCATTGAAGAGGCACATTTCGCGTTCTCCGCTTTTAATAGAAGAATGAGCATTTGGCGTTGGCAACAACGAGCCCTAACCCTGAGGCGGTCTTCCTCTTCCTTCAGCTAGGGTTTCGATTCGAACCTGTTTCTTCCTGATTCGGGGAAATCCTGTGCTCAGCCACCGTCCCACGACGGTCCGCTTCTTTCTTCTCGTGCCGAGTGTCTTAGCTCAACCGTAGTTCTCTAAGTTGCAAGTACCGTATTTGGTGCACTGAGTACGTGCATTGTCATTACAATGAATGCGATTGTGAGGGAAATTGGCAAGAATTCATTCCTTTCAAAATTTCTCACCTTCCCCTTCTGTCTTTCCTTGTTCTTCCTCCTCCCTGTTGTTCATCTCAAGAGCTTCTCTTTTCTTCCGTGATCAGCTGGAGTTAGCTGCTGAGCCATAGTAATGTACGAGCATGTGAAATGTGGACACTAGAAAATCCCGTGTGTGGTTGATATTCTTGCCACGATAGATGATGTGGCACTAGTCAGAACATCGTTGGATTGTGATTCAAGATTATAGAAATGCATGGATCCACCAAGTTACACTAGGCCTGTGAAACTATCATTCAAGGCAGTCTATCGCTCTTGCTCCCCTTATTCATTCGTGGTCTATACAATGACAATGCAGATATTTGACCAATTGGTAGTCCCATCTGAAGCATTATTTGTATTGGCTTTCTCTATTTTCGGACTTTGATTTGGCCTTTTTTATGATCTGCTCGAGCCCATGGTATTACAGGCTTTGCGGCTTAGGATGCTTAGATCAGCTGTCTATGGCTTTGTGCGACAAAGAGTCCAACTTTTCACAATACCCTGCATGTGTCGATTGGTGTCTTGCTTCTTTAATTTTATGTTTTGACTGCTCATGTGCTCAACATTCTCTGTCTCTCCAGATGGACAAATACGACGATAACTCTCCAAAAGTAGGGATTTCCTTAGACCATGATGATGTTAAGTATGTCTCAGGCCTTAGCACTATATTGGTCGCCTCCATTCAGGAAGCTAAGGACAGAATATCTCAGATAGAATATATATTCTGCAGTCAACTTTACCCAAATTTCCAGTCGAAATCCAGAAGCTTGCAGAAAATTTACTCAGAGGCCATGGAAGCTGCTGAAAATGCATGGAAAGAGAAGGAAAGTAATCTGTTATTTCAAACAGAAAAATTCTTGCTGGAAAAGGAGCAGGTCACCAAAGAAAACCAGTCTCTGAGAAAGGAAATGGCGAAGCTGTCTAGGGAACAGGATGAGAGGTTGAAGGAGTTGGCTCATGAACAAGAGAACCGGCAACTTAAAATTGACGAGCTTGAATCTGAGCTTCGACGAAAGACTAAGGAAATTGATGAGGGGATAGATCTCCAGCAAAAGTTACTGCAGTTAGTTCAATCGAATACTTCTGCATTAGCTATCAAAGGAAAAGAAACAAAAGAGCAAGAAGAAAAGACAAGAGCCCTTCTTGCTAAGCAAGAAAATCTGGAAAATATGGTTAAGGCACTTAAAGAAGAAGTCAGAAAGAAAACTGAGCAAGTAATCAGGGGAAAAGACTTGCAAGAAAATTTAATGAAGAAGATGGAATTACAAGCATCTGAAGTTTTTGATCAAGAACAGCTGTTGCTCCATTGCGAAAAAGAAAAAGAGATACTGATGACCAGATCAAAATGCTTGGAGGAGAAAATAAGCGAGCTTGAGGAAGAGCTTAGGAGAAAGGCCCAAGAAGATGTTGGAAGGAAATTGAATGAAGAATTGCCTGAAAAGAGTGATTCGGGTCATTTAGATGGTATGATTAATGAGAAAGAATCGCAGCAATTTGAAGAGAGACAATTTTTATCGTGCAAGGTGAAGAATCTAGAGGAGAAAGTGAATGACTTGCAGGCGTGTCTTCGACAAAAGAGCAGCCATACTGAAGGAGGTTCGGAAGAGAATCTACTTCAACTGGTTAAATGTAAAACTTCAGAATTATTGTCTGAGAGGAAGAAGAAAAAGGATTTGTTTGATGCCTATAAAAGGCTGAAGTCTCAGTACAATTACCTCCGTACAAAGCTTGGTCTTATAAATGAGGATAAACTTCCACAAAGCAAGTCATTTGAGGAAGAGGACATACTGAGGTGCCCACAGAATCAACCTTCAGCATCCTGTAAGGCTTCTGTTCTTTTTTATCCTGGCAGTGCATAACAATGACTTTGAATGGCTTTTATTAAGTTTACTGAAACATTCATCTGGATTTAAAGTTAAGATGTTTTCGACCATGACTCCTTGTACTAGTTGGGTATACATGTGGAGATGTTTGTTGTAGCATTCATGCACGGGCGTCAAAGTTGCATGGCCTTGGCAGTAAAAGCTTTTTCTTTTTTTCCTTTTTAGTTTTGGGGTCCTACCCCCTGTAATTGGCATCTCTTAGACCCCGCTTGCGCATGTCCATTTAGGTGGCAATCAAACTCTTCACCTCCCCATTCCAAAGTGGAATGGTGTAGGTGACCGAACTCCTTGCCCAGGCCCTCCTACTGATGACTTTACCTTGTATTGCAGGCCTTGAAAATGGTGATCTGAATACTGCTGCTTTTGGTTGTGGGGTCAAAGTGAAAGAGGAGATCAGTGTTGAAGATCACTTGGAGGCTGACAAAGGGATTGGACCAATAAAGAACTCACGTTCCCTCTCGCCCAGCTCAAAGTACATTGCATCAAAATGTCAAATTGGTGAAAAATCCACAGCCGCAGTGGGCACAAAGCGCAATGCATCAGATTGGAGAGATACTAGGTCCAATCAACCTTTAGGAGGGCCTGATCCTCATGATGATTTTCTGAATACACCTTTCGAGAATGTTCAAAGGAACTTGAATGAAGCTGCAAATGAAGAAAACCGAAATTCTCCAGCCCATAATATGAAGGAAATAGATCGAAGCTTCTCAGATGACGAGACACAGGACATGAATGTTGATCCTTGTCCTAAGAAGCAGCAAGTGGCAGCACCTTCTGCTGGCAAACAAAGTTTTAAATATGTGGAACCTGTAAGAAGGAAAGCCGACCGGGAAAATCTAAAAGGAGTCGAGTGCAGGCAGTGCAAGAAATTTTATGATGCCGTTCTCCCCAATGATGAAAGCAAAGATAACGACAATAATAAGAGGAATTTGCGCTGTGAGCATCATGATGGCGTGTCCCGGCATAGGTATAAATATGTTCCTCCAATGACTCCTGAAGGATTCTGGAACATTGGCTTTGAATCTGAAATGTAAAGCTCCTTTCAGACAGAAATTGATTTATTCGAAATTGGCACATTTTCATGCACGCTTTGCTTCTGCATCTACATTGCGCCATTTGAAGGCAATTTAGTGGGACTTCTTTTAGACCATTTCTATTTTTTGGGCAATTTTCTTCGTTCCTACCTTCAAATCCAAAGGCGGGAATCAACCTCCCACCTTCCTGTTTATGACAACAGAAACTACTAGGCTGCTGGCCTTGGAAGAGCGTGAAAAATCTCTTACCTCTCTTTGGCTGAAAATTTTGCCATCATTTATGAGTTGCCAACATAAAACTTGCTTTTTTAAGTACCTTGATAAGTTTCCATAAGTTTTTAAACAAGTGAGGTTCATACGTTTGGTGTTGGTTGGTTTAAGCACCCGACATTATGATCGTGCTCCTACTATGTGACACAGAAAACAAATTCTACTGCTAGTGTTTTTGTATCTATAATTGTGTAATTTCATTAATAGTAACATGGGTTCCTATATTGATAAGAAACTTGCTGAACTTTGTATAGTTTGTCGATGGAGCTACTTAAGCATCTATGAAACTGCTTCGTTATACCATGTTGACATCATCGAAGTGACATGGAAAATCAAATTTTTACGGCATATGATCATAAGAGCAGCAAAACTCCATGAACATGACTGACCAGGATGCTGGAGGATGTTTGTCAAGTCCGGGCCTCACAGACTTTGACCGGGACTCATCAGCCTAAATGCTTCGACGTAAACATGACTGGGAGGAGGCTCATCATGTCAAGCCCCAGGATCATGACTGGGACTCATCGGCCTGAATGCTTCAACTTGACCATGACTTGGAGAAGGTACGGACTACAGGGTGTCCAACTCCAGGACTGTGACCTGGAACGGTAGGAGTTGGACATGTCCCGCATCCGTGGTTGTCTTAAATGACTGAGAATGTTAGTGTCCTCTTCGGACATCATCACCTCATATTTTCCACTGACGGACATTGAGGGGAAGTAGCTCTTCTCCAGCTTCCATTTCCTTCCATCAGTTGCTCCGAGCGCAAAAGAGAAAATCAAAGCCAGTGCAAGACTAGTAATAGTTGCACCATGTGGAGTCATCGAGAATCGATGCAGGGAGAATCCTGCATTACTCGCCTCGCCTCGACTAAAAATATAAAGAGCTCTTTGTCGGTCACTATATGGGGAAACGTAGGATGGTACTAATATCCTTGCCAGGCGTGGAAGATTCGATTTGTTGATTATAGTTGCGTTGACTTTAAACGACAAATCCTCTTCGATGATGCAGCAGCATTCAAGAAACTTTATTGCAGCTCAGGAGGGAAACGAATTTGTTCTTTTTCGATTTCAATCTATCTCTCCTCCTAAAAAAATGAATGAACAAAAATTATCTTTCATCATTCATGAAAATATCTCACCATATATTATTATTAAAAAAATATATTTTTAATTGATTAATTATTTCAATCTAATCATATATTTTCCAATAAAAATTAGAGTTTCGTTAATTTTTTATGGCTTACATGGCAGAGATGTGCATGTGGCGATAAGGGGTTGCCGACATGGAAGGTCATGTTATCGTATTCGTTTAAATCTCTGGTGGGAAGAATACAGTTTGAGTTTAGGGATACGAGTGAATAGGAAAAGAGTTCATGGGCAACAGTATAATTTCGAGAAGTTTCTGGGGGAGAATTCGAAAGATATATGAAAAGTACGGGGGAGCTCGGATTTTCTGGCGCTGCAATATAAGAAGGGGGGAGCCTGCGCTCGCGCGAGTGCCTCACGTTCCGTGCACCTTCTCCACCTCCTCATTTGTCTGCGTTCGTCGTTCCAGATTTTTGGGTCTCGCCAGCCACAGATTGTCGGCGCTCTCGCTTCTATCTGATACGGCTCGATTTGTGGCCTGTTCAGACTGATCAGGACTGGCCGTGTTGTTGAATTGCGATCCTCTCGGTCACTCGGAGGTCAGTTCGGTTGGTTCTTTGATTAAAAATCCCCGACCAATTTCTACCGTCCACCTTGATGTTTGCATCTTCCGTTCGCTATTTGTGCACGCGATTGTCCGTTTCTTTTGCTTTTGCTCGCCTAATTGGTTATTTCTCGTGTCCTGCTATTCCGCTGATGTGCCCTGATTAGCCGATGATGATTAGGGTTTGACATTTGTTCGCCGTCGCAGTTGCATTCTCATGACGGAGGGTCCTGTTCTTGTCTGAATGAGAAATAGGGCAGCCCCCAGATCCCCTATAATCGTGCCTCTAAAGTTCCTGGACTTCGCGGTTCCTCTCTCCCCCCCTTCCCCCTTCTTTTTTGTACTGCTTGTTAGGATAAGCTGCTGATTTTGTCCATCTGGCTGATGAATCCGCCGCCTTTTAGTGCTGCATGTTTGTGCTTTTCTGTTCGCTGCCACTTGCCCTTGATTTCTTATTCTAGTGGGACATGTGAAGAAACCTCATCTTTTATTGAATCCAGCGATTGATTCCGTGAATGGTCCGGTTCTCATCCGTTAGGTTTTTGCAATTTTCTTGTGGATTTTCCTTTACATTTCTTTTTTTCATTTCGAAACGTTCGGTACAATGTCTAAGTAGCTTGAAAGCTTGTTTGGAAACAGTGACGTCCCGTTTACAGACTTAGCTCAGTTGGTTGTTTGCTCATGGAAGAGGAGGCGCCTTCTAGCCTTTTCGTAAATGATGGTTCGTTCATGGAGAGGTTCAAACAGCTTCAACAAGAGAAAGCAAAGGATACAAGTGCCCCATCAGGAGATCCTAAACAGAGTTCGGTTTTATCCAGATCTTCGAACCCTAGTGCTACCAAAACACCTTTGGATGGCAAGGCTAATAATTCTGGAAAGTCCAGTCAGCCTTTGTCCGGTGGTAAACTTGCATTCAGCTTGAAACAGAAGTCAAAGCTTGTTGCACCTCCAGTTAAGTTAGCTGCAGATGAGGACGAAGATGATGCTGATGGTAGGAGTAATTTGGGTGACACGTCAGTTAAACGGCAGAAATTAAGCAAACAAGATGGCTATGGGGAATCATCTGGACATGATGATGTTGGTAAATACCACTTCATGAATATAATTTTGTGTGATCAGGGCTGTCATGGGAGGCTTTTGCTTGGATTGTCTTTCTTGTCAAGGAATGGAACGACGAGATCGATTCAAATAATCAGCTAGTCATTAGATTTTCTCTCGCATTTTGGTATCTTGTGGTAGAATTTGCTTTTCTTCAACGACAGTAATGATTCATCGTATTTGGAGCTTATAGTGAATTGATAGCACATGCTGTTTGTTGCTCATTTTTTTCTCTTTATGGATGCCTCATTCTTTATTCTAGGTTTCTCCTTTTAATTTATGCTTCAACTGTTCTTTCACCTTCAGATTCTGATTGATTGCTTCTTCCTTTTCTTTTATTTTTGTTTTGGGAAAAAGAAAAGTGCAAAATTTTAAAGAAACATTGTTTGGCCTTTACTCCACTTGTCTTTTCTTCTAATCTTCGAAATAGAAACATTGCTTAGAGTCTTATGTTTTTCGTGGTGCTTGTCTGACACTCTTTGTTGTTTTGTAGTTAGTTGCATTTGATGTTTTGGAAATCTGAGTAGAACACGTGAAAACAAAATGTCTTTCAGTGACATGCTTACTTGGTTGCACTTTACTGGATAAGTTCAGAGAAGAAGCCCCCATTTTGCTATCTCTTTTGTTTCTTTAACCTGATGACCAATATATGATGTTTTCTTATAATTCTGAAAAGTCTTTAGTCCTTATGCCGTTGAGGTGTGCTCTTTTAGTGAGCTCGATACAGGTGTAATTCCACCCAGGGTTTATGGAACCTGGTTTGGGAGTCATGATTACTTATTTACTGTAATGAAATGTGCTTTAAATGTTTGATTTTGGTTGATATAGTCCCCTTTATGCAATATTATATCCTTAATAGGTTCATTTCTCATAAGCTGTTTAAAGGAGAGCAAAACATTCTTGAATATTTCTTCCCTCGTGAATGCAGCTTTAACCTTAATTACCTACCAACATTGGTGGAAAGAGATGTTCACTGAAAGATATGGAATATGTGGCACGCCTGCTACAAGAGTAGTTTGCATTCTCTTGTTCATGCTCTCGGTATTAATCAGTTTTGTAAGTGACGTGCAGCACCACCTTCCCCAAGAGATCCTACAGTAAAGAAAGTTGCAGACAAATTAGCCAGTTTTGTGGCCAAAAATGGAAGGCATCTTGAAGATATATCTCGCCAGAAAAATCCCGGGGATACTCCATTCAAGTATATACATTCATCTAGAACATAGCTCTTGTTTGGCTTCCATGTGGTGCTTAGATACACACTCATTCCATCAAGTCTTTTTCAAGCACACGAGCAAATGGTGATTTGCCATTGCCTTTGCCAGCATGTCTCTAATGTTTTATACTATGCACAGGTTTTTATTTGACAAAACCTGTGCTGATTACAAGTACTATGAATACCGGCTTGCTCAGGAGGAAAAAGCCCTTTCTTTACGGAGCAAGGAACCCCAGAAATCTCGCAATGGTTTGTGCTATCCTGTTTGAATGTTTTTCTCTTTCGTAGTTGAATGTTATTCCATTGTCTTAGCTGGTTTGATGTCATGGATGTGCACAAATGATTGGTTTCCGTACTTCCATTGCTTTTGTTCTGTTTATGCCGTGAAATGGTGTAGATAGATCAGATTATATTATTTCACCATTTTTAGAGGTTAAGAACATGAATCTCATGCATGTTATTAAGTGTAAAATTAACTTCATATGTTTGAAGATGAATTTCTCTTGAAGTATTTTTGTATTTCAAGAACTTAACTGAAAATGAAATCTAAACATAAAGTTGGAACAGCAAAAGTTGCAAAAAGCATACTGGAATTGCTATCAGAACTCAAGTTCAAGTGTTTCAACTTTCACCTTCTGCTTTAATCGCTGGTCGAACGCTCTATAGCAGTTGTAGCGCCTATGTAGGGCAAAAGCTCCCTCAAGCACCCACTTAGCCCGACCGTTCAATCTCATGTTGTTGAGCACTTTCTGTTTGATTGTTTTGCTGTATGTATCATATAGTAGAGAGCACGCGTGGAGTATCATGTACGTTCTGGAGTTTCAGATCGCTGTAATCGTCGTATCTTTGCTATTGCAAAAGTAGAACGTCCGTGTACTATCTTTGCTAGAGCAAAAGTTGAATGTTTTTGTGCATGAAATAGAAAAAGAACGGGATGTGCAAGTGAGTTGATTTTAGATGATAATATCATCAATAGAGCAAGTAGGAGTAAACGGATTATCATGGATTATTGGACCAGTCAAGAAAACCAGTCTAAGGGACCTCTCCTGAAAGTTATGAGGTGGTTTCTTTGCATTTTAGATTTCATGTTTCAGGCTGATACTGCTCGTTTTGGCTGTGCCTTTGCATTTCTGTATTTGCAGCTTACATTATTTGCTATCAGTGCATCTTCCATTCTATAAATGGTTGAATATTCCTTCGCAAGTCATTCAGAATCTAACTGAGTTGCTTTCTACCTCATTCTTGTTTTTGTTGGTTATTTAGAATTCTTTGCTGTAAATTTCTTTAGTTGTTTTAATCTCTGTTTACCTTTTGCAGGTGGAGTAGGTATACCAGAGTCAAGATTGAATGCTGGCTCCCAAAGGATCAACAGCCAGGCCAACCGCTCAAATTACCAAACTCCTGCTTCAGCATTGTATGAAGTTACAGATGGTTCTGGAGTTGCTTCAGATAGGAATGGTGATTACACATTTGCTTCACTTGCCATGTCATCTGATTTTGGCTTAATTTACTTATATACTTCCTTCCAGATAAGTGACAAATATGATCATCTGATGTTTGTATGTAAGAGAATAAAGTAAAATGGAGCAGCATCTGAAAAGCTGAATGTACTGAAACCATCGATTGCTTCGCTTACATTATAGTTATGCAACGTGGTGCCTTGTATCACATTCTAAAAACTTGTTCGATGTAATCATTGTCTTTTAATCAAATTGATTTCAGGTTGTCTTCGAATCTAATGATGTTATTTTACTTGAAACAACTCAAAATTCATTGACTAGTGAGTGGTGTTATTATTTGAATATCTATGTGAGTACTTTGTGGTTAAATTGCAACATACTACAGAGACATTTTGTGGTCCATGCTTTCTTGGCATTTTAAAGTGAGCACAATTAAGCATGTTGTTTGATCAAGTTTTGTTGAACACAGGCGAGTCAGGTTCCACAGCAAGTGCAGATCCTGTAGCAATGATGGAATTTTACATGAAAAAGGCTGCCCAAGAGGAGAGGAGGAGACAACCTAGACAATCGAAAGACGAAATGCCTCCACCTCCATCTCTTCAAGGTTAGCTTTTCAATTCCTTGCAAGCGGATGCTATTTCTGTTTTCTTGTGTCTTGCCATATGCATCTTAGTTGAGATGACATATTTGTGTTTCGTTTCATAGGACCCGCCAAGAAAGGTCATCACATGGGCGACTTCATTCCTCCAGAAGAGCTCGAAAGGTTTTTGGCTTCATGTAATGATGCCTCTGCCCAAAGGGCTGCTAGAGAGGCTGCTGAAAGGGCCAGGATTCAGGCTGATAATGTTGGCCATAAGCTTTTGTCAAAAATGGGGTGGAAAGAAGGTCTTTTTTTTTCTATTCCTTATGGCTCTTGGTTTCATTCCATCCAGAAGATAAGGCAGTTTTGATGTAGCTAGATCCTTTTGTTATGATAAATGTTTCACTTAAGCAGCTTAATCATGTGTGCATGATGTACTGAAGTTTTCATCTTCTCCGTTCATATGAATGTGTCAGATTTGTTAAGTACCATTTATAGCTCCTAAGTGGCTCGAGTATGGGGAAGCTCCCTGTCCTGTGACATTTAAGCCAACAATGGTGGAGGATGAGGAATTCGTCTTATAGTGTCTGACTTCCTAATTGCGTTTGTTATTGCTTATGATCCGAGGTGAAGAGGCTAATTGGTGCACCTGGCTAATTGAGCAGGTGAGGGTCTTGGAAGCTCCAGAAGTGGTATTGCTGATCCAATCATGGCTGGTGAAGTGAAGAAAAACAATTTGGGCGTTGGTGCTCAGAATCCTGGAGAGGTGGCGCCAGAAGATGATATATATGAGCAGTATAAAAAGAGGATGATGCTTGGATATCGATACCGACCAAACCCTCTGGTACTGAACTGCCTACCTTATTATTTGGTGTGTGAGCCTTTCAAACCTTGTATTGTGAACTGACCCGTGCTGCGTGCTGTTTTGCTCCTGCAGAATAATCCTCGAAAAGCATACTACTGAACAAGTTCAGTCTTACCTCATTGCGAAGACTGGTGGATATTGTTACAGTTGTCCGGAGCTTTCGGGATAGAGATGAAAGTCTTTTGTGTCTATTGTATTCGTCTGAATTTGCTCTATTGGATTTCTTGCTTCTGAAAATCTCCTCCTTTGGGCGCATAATTTGGTGACCCTTGCTTCTTCTTTTTTTCCTTTGTTAGTTTTTTTTTTTTTTTTTTTTTTTGGGGTGGGAGGGGGGGCGGCGTCGGGGGTGTCGGGTGTTGGGTATGGGTTGGGTTTGGTGAATTTGACATTATTCTGTAGGAGTTTCTGACGATGCAACATCGATCTTCATTTGTAGGTTCAGAGATGAATGTGCTAATGTCCCATCATTTGTTGGGTAATCTAATTGGCCCTTAAAGCCACCTACTAGAAGTAGAGTCTGCTCCTCTTTTTTGTATATACTACTGAGGAGTAAGGCGTCAATAAAAGACTGGTCACGGGAGAAACAAGTAACATTGCCGCTTAGATTAATTGAGCAGCCTTTCAGAGTTGCATTATCTTTCAATGAGTAATTGATCTCAGTTGACGCTTACAAATGAATCCCCTGCTCTAAATTCATGGAAAAGCATAATTATTGCATTTTGTGTAGACTATCGCAAGGATGTCAAGCTGATTTCAATGCTGCGAATGAGTTTACATTGGTATCGTTCACTGGTATCACCCGTACTTTGAGAGGGGAACTGGCATAAATTCGTGAAGCACCGTTGGTTGAAAATTATTGGCTAACAAGAGAAGGGTGTGAAAAAGGCAAACAAGAGAAGTGCGAGCGAAAAAGAAAGCAATGACAATAAAGATGAGCTGAATTCGTATCATATGGTAGCATCCGCACAAATTTCTGACAATTTATTTTCTTGTTTTCCATGCATCTTGCTGTATTATCCTTGGAAAGATGCTGGTTGATCATCTGAATTAAGGCCAAACATGGTCCTCTTTATATGCACTAAGACTATGGGTGTTAAGTTTCAAGCGAAAAATGTATAGCCGTTGGAGGACTTTGCGTCCATATTAATGGTGGAGGATGAATGTAGCATTGTATTTCCTCTAGATTCTTGGAGTTCTCTTATTCCAGCGTTCATGTGGCCTGTTTGGGCGTGCTTGTTGTCTGATGATCGAGGACCTTCCACCTTTGAATCCCAAAAAATTGCTTAATGGAAATTTGACATATGGCCATATCTGAAGAACCTGCAGAAGTTTTCGAAACCTTGATGATTCAAACTAGCTCAAGCTCATGTACTTTCAACAGCTCTGGTATTTCGTCAGACTAAGTTTTTTGTTCCTTTTCCTTTTGCTGGATTATTTTGTTCCACATGAAAATATTCATAGAGAGCACCTGCTTCAATTCTAGTACTATACACGTCTTATATTTCTTTATGAAATTGTCTTCTTTGAACGTGAACATAAGCTACATCTCAGCATGACTGCCTTCCAGAGATTCCACTGTTCAGGTTTAACCGTTTAGCCAACCCAATAGTGGATACCAAAAGAAGGAAAAGAAAGAAGTAAACCAAAGCAAGAGAAGTGAAGACATTGAATGGTAGAATGCAAAGATGGCTAAAGCACTTCTTTTATAAACTACACAAAATTGCATAACGCAGCACTTCGAACAGTCAAAAGTTGTGCATAACAAGAGCTGGCTAGGAGACTGCACAGTTTCCTGGCAGTGTCTGGCCCATGCCAGTCGAGTTAATTTGCTTTATCTACTTTTTTCCCGCTTTGATCAAACTAAGCTGCAGCATCTTTTGTAGGTTGATAAGTTAAACTAGAGACAGGCTAGTGATGCGTGTCAGAGTTGAATGCTGGATGTCAAAAGGATCCAAGGAAGGTTCATAGGCCAACTAGCAAAAGGTTAATTTACATGGATGACGTTATCTCATTTGTAAACTGAAAACTAGCGAGGCAGTATATTGGTGGAAGAACTGGGTTTGATGCTCTATATTTCTTGAATTTCAGATTATTTTTGTACACAGATGTAACAGATCGTTTGAATTCAAGGAGCAGATTTTCTATATCACTTGTATCATTTATTGACAGCTCAAATTGTCCTCAATACTACGTAAAAATAATTATCTGCAGGTTTTCTGCGGCAGTTATTCCACCTCAACTTTAATACATGGAATACTGTGAGGATAGCTCATTTGCAGAGAATTCTCACGAAGCTTTTTGGTCCTGTTGTTCATTATATACCTAAATATGAAAGCAACTGCATATTAGGTTCCCCTGTTTCTGTAAACCAGTTTTCTTACGGAATGTTGGCAGGACAATAGATATCGCCTGTTTGCTTGCCTGAGCAATTTCTGAACTAGCTGCCTCAGATCAGATGCTAGAAGTAGCAGTA
Organism: Eucalyptus sideroxylon; assembly: GCA_014182405.2. Classification (NCBI taxonomy): domain Eukaryota; kingdom Viridiplantae; phylum Streptophyta; class Magnoliopsida; order Myrtales; family Myrtaceae; genus Eucalyptus; species Eucalyptus sideroxylon. The sequence goes on from CM024557.2 coordinate 41,868,760, forward strand.
AAGAGATCAAGGAGTCAGAGTAAGAGTCAGTGTTCTCGTCATGAGGAAGAGAGCAATGTGTGCCCCATTGAGAAGTTCCACTAGACAGGTGTTATTACAAATCCCCCCCAAAAAAAAAAAAAAAAAAAGAAGAAGAAGAGTTGGAGCTTTATTCTAGAGAGGACCCAGTACATGATCCTTCTTGATCTTCTTATGGTCAGAAGTACTAAATGCTGAACAAAGAAAGAGTGCCATAGCATTCCGGTGTATTATTCATTACCATCACCTCCACGTGTTCTTGCTCACCATCTACTTCATCATATCACCTGTACCAAAAAAAAAAAAATGAAGAGGAGCCATCATCAATAATGACGAGCAATGTAAAAAAGAACAGTGGTAAAAATAGTCTTCCTCGTGAAGCAGATGCTCTGAATAATCTCTGCCTGGAAGCCAAGTTTCAATCTACTGCCAGGCAGAAATCAAGTATTGCAACAAAAGGTTACAGGTACAAGAGAGTGCTTCGTACAGGGTTCGAAGTTGGCAGTGCACTTGTCAGGGAGCTGCAGGGCCATGGTCCTGTCAACCCCAGAGATTGGGGGGCCATTCACCAAAACGCAGAGGCACGGCTGGCCAAGAGCTTTAATGGCATTGCAGCAGGCTTCGCTGGGTGGGATGGAGCTGAAAGGAGCTAGAGCTGCCCTGCACGGTATCAGCTGGACCATTGCTGAGAAGAATGTGCTCCCACAAGTAAGCCCCTCTCCCTTCTGCACCACACTGGCAGTTACCAGCATGAGCATGAATATAGCAAGTGTGATGGACTGAGAAGACTTCATTTCTTGTTCTTGATCTTGAAGCAGTTTCCAATAGTCGCCTCCTGAGGCCTTTTTTCATGGGAATGGGTTGTTAAATAGGGGATTGAACGCAAAAATGCCCCCATGGCTTATACAAAGGCATGCCTGCATGTATGGTTTCAGCCACCGGCAATGCTCAGCTGATTTACCTGCACGAAGTCACAAGGCATGCAATTGGTGTGATGGTGATCAGTTGGGATGTTCATTCTGGATGATTTTGAACCTATGGGTATGCTGTAGTCTTTTGCAGTTAAATGGGGTGACACAGTCCGACTATCACATTATGATAGTGTCTAAAGGGACAACCAGCTTGCTTTGTCCTCTTAAACGTTATTTTGTCAAACATTTGGTCATTGTTGGCTATCGCTATACAGTCTTCACCTTATGTTTTAATTTTGTTAAAGAGGAAAACTCATGCTCGAGTTTGGGTAATTTATTCTGCACTAGATAGGCCCAGAAAAATCGAATGCTGCCTAAATTTGAATCCATCCTGATCCTAAGGCACGGATTAAATAACAGCTGAAACAAAACCTGTTAAGCAGCTTTGCAGTTTGCTGATGATGCCTGAGAGACATTTTGGAAATGATAGACCACCTTAGATGCTCTTAGTTTCACAAAAGCAACCTTTAGAATTCACCAATTGTTGTTGACGATTCTGGGCCTTTTGGCTCAGAATAGTACAGATCAAATTAGTTTCCAAGAGCATTTGTCAAAAGTAAATGTATATTATTATCTGACTGAAGTCGCAATTAGCCAGACCAATGAACTAAAAACACAACGAGCGGTCCTTGCAACACCATTCTACATCAATTTGGGATTTTTTTTTCACGGTTCTGATGCCATCTGACCTAAAGTTAGCAAACAAGGAATATAAAAAGAACATCCACCGTTTGTTACATTTCAAATTAATTGAACATGCTATGATGTTCTGATTATTCAAAGAACAGAGTCGTCCAAGGAACAAGAGTATCAGGATTCTCCTTTGCTTCCTTTCAGATTGATCACGGCAAGTTCTTGTTCGACAAATTCTCCAGCGCACATGGGTGGATATTTGCTTGCAAGTGGGGAATCCGCAAAATGGCCTAAAGGCTTCAGCACGGCATCCGATGCTATGTGAGCAAACAGCTACACACGGCAGATAAAATAAGTCAGACAACATACACAGAATTGTGATCATAATTTAAATTGAGCACTGCAAGGTCCATATAAAATTAACACAATTATCCAAATACTGACAGTAGTGGCCCATATTGATACTCACTGTCGAAGATACCCTCCAGAGGCTGCGATTTTGCTTTGATGCAGCTGCCACAGCATCCATTGTCCGACTTGTTACAACAACTTCATGCATACCGGCCATGCAATCACCAGCAGTTAGCCACTCTATCTGCAGTATAATGCCATTGCACAAGGAAGGCAACATATGTAAATCACTATTGGTAAGTCAGGTCAAGGAACGCCAGGAAATAATATTAGAGTTATTGACAATGCAAAATGAAAGCGAATGCTTGGAATGATCTTGGAGATAATGACAAAGAAAAATGAAACTCAAAGATAGCTTGGAAAATAAGAGGAATGACTTTTCTAAACTATTCCTTTTGACATCAATGGCTCTCATAGTGGACAACAGAGCTTGCCTCTGCATTACCCTACCTGCTTTCCAGTCTGGATAAGAAGACATCCTACAGGAACCTTCACTTCAACCTTTTGTCCATTCCTTAGCCAGATGTTCAAGCCAGGGAATCTACTTCTACCATGAATAGTAAGAAAATTAAGGTCGTAGTGATACCCAGCAAACACGGTTCCCTCCTGCCCGTACTGGCGGAGGTTACTTCCTGTCGGGGCAAGAAGATGTGGTCCCTGTGGAAATCGAAAAGCATATTTCATCACATTAAACATTATATAGAACAAGGAATGAACAAAGATGAAGATTTCCAGTTAGAACAAGTGCCCTCGAAGACAGCCAGCAATGCCCATCTCTGCCACAGCACATTATTGAGTCTTTAACAAAGCCATCAAGGTAATGCAAAAAAGCGGTGACTCTGTTTGGTCAGAGGGTAGCAAGTTTGGCAAGAAGTCAGGAAGATATCATCAATGGTATCAAAGGTCTTCTGCGTGAGCAACAGCGTGAGTAATGATTAATTAAGTCACTATGAGTAACGGGGACACTGTATTGCTTCATGATATCTTCTTCATACTTCTACCAAAAAAAGAACATGATGTGGATGTACACTGCTAATAAGTGGTAAATGTGGGAAACCTCACATTCAAGATTATCCGAGAGGATGCATGATGGAGGAAATTCACTCAGACTAGTTTTTCATTTCCAAACTCCAATTTCAATGACAGAGCTGAAGTCGAGCAGAACTTGCAGAAAAATTCAAAGCTATATGATCATCACCTGCTTCATCAGAGAAGTAAATGCATCTTTTGGCAAGCCAAAGCCAATTGCTGCCATTTCGGCGACGGCCTATGCACCATATTGGATTACATCAGACAAAAAATATTCAACCGATTGCAATGAAAACAAGTATGAGCAGATAAAGGACCATACTGGTGAATCACCTCTACTGCTGATATCATTTTGTAACCCCAGGCATCCATGGTCTCCTTCCATTCAGGAAAACCATCGGGAATGACAGGCTCCGAATTCAGCTCCTGCTTAAGAGACGGGTCAATGAATAACCAGGGCACAGAGGGGAGGACAAAAAGAGAACACAAAGAAGCAAAAAGAGGAGATGGAAGACCTGAAAGCGGGTGTTTGACGGCCGGGGGCCTACTCTCCACATGTACCGCCACTTGGGATCCGGGCCCTTCGGGGTAGCTGGCCGGACCTCCTCGGGCATTGCATTCAACTTCTCCTGGATTTCTTCGTCGACCAAGCTCCTGGGAACTTCCACCCCTTCGGGGGTTACTCCAACCTGTCATATCCACATTCCATTCGCGCTCTCGTGAAAAATTCACATCATCAGCTCTAACAAACATACCAAAGCCCCCCCTACTTGAGAATACAGGCCACGGAAGGACTAGTCTCCCGCTGTACTGCGCTCCCATTGTTAAAAATGAAAAAACACCGGAATCACTATCTCATCGTGTACCCTCGAATTCATCCATCCATAGCTAACGAAAGATACTCGGCGGCAGAGATCGTGAGATTATTGCCTCGATCGAACTTTTTCCTTTAGTACTCATAAAGCCGAACAAGGAACAAATGCGGAAACCAAAGAGCTCTCCAAAGACACGACACTCTAAAATAACATGAATGTTGTCGATGACTTGTGTCGACAAGCTAAGCGAAAGGAAGCCGGAGAAGAAGAGAGAGGGGGAGGGACCTGGTAATGGAGGTGGGGACGCTCTTGGAGGCGCTTGAAGTGAGGAGGGGCGTCGAAGTACTTCTCCATCATGTCGATGAAGCGGTCGTTGTCGAGGGCGGAGCACCTGGGGTCCTTCACCACCAGGGCCCCCGTCTCCCTCAGGATCCGGCTCACCTCCCCGCACAGCCCCATCAGCGACGGCCCCAGTTGGCCCCCCACCTCCTCCGGGCGGGAGCTGCTCAGGGCGGGCGAGATCTCCAGGTACGGCGACACATCGATCACCGGCACTTCCATTTTCCGATCCTCGAATGTTAGTAGTAACTCCAGAGATCGCGAAGAAATGAATGAACGAATGAACGACGGAATTGGGAGAGAAAAAGAAGAATTAAAATGAGGAAAAGGTGCGACGGCACACATATATATATAAAGCAAGCAAAAGGAGAGCGGTGGGGTACGCGATGTTGGGTTACCTTGCGAGCGTAAAATTCCGCCATTAAAAAAATATAAAAATGGAAATTTGTTTTGCGGGGGATGGCGGGAGAGGAGAGGCGTTTCCTTTCCCCGTTAGAAAAGAAAAAATCCCTTCATCCTCATCATCGATTCATCATGCCCTCTTCCCTTCCTCTTTTTCTTTTTGCCTTTCATTACGGCACGCCATCGCCTTCCGTCGAGAGGGACGATGAGATTATCATCTTTTGACACATACTTTCTCCTCGATCACGGATGATCAAATAATAATCCCTTTTTTTGTTAAACCCCAGTGATCATCCCCATGTCATAACACAACTTGTCGTTCGGACTAGAATTAGGATGCGCCACGATGGAATAAAAAATCAACTGAATTGAATTGCAAAAAATCTCATCTTACCACTTCAAGATATTATTGAAAACCCTCCTAATACCCCCCCACCCCAACTTTCTTGGATCATACCTCGGCTCATTGACACTTCGTTATTTGGCAAAGGGCAATGGTCATTCCTCTCTCTCTCGTGGCTCCTTTAGCGAACCAAATTGCCTTATCACTGCCCACTCCACCCTACCCGCTTCCACCTTTATCATCCAGTCGACAACTCCAGATCTAGTCATTTCCTCCCCGACACCAATTGCCCTTTCTATCACATGTCAATCGTTGCTCGCCCCTCCCAACCTCCCTCCTCCCCAACCATGTCTCATAGCATCTCGACGACGACGACGACAACAATTGCGTGGTGGGTAGCATCATTAGCAATAAGAAAAGTAGCAATGGAGGAGGAGCAAGGTTGAATTAGGAATAACCGATAGCAACAAATCAAAAGAGATTGATGATGTGAATGGTCAATATAGACAGTTGGGTTTAGTGGAGGAGACATAGGAGACACTAGTGAGAAGATCGGTTTCAATTGATTCTTCATTTTCAGGTAATTAAATTGTACGAATGTTTGTAATTACGATTGCCCCATGTGAACAGGAGCGAATTGAGAACAATTGATGATTCCTTGATGGATCAATTGGAGGGTGATACACATTTACAAAGAGTATTGAGGACTTGGGGTTTATGCCGATGTTTGATACATCACTCAATCATTCCACCGAAAGATAGTTGTTATTTTTTTTTTCTTAATTTATTTATCCAATTAAGATTTATCCCATCTTGTGCCGAATTTCTTAGCTGGCATTTTATCAGGGTGAATTTGATCTAGAAGATGTCCGAGCTATCAAACGTCTTAGAGTGAGCATACTAAACTCGAGAACCCTTGCCTATATGCACATCAAGAAGCCTAGTAACGACCTCCATAACAACCACAAGCAAAAGAATTGACCACGGATACTAGGGATAAATCACACAAACCTAAAACCAAATAATGAACTTGTCAGACACATACATTAACTTCAATATAAAGACGGAATCAAACTCCTTTCATTAAACTTGCATGGATCATACAATGAGGAGAAATCCTTCCATTTGTGATGATTCTCGATTTGTACATAATTGATCTAATTAATCGGCAAAAAAATCATCAATAGATCTTTATATTATATATAAGATTTAATAAATCAATCATAAACACAGCACCACTCAAGTTAACATATAGGTGACCGTACCAACAAGCGATCCTACCTTAGAGGTGTAAATTGATTGCGTAACTCAATCAAGAACGTGCGGTGAATGACCCCGCACGCCATCAATTTGCCGAGAAAACAAGAAGGCACGTGCAGCAGCTCCGTCGTTTTTACTTGACCGAATGTAACTGGACGCGATGGTCCTCTCCCAACGTAGCCCAGTCACCGATGGGCCTCTCACTGCATTCAGGCCCTTTGCAATTAACCGGCAATGGAAAATGGGCCCTAAATGCAGGGAGAGGCCCATGGCGTGATAATAAGCCTCCTCCCGGTTCCAAAAGCCGAGAGAGAAGACCCGGGAGTTGGCTATTTGCCTCTTTCAATTCCTTTTTGCATAATTATTATTATCATTACAATCGCAGCGCCCCACGCACGCCCCCACGGCAACACCAGGAACAAAGAGGCGGCGCCTCTCTTCAGCCCATTTTCATAAACCCTCCTCCCTCCTTCTCCTCCTCCTTCTCCTTCTCCTCCCATCCATCTTTCTCTCTCAGGAGTTTCTCTGCAACGGACCTGCCCTTCTCTCGGTGGGTAATTACTCTGGTCGCTCGCCCTCTCCCTCCCTCTCTCGCTACTCACAATCAACACCACAACCTCCTCCTCCTCTTCTTTGTCAATCATTTGCGTGTTTATTTGGATGTTAATGTAACGGGTGTTCTTCAACTTTTATATACGTACTTTTGCTGCTGCTGCGTAAATCCTCGCCTTTTTTACTCGTGGAGCTTTCTTTGGGGGTCTCTTCCCTTTTTGGTGTTGTTAACCTCACTTTCGATTCTCTGCGACCTTCCTTCTTTTCTTTCGATTGGATGGATGGATTCTCTTGTGCTCTAGTAGTGTCCGCAGGTTTCCCTCCCTCCATTGCAATTTGCATTCCCAGCCCCTCTCCCCGCGACTCAAATTACACATTCCCCTCCCTCCCTCCTCCTCCTTAATTTTTTCTTTTTTTTTGGGGCCATTTGGATTGACGTAGGTGTTGGAAGTTTATTTTAAAATAAACTCAGTATATGTTTCATTATTTGAGGAAGCCAATTAATAAGTGTGGATTTTTGTGTACCTAAACGTTGTTTTGTCAAACATTTGATGGGAAAAATGCTAAAAAAGTCATAAACCCTTTGTGTTTGTGCAAAAAAAAGTCATAAACATTTTTATTTAGTACCAATTCAATTTTTTTCGGCTAATTTTGGCCAGATTTTACTGACTAAACGCCAACTGGCTGACGTAACTTAATCGGTGCTAACATGAATAATTTTTAATAATATTTTGAATTTCTTATACTTTTTCTTTTTTCTCTTTTCATTCTTCTTTTTTCTTTTTTCTTTTTTTTTTTCTTCTCTCCTCCTCCCTTCGGCCACTGGCTACACCATGGCGACTGGCCAGGTGACGGCTGGCGAGGCTCGCCGGCCACCTCGCCGGTGGCCGTGAGGGCGGTCGAGCCTCCGGCCATGGGCGAGGCTTGACCCTCGCTAGATCCAGCGAGGGCGAGCCTCCCAACGCCGCCTAGGCCGCAATTCGACAAGGTCAAGCCTTGCTGGCCATGAGCGGGCGCATCTCTCCTCGAAGTTGGAGCCACGCACAAAGTATCCCGCCTCCCTTACATCGCATCTCCCCTTAGCGTTAGAGCCAGCCTGGCGGGAGGTCGCCTCGCGTCGTATTTGGTGAGGGTTGAGCCTCGCCCATGGCCGATGAGGCTTGACCTCACCGAATCACGGCTGGGCGGCACTAGGGAGGCTCGCCCTCGCCAGCCATGGGCGAGGCTTTGACACTTGCTAGATTCGGCGAGGGCGAGCCCCACTCACCCTGCTAGAGGCCGCCTCCCGCCGAATATAGCGAGGGTCGAGCCTCGTCGCCGAGCGTGAGGCCGCCCTCGTGGCCACTAGCAAGGTGGCTGGCGAGCCTCGTCGGCCGTCACCTGGCTAGCTATCGTGGTCCAACCAACGGCCGAAGAGAGGAGGAGAGGAAAAAAATAAAAATGAAAAATGAAAAAGAATAAAGAACAAGAATAATTTTTTTTTAAAAATATTAAAATATTATTAAAAATTAAAATCAACATGATTAGGCCACGTCAGCCAATCAATGTCCAGTCGGTAAAATTTAGCCAAAATTAGTCGGAAAGGACTGAATCGGCGTTAAATAAAAAGGTTTATGACTTTTTTGGCACTTTTCCCAACATTTGGTCATTGTTGGCTCTCAATATACCTTATGTTTTAATTTTGTTCAAGAGGAAAACTCATGCTCAAGTTTTGGTATTTTATTCTGCACTAGATAGATCCAGAAACATTGAATGTTGCCTAAATAACAGCTAAAGTAAAACCTGTTAAGCAGATTTGCAGTTTTCTGATGATGCTTGAGAGACATTTTGGAAATGATAGACCACCTTAGATGCTCTTATTTTCACAAAAGCACCCTTTAGAATTCACCAATTGTTGTTGACGATTCTTGGCCTTTTGGCTCATAATAGTACATATCAAATTAGTTTCCAAGAGCATTTGTCACAAATAAGGGTGCGTTTGGTAACGTTTCCATTCAAAAATTGTTTTAGGGAATAGAAATAGAAAAAATTATTTCTTTTCGGAAAATAATTTTTGACAAGAAAAACATATTTGGTAAACTTCTTCCAAAAATAAAAAAAGAATAAAAACACGTTTGGTAAATTTGTATTCTTTTTTTGTTTCTTTTAATCTTTTTATTTTTATTTTTATTTTTTTTTTTCTTCTTTTGGCTAGTCGCAGGCCTCCAACCTCAGCCATGGCCAATGATTGGTCGATGAGGGCTAGCGGCCTCGCTCAGATCTAGTGAGGCCAAGCTCACCTAGCCACCGATCGCTTGGCGGTGGCCCGGCGAGGCCGAGCCTCGCCAAGGGCCGGCGACGCTTCGGTGAGGTCGCTGACCCTTGATGGCATCATCGGCCCTTGACGGTTGGTCGCCAATCGTGGCCAAGGCCGGAGACCGGCCAAAGAAAAAACAAGAAAAGAAAAAGAAAAGAAAGAAGAGAAAATTTGTTTTTACAAATTATTCCAAAAACAAGAAACAAATTTTTTTTGTTTTTTGTTTCTGTTCCAAATTTGTTCCCGAAAATAAAAAAAATAGATTTGGAATAAAAACACAAACAAACGCTTTCCTCAGAACAAAAAAACAAGGATTTTGTTCATGAACAAAATATAAAAATGCAAACAAACACACCCTAAATGTATATTATTATCTTACTAAAGTCACGATTAGCCAGACCAATGAACTAAAAACACAGCACGAGCGGTCCTTGCAGCACCATTCTACATCAATTTGGGATTTTTATTCACGGTTCAGATGCCTTCTGACCTTAAACTTAGCAGACAAGGGATATAAAACAGAACATGCTATGCTGTTCTGATTATTCAATAAACATAGTCGTCGAAGGAACAAGAGTATCAGGATTCTCCTTTGCTTCATTTCAGATTGATCCCAGCAAGTTCTTGTTTGCAAAATTCTCCAGCGCACATGGGTGGATATTTGCTTGCAAGTGGGGAATCCGCATAATGGCCTAAAGGCTTCAGCATGGCATCCATTGCTATGTAAGCAAACAGCTACACACGGCAGATAAAAGAAGTCAAGACGACATACACATAATTTTGATCATAATTTAAACTGAGCACTGCAAGGTCCATATAAAATTAACACAATTATCCAAATACCGACAGTAGCGGCCCATATTGATACTCACTGTCGAAGATACCCTCCAGAGGCTGCGATTTTGCTTTGATGCAGCTGCCACAGCATCCATTGTCCGACTTGTTACAACAACTTCATGCGTACCGGCCATGCAATCACCAGCAGTTAGCCACTCTATCTGCAGTATAATGCCATTGCACGAGGAAGGCAACATATGTAAATCAATTTTGGTAAGTCAGGTCAAGGAACGCCAGGAAATAATATTAGAGTTATTGACAATGCAAAATGAAAATGAATGCTTGGAATGATCTTGGAGATATTGACAAAGAAAAATGAAACTCAAAGATAGCTTGGAAAATAAGAGGAATGGCTTTTCTAAACTATTCCTTTTGACATCAATGTCTCTCAGAGTGGATAACAGAGCTTGCCTCTGCAATACCCTACCTGCTTTCCGGTCTGAATAAGAAGACATCCTACAGGAACCTTCACTTCAACCTTTTGTCCATTCCTTAGCCAGATGTTCAAGCCAGGGAATCTACTTCTACCATGAATAGTAAGAAAATTAATGTCGTAGTGATACCCAGCAAACACGGTTCCCTCCTGCCCATACTGGCGGAGGTTACCTCCTGTCGGGGCAAGAAGAAGTGGTCCCTGTGGAAATCCAAAACCATACTTCATCACATGAAACATTATATAGAACAAGGAATGAACAAAGATGAAGATTTCCAGTTAGAACAAGTGCCCTCGAAGACAGCCAGCAATGCCCATCTCTGCCACAGCACATTCTTAAGTCTTTACCAAAGCCATCAAGGTAATGCAAAAAAGCTTTGACTCTGTTTGGTCAGAGGGTAGCAAGTTTGGCAAGAATTCAGGAAGATATCAACAATGGTCTCAAAGTTCTTCTGAGTGAGCAACAGCGTGAATAATGATTAATTAAGTCACTATGAGTAACGGGGACACTGTATTGCTTCATGATATCCTTTTCATACTTCTACCAAAAAAAGAACATGGTGTGGATTTACACTGCTAAATAAGTGGTAAATGTGGGAAACATCACATTCAAGATTATCTGAGAGGATGCATAATGGAGGAAATTCACTCAGACTAGTTTTTCATTTCTAAACTCCAATTTCGATGACGGAGCTGAAGTCGAGGAGAACTTGCAGAAAAATTCAAAGCTATATGATCATCACCTGCTTCATCAGAGAAGTGAATGCATCTTTTGGCAAGCCAAAGCCAATTGCTGCCATTTCAGCGACGGTCTACGCACCATATTGGATTACGTCAGACAAAAAATATTCAACCGATTGCAATGAAAACAAGTATGAGCGGATAAAGGATCATGCTGGTGAATCACCTCCACAGCTGATTTCATTTTGTAACCCCAGGCATCCATGGTCTCCTTCCATTCAGGAAAACCATCGGGAATGACAGGCTCCGAATTCAGCTCCTGCTTAAGAGACGGGTCAATGAATAACCAGGGCACAGAGGGGAGGACAAAATGAGAACACAGAGAAGCAAAAAGAGGAGATGGAAGACCTGAAAGCGGGTGTTCGACGGCTGGGGGCCTACCCTCCACATGTACCGCCACTTGAGATCCGGGCCCTTTGGGATAACTGGCCGGACCTCCTCGGGCATTGCCTTCAACTTCTCCTGGATTTCTTCGTCCACCGAGCTCTTCGGAACTTCTATGCCTTCAGGGGTTACTCCAATCTGCACATCATCCGCTCTAACAAACATACCAAATCCCCCCCCTACTTGAGAATACAGGCTACGGAAAGACTAGTCTCCCGTTGTACTGTGCTCCCGTTGTCAAAAAAAAAAAAAACACCTGAAGCACTAGCTCATCGTCTACCCTCAAATTCATGCATCCATAGTCTAAGAAGCACCAACACCTTCCGGAAGTTTTTGTGTCGTGTCCAACACTTCGACATGTGGTCAACTCCGACATGCTCCAACACGCGAGTCCAAAATCAATTCCAACACGCACGAGTCAATTTTAAAAATTCTCAATACTTGATGGTAAAAATATAAATACATTAAAAAATAATGAAAATAACAAAAATAAAAGGAAAAGAATAAAAGTATTACCATCAAGTTTCTCACTTATAAGTTTCTCACTTATAAGTTTTGATCTTTGAGTGAGTGACGATGGAGCGCCCATCTTCTCGTCGGTCTCGTCCGTTGCCCCCACATACTTTAAAAGTTACAATTTTTTTCCTTCTTTCCAACCTTTTTTTAAGTCTATGTTATTATGTTATTGGCTTGTGAGTTATCTTTTATGGTTTCCGTGATGAATTTAGTGATTTTCTTTTCTTTTGATCATACTTAGAGAATTCTTGTCCTGAATTTTCATTTTTCTTTCTCAAACCTTGTTTTGCAGAGAAGCTCTGAGTTAGTTTATATCATGAACTCTGAACTATGTCTAGAACTATAAGAAATTTTACTATTTTCTGACAAATATAAGACTATAAGAAATTTTACTATTCTTCGACAAATATAAGAAAATAAGACATATTTATTCAAGTTTACTCTTTCATGTTTATTATTTATAAATTGCTCGTTCAATTTCTGTCAAATTAAAATAATAAATGATATTAATAAAAATTAAAAATAATAATTTTAATATAAATTAATTATATGCTCTTAATTCTCTATTTTTTGAGAAAACATAATCGGATTGAGCTTTCTTTTTTAAGTTTTTTCTTTAGTACTCATTAAGCTGAACAAGAAAAGTTGATGGTTGAAGGCAAGGAGGACAAATGCGAAAAGCAAAGACCTCTCCAAAGACATGACGCTCTAAAATAACATGAATGTTGTCGATGACTTGCGTGAACGAGCTAAAGCTAGAGACGGTAAGCGAAAGGAAGCCGAAGAAGAAGAAGAGAGGGGGTGGACCTGATAATGGGTGTGAGGACGCTCTTGGGAGCGCTTGAAGTGAGGAGGAGCGTCGAAGTACTTCTCCATCATGTCGATGAAGCGGTCGTTGTCGAGGGCGGAGCACCTGGGATCCTTCACCATCAGGACCCCCGTCTCCCTCAGGATCCGGCTCACCTCCCCGCACAGCCCCATCAGCGACGCCCCCAGTTGGTCCCCCACCTCCTCCGGGCGGGAGCTGCTCAGGGCGGGCGAGATCTCCAGGTACGGCGACAGATCGATCACCGGCACTTCCATTTTCCGATCGTGGTAACTGGAGAGATGGCGAAGATATGAATGAACGAATGACGGAGTTGGGAGAGAAAAAGAAGGAGGACAATGAAGATAAGGTGCGATCTGCACATAAGAAGAGAGTGGTCTCGTGGAGAGAGAGTGGGTAACGCTATGAAGACACGACACGTAGTCAACTTTTTTTCGACTTGTCTCGACACACGTGTTGGATGGAAGCGAGGGCGAGGGAGGAGAGACGAGATAGCGAGCGACGGCAAGAAACCCGTTGAGAAAGAGTAAAGACTGAGGCGCGAGGCGGAGGAGGATGGGAAGGATTGTGAGGAAGAGGAGAGGAAGGGGGTCGTATGGAGGTCATGCAGCGAAGGAAAAAAGTGTTCTGGTAGCTTGGAAACTCAATGGGGGTGACGTGTCGCGTGGGTGGAGCAGGGGAAAAGGAGAAAATGAGGGTGAAGTGAGCCAGTGAGAGTGTGTCACGTGGGTGGAGGAGGGGAAAAGGAGAAAATATTAGGTACGTGTCTCACGTTCTGACAAATGAGAAGGTGGTGGAAGCGCGATACGTGTCCTCATGGGACCCACGTTCTGGGGAGGAAAAGAATTGCCAAATTAAAAAAATTTGGGGTGATGGGGAAATAGTCTAACATGAGAAGGTAGAGAAAAAAAATTGAAATAAATTTAGGAGGAGAATGGTCCCGACAAGTGTCTTTGTGGGACCCACGTTCTGGGGAGAAAAAGAATTGTCAATTTAAAAAAATTTGGGATGGGGGGAAATAGTCTAACATGGGAAGGTAGGGAAAAAAAAATCGAAATAAATTTAGGAAGGGGGAATGGTCTCTCGTGGGGGAGGGAGGAAAAAATTAAAATAAATTTGGGAGTGGGTACGGGGGGGAGGGAAGAGTGGGGTGAGGAGGAATTTTTTTTAATTGAAAAATAAATGAATAAATAAAATTAAAAAATAAAAGTACTGAATTTTGAATGATAATAAATTTGGATTATTGTAAAAAATCATAGATTTATTTAAATAATTTGATTCTAATTTCTTGTTAGTCATAAGCTTTATTAATAATTTTTGTTAAAGTTAAAAATATATTTCCAAATATGGATATGTATTAATTATGAATATGTCTTTTGAATTTCCAATGAATTAATTTATTAATATTATTAGTGTAAATTCATTGTAGGCTCTTTTTTAATTAATTAATTATTTATGAATTTAAATCAAATTAATTAAAAATAAAAATATTGGAAATCTATTTGGGGGAGTGGCAAGAGAGGAGAGGCGTTTCCTTTCCCCGTTAGAAAAGAAAAAATCCTTCATCCTTGTCGTCGTGCCCTCCTCCCTTCCTCTTTTTTCTTTTTACCTTTCATTACGACACACCATCGCCTTCCTTCAAGAGGGATGATGAGATTATGATCTTTTGAAAACAATCCCTTCCTTGTTAAACCCCGGTGACCATCCCCCATCTAATAACACAATGCACATGCCATGATGAAATGAAAAATCAACTAAGGGCACGTTTGGTAACGTTTACGTTCAAAAATTGTTCAAGGGAACGAAAAAAAAAAAAAAGTGTTTTGTTCCAAGAACAGTTTTGAACAAAAGAACGCGTTTGGTAAGTGTAAAAAAAAAACTATTCTTGAAATAAAAAAGAACATAAACACATTCGGTAAACCTGTACAAAATTTATGTTTTTAAATTTAAAAAATATATTTTTTAAAATAAAGTTTAAACTTGCTATTGAATTGTCATTCTCATGAAATGCTCATTAATTTTATTTTGTTCATGGTGAGTGAAGATAAACATTTTGAACATAATCATATGACATACTTCGTAGAAAATTTTGTAAGTAAAGTTTGAATCAATTTTTTTCAAGTACTTTTTTTATTTTTTATTTTTATAACATATAAAATTGATTGAATTCTCATTCTCATGAAATTCTCATCAATTTAATTTTGATAATGGTGAGTGAAGAAAAATATTTCCAACATAGTCATATGTGCATACTTAAAAAAAAATTATAAGTAACGTTTGTACAATAAAAACTAGCAAAAAGAAGAGTATCTTATACATCTCAACATGAACCATTCCATACATGACACCACAATAATGAAGCAATATAGTTCATTGTTCAACTTCATCACAATGAATACTTAAAAACAATATTACAAAAGTCAACAAATTTCATGTATATTGTGATCCTTTGCCATTTTATTTGCAATACTTATCCCAAGCATGTTCATCCCAGATTCCTACTCATGATTAGGATCTGCAACCTCCACTTCTGTAGGTCCAAATGGATACTCTGAATCTCCATAAATGGAAAATTTTCTGTCCATCCTCTTGATCACGAATATAATTATGAAGAGCACAATATGCAATTACAACAAGTGCTTGCTTCCGAATTGTAAATGGAGGCACGTGTCTCAAAATGGTGAATCAATTCTTTTAATGGCCCAAATGACCTCTCAATTACATTTATTAGTGAATAGTGCTTATAGTTGAATAACTCTTTTGCTGTTCTTGGCCGTCTCCCACTCCCTTTATATTCGTTGAGATGATACCGTTCCTTTCTAAATGGAGTTAAAAATCTTGGAAGTGATGCATAACCGGAATTTACCACGTAGTATTTCCCTACAACATAATATAATCACAAATGTCTATATAAACAAAATAAATACCAAGTGGTAGTCAGGAAAATTACAATTGAGGAGTTTCGAGTGCTGTCGAAAGCACTCGACAAATATTGGCAGATCCTTCCCATTCAGCATACACGAAAGTAAATTTCATATCAAATGAGCAAACACACAACACTTTCTGGGTGGTAGTTCCTCTCCCGCCTCTAAATCGAACCTGCTCAGACACCGAGATAATAACATTTATATGGGTGCCATCCATAGCACCTATGCAGTCCTGTCAATTTATTGCCAATATAAGATTATATAAGATTATGAACAACATGTATTTGATGATATAAAGTCGATATAGAAATCATACCTTGAAGTAGCTGATGTGAATCGTTGCGGAAGGATCGTTCTACGAAGGCTCAGATGGTGCGAATTGCAAACCTCGACCTCTAATCAAACCTGTGATTGGCAACCTCGGTATGAACGTGACCTGTTGACGAACACGTGTCAACCAACCAACGTTATAGACGCCACGAGCGAAAGAATTCGCTATCTCGCTCGATAAGTCGAAGAGAATCTTGATTAGGTCAAGTCCTCAAAAGAACAGTAAAAAAAGAGAACCTCTCAATTCTTTTCCTAAAAATAAAATATATCTGTCCTCAAAGAAATTTGGCAAATCCTTTATATAGGCTGCCACACAAACCCTAAAAACCAACCCTAAAAATCTAATGCGTTATATTCTAAAATATTCCTATTTTAGAATATTCTTAAACAAGAATATATATATAAATTGACTTTGTCAATTATTTGGTGACAAGATAATTAAATTGCACCAAGATTTCCAAGATTCTTCAAGATTTGATCCAAGGTCATCTTCACGCCAAAAATCACGAACCATGACGCCAACAGCTTGCTTGAATTGTTTTGCCCGCGCTCGAGTAATCGAACCAGTAGGAATAGACAATGGGTCCCTAGCACCTCCTCCTCGATATGACTCGATGTCCACATCATTCCCTCCCCTGTGAAAAGGATTTGTCGTCAAATCATCACTGGCATCAAAAAGAGTCAAGTCAGAAACATTAAATGTGGCACTAACGTCATACTTACCTGGAAGATCAAGCTTGTAAGCGTTATTGTTAACTCTTTCCAAAACCATGAATGATCCATCCCCTCGCGGTAATAACTTAGAATGTCGCTGCTCAGGAAATCTCTCTTTGCGCATATGAACCCAAACCCAATCGCCAGGTTCAAACACCACTTCCTTGCGCCCTTTGTTAGCTTGCCTTGCATATTGCTCAGTCTTGCGCTCAATATTTGTGCGCGTATTCTCATGCAACGACTTGACAAATTCAGCTTTCTTTGCTCCATTTAAATCCACACGCTTATCAAGAGGTAAATGGGTTAAATCTAACGGAGTTAATGGATTAAAACCATAGACAACCTCAAATGGTGTAAATTTAGTAGCAGAATGCATGCTCCTATTATATGCAAATTCAACATGTGGCAGACAATCTTCCCAAGATTTTATGTTCTTTTTAATAATAGCACGCAACAATGCCCCTAAAGTTCTATTAACTACCTCGGTTTGACCATCGGTCTGTGGATGACAAGTAGTAGAAAATAACAACCGTGTTCCTAGTTTTTTCCACAATATTTTCCAAAAGTAGCTAAGAAATTTAGAATCTCGATCTGAAACAATCGATCTAGGCATGCCATGCAAACGTACAACCTCCTTAAAGAACAAATTAGCAATATGGGATGCATCATCAGTTTTATGACAATGTATAAAATGAGCCATCTTTGAAAACCGATCAACAACCACATAAATAGAATCTCTACCATACTTAGACCTAGGCAATCCTAACACAAAATCCATAGAAATATCAATCCAAGGATGCATTGGAATAGGTAATGGTGTATACAAGCCATGCGGTTTAGTTGTAGACTTCGATTGCTTACAAGCAATGCATCTCTCACAAACACGTGTGACATCTCTTTTCATATGTGGCCAATAAAAATGTTTATACAGCACTTCATAAGTCTTATTAAAGCCAAAATGCCCCATTAAACCACCACTATGAGCTTCTCGCACCAACAATTCACGCAAAGAACACTTAGGCAAACATAGTTTGATTTCACGAAAAAGATAACCTTCATGCCTATAAAATTTATCAAATGCAGCGTGTTCACATGCTTCATAAACTCTCCCAAAGTCATCATCATCAACATATAAGCCCTTGATATGCTCAAAACCTAGACACTTTGCTTCTAAAATAGTTAGAATCGCATACCTTCGAGAAAGTGCATCGGCTACCACATTTTCCTTACCTTTCTTGTACTTGATCACATATGGAAAAGTCTCAATGATCTCCATCCATTTGGCATGTCTTTTATTCAACTTTTGCTGTCCTTTCAAGTACTTCAAGGTCTCATGGTCGGTGTGGATCACAAACTCCTTTGGCCATAAATAATGTTGCCAAGTCTCCAAAGCTCGCACTAAAGCATACATCTCCTTATCATAGGTAGGATAATTCAATGTTGCTCCACTCAATTTTCGCTGAAATAAGCTATGGGACGCCCTCCTTGCATCAACACGGCTCCAATTCCTGTACCAGAAGCATCACACTCTATCTCAAAAGTAGCACTGAAATTCGGCAAAGATAACAAAGGAGCATTAGTTAACTTATCTTTTAGTAGATTAAAGGCTTTCTCTTGCTCTTCTCCCCACGTGAAACCCACGTGCTTCTTGATAACCTCAGTTAAAGGTGCGGCAATGGTGCTGAAATTTCTCACAAATCGTCGATAAAAACTCGCCAATCCATGAAAGCTACGCACCTCTCCTATGGTCTTAGGCGTTGGCCATTCACGGATTGCTTTAACCTTTTCTTCATCAACCTGTATACCATTAGCACTAACAACAAATCCTAGAAATACTAATTTGTTGGTAACAAAAGAGCACTTCTTTAGATTAGCGTATAATTGCTCGGCCCTTAAAACCTGCAAGACAGCTCGCACATGCTCAATATGGTCATCGGGACTTCGGCTATAAATCAAGATGTCATCGAAATAGACAACCACAAATCGACCAATAAAAGCACGCAAAACATGATTCATAAGTCGCATAAATGTGCTCGGTGCATTAGTTAATCCAAATGGCATTACTAACCACTCATATAATCCATACTTGGTCTTAAATGCAGTTTTCCATTCATCACCTTCTTTCATCCTAATTTGATGATAACCACTTTTCAAATCGATCTTAGTGAAAATACAAGAACCATGCAACTCATCCAACATGTCATCTAATCTAGGAATAGGATGTCGATACTTTACCGTAATATTATTGATTGCTCGACAATCGACACACATTCGCCAAGTTCCATCCTTCTTTGGCACTAACAAAACAGGGACGACGCATGGGCTAAGACTCTCTCTCACATGCCCTCGTTCCAATAATTCACTTACTTGCCGCTGAAGTTCCTTTGTCTCATCGGGATTGCTTCGATATGCGGGTCGATTAGGTAATGGCGCACCAGGAATCAAGTCAATTTGATGTTCTATGCCTCGAATAGGTAGTATCCCTCCAGGAAGTTCATCAGGAAAGACATCTTCAAATTCCTGCAATAAAGACACAATAGGACTAGGCAAACTTGGGTCAAGATCATTAGTAGAAAACAAAACCTCCTTGTACATAAGTACAAGTATTGGTCGATCTAGAACTAAGGCTCTCCTCACTTCACTTGATTTTGCATAAAAATTATTTTGCCTCTTTTCTTTCCTCTCTTCTTTTCTCTCAGTTTTTACCACAATCTTTCTCTTGGCCTCTCCTTTTCCTTGTGTCTCAGACACACCACGCAAGCCCTCGGATTTCTCACCTTTTCTTTCTCTCTCGGCTTCTCGTTGTATCTTTAATTGATCTTGATACACCTCACTAGGTGTCATTGGTACCAAGGTATAAGTCTTTTGATTCATCACCAATGAATAACGATTAGTATATCCATCATGATGTACCTTTCGATCATATTGCCATGGTCTTCCAAGCAAGATATGACCCGCTTGCATAGGTACAACATCACACTCTACCTCGTCCTTATATCTCCCTATCTCAAATGGAATACGAACTTGCTTCGATACTTTCACCTCACCACTATCATTTAACCATTGAAGTCTATAAGGCCTAGGGTGCTTTGTTGTCTTCAAGCCCAACTTATCCACCATAATACAACTTGCCACATTCGCACAACTACCTCCATCAATTATCATACTACGATCTTACCATTCACCACACACCTTGTATGAAATAAATTATCTCTTTGTTGGTGATGCTCCTCCTCCTTTACTTGCACACTCAGAGAACGCCTAACCACCAATAAGTCTCCTTTTATAGCCACTTCTCCATCACTACAATCCTCCAATGGTGGCATCTCATCATCATCTTCTTCCCTTTCACTTTCAGACTCAATAACACCATGTCCAGTCATGATCATCACCCTCCTATTAGGGCATTGATTCGCCATATGACCCCTGCCCAAACACTTAAAACATTTAATTTCACGAGTTCTAGTGTTAGGATTTTCGGTTTTACCTGAAACCAGATTCGTTCCAACTTTACCGTCCCTCTCCTTCTCCTTTGAGGTTTCGGTTTTGGTGTTGTTTCCTCTCCAATTTGGCTTCTCATCTCTCTTCCAATTGGATCTCCAATTCTGACTTGAACCTCCTCCACTCTTGTGATTTCGGTTCAACTTCAATTGCCGCTCAACTTTGATGGCTTTGTCCACCAATTCCTCTAATTCAACATAGTGTTGCAGCTCTACCACCTTTGCTATGTCTCGACTCAAACCACTCAAAAATCTTGACATTGTGGCCTCACGATCCTCCATCACATTAGCACGGATCATGGCAATCTCCATCTCCTTGTGATACTCTTCCACGCTCTTATTGCCTTGTGTGAGATTTTGTAACTTTTGAAACAAATCTCGGTGGTAGTGACTAGGTACAAAACGCCTTCTCATCACCGCTTTCATCTCATCCCACGTCTCTATCGGTCTTTCACCATTGCGCCTCCTACTAGTCACAAGTTGATCCCACCAAATTATAGCATAATCAGTAAATTCAACAGCTGCAATTTTTACCTTTTTGAGCTCAGAGTATCGTTGACAATCAAATACCATCTCCATGCGTTTCTCCCACTCTAGATACGCATCGGGATCATTCTTCCCTTGGAAGGAAGGAATCTTCATCTTGATGTTGCCAAGTTCATCATCTCCTCGGTGTCTAAACCTTCGGCCTCCATTCCACCTTTCAAATCGAGCATCTCGATCATCCTCCATGTCGACCTCATCATCATCATATTGTCGTTGCCTTCTATGTTGTGTTCTAGAGGCATCTCGCTGATGTTGCGGCCTTCCTCGGGGTATCTCTCGATCACCATCAATCCTCATGCCATTCCCCATCATTCAACCACTAAGCTCCTCTACTACGACCCTCAATTGCTGGATGCTTTCCACGAGCGCTTCATCCCTTCGTATGGAGTCAACCTCCCGTTGATTCACGCTTTCTTCGCGGGACATATTTTAGACCTGCAAATAAACGTTAGTCTAAAAAAAATCCTCACCAATCGCTCCCTCACGTGTTTCTCTTGAGATGTTTGTCACTCCTTTCGTGTTTAACTCAAGTCTGGGCTTTTTCCACCCTCAATTAAGCTTACACACTCTTGCCTTTTTCCTCTCGTATTCTCTTTTCACAAGCTCTTTATTGAACTCAAAACCTGTCTCTCAACCCCTCACGACAATCAATCAAACTAATCAAACAAGATTAAATCACTATTGATTTTGTTTCAGCAAGTAACAATTTCAAACCAATAAGTACAACTTTTGAAATTCCAATTGAAACGCAAATCACTACTGATTTTGTTTCAATTTGGTCTACTAACAAACGAGTCGCCTTCTTTTTTTTTTTTTTGTTCGGCTAATTTTTTTTTTTGCCGAATCTGTTTTTTTTTTCTCTTGCACACTTTTTTTTTGTGCGTTTTCTTTCTCTTTTTTTTTTTACTTTTTTTTTTTTTTTTTTTTTACGAACTCAGATACAATTTAAGATGCTAGAAAAGAAAAATTTAAAACTAACAGCAAACAACTACGTATGGAAGCACAAAAGCAATCGGATCCCTAAATTAGCTAGAACAGAAACCCTAACTCAATAAATCTCAAATTACTAAATATCAACAGAAAATTAAAGATAAATAGACCTTGTAGAAGCAAGCTCGATACCAAACTGATGTGAATCGTTGCGGAAGGATCGTTCTACGAAGGCCCAGATGGTGCGAATTGCAAACCTCGACCTCCAATCAAACCTGTGATTGGCAACCTCGGGATGAACGTGACTTGTTGACGAACACGTGTCAACCAACCAACGTTATAGACGCCACGAGCGAAAGAATTCGCTATCTCGCTCGATAAGTCGAAGAGAATCTTGATTAGGTCAAGTCCTCAAAAGAACAGTAAAAAGAGAACCTCTCAATTCTTTTCCTAAAAATAAAATATATCTGTCCTCAAAGAAATTTGGCAAATCCTTTATATAGGCTGCCACACAAACCCTAAAAACCAACCCTAAAAATCTAATGCGTTATATTCTAAAATATTCCTATTTTAGAATATTCTTAAACAAGAATATATATATAAATTGACTTTGTCAATTATTTGGTGACAAGATAATTAAATTGCACCAAGATTTCCAAGATTCTTCAAGATTTGATCCAAGGTCATCTTCACGCCAAAAATCACGAACCATGACGCCAACAGCTTGCTTGAATTGTTTTGCCCGCGCTCGAGTAATCGAACCAAAGTAGGAATAGACAATGGGTCCCTAGCACCTCCTCCTCGATATGACTCGATGTCCACATCAGTAGCGCTTATAACTAGGATCCATAAGAATTTCTTGTGGGATGACATCAAAGAACGGTGGTTTGATTATCTCTTTTAAAAGTTTGATAATTGCTTTCAACACTTTGTTGAAATACTTGCTGATCGTTTCTCCAGAATGTTAAAATCTCTCACATAAATCTCTATTTGAGCTACCGTGACAAACCAAAGATAAGAATATCCCAATTTGTTCATCTATTCGAATATATCGACTATCTTTTAACCAACCCCTTACTCTCATCAAATTACATAAATTCATAAAAACATGTCTCTTCATCCTGAATGCTTCATATATCCTATCTAAATGTTCAGAAACAATCTCCACTATCCATTCGGATCCTAATAATTTGCTGTCCCTAATAGGTTATCTTGTATGCACGAATATGTCAATCACAATTGTGCACAACCACGCTAGGAATATGCGAAGATCATCATCATTCAAGAATTGTTGAACTTGTTCTACCTGTTCACTACATAAACTATCTAATCCCTCTTTCATAGTACATATACCATCACAAAAATATACAAACATCAATATAGATTTTGAAAATATATCCAATAACAATCAATAACGTAATTCATAGTCTCAATAGAAGATGCCATTATATGTAAGTACCAAGAGTCTCAACACTAATATCTTTGAAAACTAAATATTAATACATAACATAAAGTTATACAACCTAATGCAAGGCCATTCAATCCATAATATATTTCCAAGCATCTACTAAAGATGATGAAGAAGTCCATTTCTCCTTTCAGGTGTGGATTTAATGAAAGCCACCCTCCATGAGGCACTATCGCATGCTCGATCCACTGCTTTGTTGTAAATATCTTGGTTTATCTCGGGCATACTAAGTAGAATATCCAGCACAGCCTCTACGGAGAAAGGGTCCACAAGTGATGGCATAACCTCGGAGGTCGCAGAGCCACTACTAGATTGACTTGACTTAACTTTCAAAAAGTCCTGTATGGCTTTGCAAGTGTCATAAATACTATTTTGGGTACTCTTCCTTCTCCTCTTAGTGTTTGGAGTCCTAACCAATCTGTGCTTTCCACGAGTCGAAGTTCTAGCATCGTCTGATGTGAAGGCTCTCTCATCAGTGTGGTGATCACCGAAGTCATCTGTATGGCCACCACCAACATCACCATAGGCATTGCCACCACTATTGTAACCATTGTTGGCACCACCTCCATTGCCATCACCGTTGTCATCTTCCTCCGACACCGTCACATCTTGAGCATTTCCAATGCCATATTCCCCAATAGCATATGTACCACCAAATATAATACATAGCTCGGGATATTGGGGAAATCCATCTTTCCTAAATTTGGCCCACTCTACATTCTCCTACAATTTTCACAGTAATGACATTTCAGCAATATAATTATACATTTTAAAATATACATATATAATGATATCAAAATGACCAAAAAGTTAAAAAAGATATCTTGATGTGAGCTTTCCAGATGTTTGGATTGTCGACAACAACTTTGTTATTGACATTATCCCAACCAAATCTAGACTGAGACATAAGTTTTTGAAAACTACCATACTGTTTTCTCAGTTTGTTCACCTTGTTTCTCAGCTAGACCATGCTATATTGACATCCTGTTTGTCTAACAAATTCAGTCTGGATATTCCTCCAACCTGTTTTGTTGAAAGTAGAAGAGGTCCGATTTTCCTTTTTGACCTCATCCACCAACAAATCGATAAATAGGTTGGTCACCGACTCGGTCCACTTTGCACTAAATTTCTGTGCCTTAGATGCCATTTAATCTTTGATTGGTTGAGCAGCATATGAGTTATTAGTTAAATCAATAACATAATACTATATATGCCATACACAAAAGCATTCTCAAGAGATGCAAGCCAAGAAGACTTAACTTTCAAAATAAGCCATAAGGCAAATGCCAGTTTGTTAATCTTTATCAACTTTAGGTTTCAGCCAACATAAGTAGAAGGAATTCAGACGGAATTCAGATGACAAGATTCACCTTTTTCACTCGTGCAAATAATGATGGACCTTAGTGCCTTATGTTAACTTTAACCTTTAAAATTTCATGTAACATTCTTATATCTTGCCCCTGAACTAAATTTTTACAGCCTCTTTTCTTTTATCTCGCTCCCCCTATTGTTCTAAGGAATGGAAACTTTTGTTTATCTAACATCATCTATAGTAGCTTCAACACACAAAAGAATGAAATAAAGAAAGCACGTGGTTGGAGCAAGAATTACTGGTCCAAGGTCACATTTTGGGGCCGTGGTACATATTAATGATCAACAGACCAAAATACCAATCGGAATTGCTAGATTTATGGACAATACTCAAGTTTTGAAACAAACGACAATGGAAACCACCAAATCATTCAAAAGCTCAAGTTTTTCACCTTTAGATTTCACCCTTCGCTTGCCGTGGAACAAGTGCAAGCTCCAGAGTCCTATTGAAGCTGACGCGGCGCGCTGCAGACTCCGAGATTTGGATTACTACCACCTCGAGATCGAATGTACCGCGGGAAGGAGCGCGCTTTCACTTAGCCCTCCACGAACTCCCTTGAGAACGAGCCGGAGATGAATCGAACGGGGCCCGAGGTGAGAGCTCTTCCTGCAGCTTGCATTTCCGCGGGTCAAAGGAGACGAAAAGAAATAGAGAAAAGAGAGGAGGGGAAGCGAAAACAGTTGAGGGGGAGTCGAAAGCATTACTTGATCGGACAAATTTTCTTGGGAAAATCCAACAAAATCGCTCGGAAAATCGAAGTTGAGGAAGAGAGAGAGAGAGAATGTGTGAGGGCGCGACTAGCGAGTAGGAGGAGAGATGGAAGGGAAAAATGCCGAAACTCGAATGACCAATTAGTCAGCCTCGCTCGAGCGAGCGTTGCTCCGCCGTGCTCGTTGCTCGCCACGCTTGAGCGAGCTGGTAGAGCGGCTCGCTCCACACTCGAGCGAGCTACCTTCGAGCGAGCTGCCAGAGTAGCCACTCAGCTCGCTCGATCGACCTGCGTTGCTCTACTCGCTCGGCAGAGTAGCCATGCTCGAGCGAGCTACCTTCGAGCGAGTTGGCATAGTAGCCACTCGAGCGTCGCTACGTTGCTCTGCCGAGCAAGCAGAGCAGCTCCGGCAAGTAGCCGTCGCTCGCTTGAGTTGGCAGAGAGGTTGCTCTGCCGCTCGAGCGACCACAACAGCTCGAGCTCGGTAGAGTAGGTCCAGTGAGTAGCCGTCGCCCAGATCTGCCGCAGATTTGGGCGAGCAGTGCTCGCTTGAGGCTTGAGCGAGCTGTCGCTGGAGCGAGCATCTCGGCTGTCGGCGAAGGTGGCTCAGATTTGCGAGGGGTGGCTCTCGCCGAAGACCTCTTCGAACGGAGAAGGAGGAGCAGCAAAAACTTAACTGGATTCGGAAGCTTTAGCCGATGAAGGAGCACCACCTGTTGGTGCCGGAGAGTTAGCCGAGTGGGGAGGCGTCGGAGAGTCGGCGGAGTGGGGAGTCGCCGGAGAGTCAGCCGGAGTGGGAGGCGTCGGAGAGAAGGGTGAGATGCTAGGAAAGGGAGAGCACGAACGAAACGGGCACGAAACCCAAAGTGTTTCGGTTTTATTCTTTTGTTTTTGTTCTTTTTAGGTCTCCAAGAAGCGTTTCTGGAGAACAGAAACAAGTTTTTTTGTTTCAATTTTGTTCCGGAAACGAAAAAAACAAAAAAAGAACAGAAACGCAAACAAACGCGTTTCTGTTCTTTTTTTGTTCCCGGGAACAAAAAAACACAAAATTTATTTATAAACAGTTTTCAAAAGTGAAAACATGCGGGGCCTAAATATTTTGCATTGTAAAAAATCTAATCCTACCACTTTAAAGATATTATCGAAATCCCTCCAACTACGCCTTCTTTCTTGCATCGTAATCCGCTCATTGACCCTTCGTTATTTGGCAAAGAGCAATGGTCAGTCTCTCTCTCTCTCTCTCATGGCTCCTTCAACGAATCAAATTGCCTTAAGTTTGTGCTGCTCCCATCATCGCCCACTCCACCCTACCCACTTCCACTTATATCATCCCCACTGACAACTCCGGATCCAATCATGTCCTCCCAACACCAATTGCCCCTTCTATCACATGTCAATCGTTGCTCACCCCTCCCTACCTCCCTCCCTCCCTCCTCCCCGGCCGTATCTCATAGCATCTCGATGGCAACAACAATTGCCTGGTGGGTAGCGTCGTTGGCAATAAGAAAAGCAACAATGGAGGAGGAGTAGGATTAAACTAGGAGAAACCGATAGCAACGAATCAAAAGAGATTGACGATATGAATGGTTGAGATGGACAGTTGGGTCTAGTAGAGGAGACATAGGAGATGCTGGTGAAAAGATTGGTTTCAATTGATTCTTTATTTTAGGTAATTAAACTATACGAACGTTTGTAATTACAATTGCCCAATGTGAACATGAGCGAATTGAGAACAATTGATGATCCCTTGATGGATCAATTGGGGGATAATAGACATTTACAAAGAGTATTGAGGGCCCGTTTGGTTCAACTTTGGGGAAATGCAAAGTCATTTCCCCAAGTACCCTTGAGTAAATGGGCATTCTCTGAAAGCAAATGTGTTTGGAAGTATAAATTTTGTAAAGTAATTTTCAGGTGAAAAAAAAAGGAAAAAAAGAAAAGAAAAGAAAATGGAGGAGAGGAGATGGAGGTGCGTGATCGCGGGGGAGTCGCTGGTGGTGGTGGGGGAGCCGCTGGTGGCGGTGGCGCTGGTGGTGGTGAAGCGGTGGTGGTGGCGATGGCGGGGAGGCAGCTCGCCTGAGGTCGCCGATCTCGGGAGGACTAGGGGGTTCATGTTGATGTTTGATACGTCATTTGATCACTCCATCGGAATATAGTTGTTATTTTTTATTTTCTAATTTATTTATCCAATTCGGGTTTATACCATCTTATGCCAAATTTCTTAGCTGGCATTTTATCAGGGTATATTTGATCTAGAAGATGTATGAGCTATCAAACGTCTTAGAGTGAGCATATTAAACTCAAGAACCCTTGGCGAGCTGCACATCAAGAACCCTTGCCTAACCGCACGTGCGGCAGGTCCGTCGTTTTATTTGACCGAATGTAACTGGGCGCGAAGGGCCTCTCCCAACATTGAGACCCCTTTCCAAGCCCAGTTATCGATGGGCCTCTCACTGCATTCAGGCCCTTTGCAATTAACTGGGAATGGAAAATGGGCCCCAAATGCAGGGAGAGGCCCATGGCGGCCCGCACGCTCGTGAATGATAATAAGCCTCCTCCCGGTTCCAAAAGCCGAGAGAGAAGACCCGGGAGTTGGCTATTTGCCTCTTTCAATTCCTTTTTGCACAATTATTATTATTACAATCGCAGCGCCCCACGCACGCCCCCACAGCAACACCAGCAACAACAACAAAAAGGGCGTGAGAAGAGAGACGCCGCCTCTCTTCAGCCCATTTTCATAAACCCTCCTCCCTCCTTCTCCTCCTTCTCCTTTTCCTTCTCCTTCTCCTCCCATCCATCTTTCTCTCTCAGGAGTTTCTCTGCAACGGACCTGCCCTTCTCTCTGTGGGTAATTACTCTGGTCGCTCGCCCTCTCCCTCTCCCTCCCTCCCTCCCTCGCTACTCACAAATCAACACCACAACCTCCTCCTCCTCCTCCTCTTCTTTGTCAATCATTTGGGTGTTTATTTGGATGTTAATGTAACGGGTGTTCTTCTTCAACTTTTATATACGTACTTTTGCTGCTGCTGCTGCTGCTTCTGCGTAAATCGCCCTTTTACTCGTGGAGCTTTCTGCGCGGGTCTCTTCCCTTTTTGGTGTTGTTAACCTCACTTTCGGTTTCTCTGCGACCTTCCTTCTTTTCTTTCGATTGGATGGATGGATTCTCTTGTGCTCTAGTAGTGTCCGCAGGTTTCCCTCCCTCCATTGCAATTTGCATTCCCAGCCCCTCTCCCCGCGACTCAAATTACACATTCCCCTCCCTCCCTCCTCCTCCTTCATAACGTTCTTCTCTGTTACTTTTGTTCTCCACCACGTATTCCTCTTTGGAATTTATATAGGCTTATACTCGTTTGATTTCCTTCTGAGCCAGAATGCTTCACCGATTTTTTCTTTTTTTGCCCATTTGGATTGACTTAGGTTCGGCACTGAGTTGGCGGAATGGCGGGCAAGTCTAACAAAGGGAAACATCGGAGAGCCTCTCATGCTGCCGCCAATTCTACGGAGGGACCACCCTCTTCGGATGCCGCCGCCGCCGCCGCCCCTGCGAAAGAGGATGCAAGCCCGTCTGGGTCAGTCAAAGCTGATGCTAATGGAGTCCCGTCTGTTGGAGAGCCGGGTGGGGCTGCACCCGAGTTCAAGGACTCCGAAACTGCGGATGCAGCGACACAGTCGAAACAGGGTACGCGTTGCTTGCTAATTCGTTTTCCGTCCTTCTTGCTCTTTCGTATGAGGATGTCGAGAGGACGTACATATGCCCATCGATTGACTGTTAATATGTCATCCTCGATAAGAACTTGCTCTCTTGATTTCCCATTTCACGGCCCCACTTGACACGTACATCTTCTGCATCCTTCTTCACTCTTTTCTTCTTCTTCTGTTTGAAAAGCGAGTGCTGGCGACTCTTCTGCAATGCTATTTCGAACTTTTCCTGACAAAATTGCTGGGATTTAAATATATTTCGCTGCGCCCAGTCTGGTTTCTTAGTCCTCCAAGTGAACATTTTTTCTTAAACTATAATGCAGAAGTGCAATCTTTGCCCCATCCCTCTTTGCTCCAATATGCTATTGTTCGACTCTCGCAAACGAGAATCCTCTTGTTCTCCTTCCTCTGTCATCCTATATCTTGTTTCCGATCATTTTCCTAGATATCTAATAGGAGGGGGATCCGATTTGATTCCCATTCAATGTTGAGTAAAGATAGATGCATTGGATGGGTCAAAGCTTCAATTGGTCTTGCGAGTTTCGCCAATTTCATTTTTGCTCTCTCTACCATGTATTGTATTGTAATTGTTTGAACTCTGCGGTTGCAGGAGACCTTCATCTCTATCCAGTTCCTGTCAAGACACAAAGTGGCGAGAAGCTTGAGCTACAAGTACACTCCCTTGATTGCTCTTGCTCTTTTGATATTGATATATGGTTGTCTGATCGTTGACTTAGCTGCTGAGATGTTACCTTGCTCATGATGATTGTGCTTACATATTTAGTCTTAGATTTGGCCTTGGCATTGTAATCATTGTACTCAGTTGATGTAAAAAGGGGTCAGCTATTTGGGATTCTTTTTTTTTTTCTGTGCTCACTTATTTGCTGAGATTACAGCTCAAGATGATTGTGCTTTCACCCTGAGAATGAATTAGTCTCCATGTCTTGATTACCGCTCCTAGTTAACAATAGGAAAGGTGTCACCAGTCGACATTTTTTTTCTGTGCTTTTAGATTAACGCACTATGTACTGTTCCCATTTGCAGTTGAATCCAGGAGATTCAGTGATGGATATTAGGCAATTTCTTCTTGATGCTCCCGAAACATGTTTCTATACATGCTATGACCTACTGTTGCACACAAAGGATGGGTCGACTCACTGCCTGGAGGACTATAATGAAATTTCTGAAGTAGCTGATATTACCGCCAGCAATTGCACCTTGGAAATGGTTCCTGGTAGGGTTCAAAGTCAAAGGACAAATTATTACACGATCAGATCATTTCTCCGCTTAATAATGCTGATTTTTTTTTCTTTGGCAGCATTATACGAAGACAGATCAATCAGGGCTCATGTTCATCGCACGAGAGATTTACTGTCCCTATCCACACTTCATGCCTCGCTGTCAACATCCCTTGCTTTGCAGTACGAGACAACTCAAAACAAGGGGTTAGGTGCCAAAGGTGATGTCCTCTGTAACAATATTTAATTATTGTGCCTGTGCATTCTTTAATAATACTTTCCGTTTCCACTTCATTTTGATTCAGATACTTCGAAAATCGAGGTTCCAGAGCTTGATGGTCTGGGTCTTATGGAGGATGTTCCTGGTGCCCTAGGAAACTTGATATTACCTTCTTCAAGGGAGATAAAATGTGTGGAGAGCATTGTCTTTTCATCGTTTAATCCTCCTCCAAGTTATAGGAGGTGGGAGCTTCTTTGCATCTTTGCGTCCATTCCTCTTTGTTCTTTGAGTTTTTTTTTTTGGTTGAACTTTTGGGTTTTTCTTATTTTCAGGCTCGTGGGTGATCTGATTTATTTAGATGTAGTGACCTTGGAAGGTACTACATTTTGTATCACCGGAACCACAAAAACGTTTTATGTCAATTCAAGCAATGGAAATGTACTTGATCCAAAGCCTAGTAAGGCTACTGCTGAGTCAACCACCCTTATTGGACTCCTGCAAAAGATTAGTGCTAAATTCAAAAAAGGTAGTGCATGTGTGGTTTCACTTAGTATGCTGCTGTACAATAATTGGCTTTAACATATACTTTCTGTGTTATCGTGTTCAAGCTTTCCGTGAGATTTTGGAACGAAAGGCTTCTGCTCATCCGTTCGAGAATGTTCAATCATTATTGCCTCCAAATTCATGGCTTGGGGTATACCCAGTTCCTGGTGCGTCAAACTCTGTACTGGGCGAATTTATCTTCATGGTTGCAGAGCTGTGTTGTTTGATAATTTCTTATTTTTCAATGTGAATCATTCGATATCCTTCAAGCTTGTGATACAAATGCAAAGACGATTAACTTAAAAATATCATGCTGAGGTGATAGTTGGAGATGTATGGAGGGTAAGAACAGTCTGTTGTTTATTGTCTGAACTGTTCATTCTTTCAACCATTTGCGTTAAACAAGTGCATTATCTTCAACGATTCTCAGTTGTGGTACAGTAAGCATGGCATGCTTTTTGTTAGCCTAATGGATATGACTCTTTAATTTTCAATTAAGCCAGCAGAATTAATTGCTTCCTGACCTTCTTCCTCATTTTCTGGCTCTGCCATCTACTACTTTTTAATCTGTTCTGTACATATTGAAGTTTTATATTACTTTTTCATTCAATCAATATGTTAAAGGTTTTCTTTTTGGGGAGCAATGCATTAGTAGTTTTCTACGTCTTGGGTTTATTATCATTTAACTTAAAGGAGAAGGAAAGTTTTAGGACTATGGAGAAACTGCATCTGTTTGAGGAATTGTAATGTGGAGTCAATTGCTGGAGATAATGGACACGATGGCCTTAACCTGCACACTGTTTGTGAGTTTTGAGTTCTTGATTTCATCATGTGAAAGTTCTGGTGACAGAATTGAGAAGTATCTTTTTGTTGAAAAATAAAGACCTTTTATTGACTGGATTGCCTGATTATGGGTAGACAATGAAATTTTTTGTTGAAAATTCTTTGGGGGAACTGTGATTTATCCATGTTTAGTAAAGAATTTCCGGTAATAGCCAGAAGTTGCTGTTAAGAATGCTGTAATAGTTCAAGTCCCATATTGGCTGGGAGAGGCCTTGGGGAATGATTCATGAGGAACACTCACCCCCGAATGGTTATCTCAGTGAGAACTCTTTTGGGGTTTGGCCATGTGATACGAATGGTATCAGAGTAGGATCTCCTTTTAGTAGATGTATGGTCATGGATAGACTGGGCTTTAGTCAATAAATGAGAGTGGGGAGTGATATTTGGAATGGGAGGACTTGCATAAGGTGTGACTCTTGGGATGCTTATAGGATGACAAAGAGGAGAAATGGACCAAATCACACATTCAGATAGGGGTATATTGTTGGGCTATATGGGCCAGTGTTGATGAAGATTTTGGTGTCTTAAGTGGGAAATTTGTAACACTCCAAATCCCACATTGGTGGATGATATCTTGTGATGTGTTTCATAAGTAAGATTATGAACCACACCCACCTTTAAATGGATAGCACCTTGAAGCTCCTTTTGCGCTTGAGCTATGTGGAAAGAGTCGGTATTATAGGTGCAATTGATTTTTCTTTTCTCTTCTTAAGAAAAAAGTGCTTGAAGCTGGCTGATGCCACATCTCCTACTAATTCATAATTGATCACTTCTATCATCAGATCATAGAAGAGATGCAGCCAGAGCTGAAGATGCACTATCTCTTTCTTATGGTAGTGAGCTGATTGGCATGCAGAGAGATTGGAATGAGGAGTTGCAGTCTTGTAGGGAATTTCCCCATACAACTCCTCATGAAAGGTACGCCAAATTACATGCTATGGATTTTGTATGAATATAACACAATTCAATTTGATGCTAATATTAAGTATGTGCAATCTCTCTTCCCCTTTTCTATGAATTGCTGGTAATGAACGTACTTCCTTGCAGGATTCTGCGGGATAGGGCTCTCTACAAGGTGACTTCTGACTTTGTTGATGCAGCGGTAAATGGTGCTATTGGAGTTATTAGCAGATGCATACCCCCAATCAATCCAACAGATCCTGAGTGCTTTCATATGTTAGTGCTTCTTGAAATGGTCGTGATCTTTTTCTATTTATATAAGAGTTCGTTCTCAAAGGATATCTCTAGGATTCCTTTCTCTAATCTCTATTTGGTTTTTTTAGCCTTCCCTGTTTATCTGCGCTTGAATGATTTCAATTTTCTTCCATGTTCTTCTGGTCGGGATAAATTTTTATTGACAATAGAAACTAATTTATTTCTTTAAGTTTGAGGGCTACAGGCTTGGCCTCTTTTGATTCTGTTGCCTGTTTCAATACCTTCTTGTTTTGCTCTTACCACTTGGCCAGATTATTTCCTTTTTGTCATCTTACTTGACCAATTATATGTATTTGTGTTTGCGTTTAGGTATGTCCACAATAATATATTCTTCAGTTTTGCTGTGGATGCTGACCTTGACCAGTTGTCAAAGAAACGTTCATCTGATTCCAATTCGAAGGGTGAGAGCACAAACTCCTGCCACAAATTATCTGAGAAGGCTGCCTCTGAGTTACCGAGTGCATCCATTGGAGTTACTGATGGAGAAAAGAACAAGTCAAATTTTGGTGAAAATGCTGTCAATATCCAGTTGGAACCTGATCTATCTGCCGAGACGCAGATGGGTGATAGTGAGCAGGCTACATATGCATCTGCAAATAATGATTTGAAGGGCACCAAAGCATATCAGGAAGCTGATGTCTCTGGACTTTATAATCTCGCGATGGCTATAATTGACTATAGGGGTCATAGGGTGGTAGCTCAGGTGGGTACAATATTAGTATCTTCCTTTACTGTTGTGAAATCTCGCCATTATGAATCCTTACAAGGTTAACAGACTTATGACGTGTATACAGATCACGTGTTAGATCTTTTTCTCTATTTCAAGCTGCAAATTGGATTAAACACAGTCAAAACTTGATGCCTCCTCTAGGCTTCTATTTACTCATATTTGCTTTTCACATTCAAGTCAGTCTTCCTCATCAGTATGCTTGCCTCATCATGTTAGCCTCAAGACTCGGTGGATTTTTTTGTTAATAGATAGCCAATTGCTGTAATTGTTAACAAAGTTAAAAAACTTGGTGATTTTGTCTATCCCCTGATTGACAATTTTCAATTGTCGTCTTCTCTATGCTGATTTTCTCCTGCTTTTGATTTTTAAATGGTTCCTTTATTAGAGACATCCACAATTTTTCTATGGCTTTATGAAGTCATTCTCTACACTTTTTATTGTAGAGTGTGTTGCCTGGCATCCTTCAAGGGGATAAATCCGAATCCCTTCTGTATGGCTCTGTTGATAATGGCAAGAAGATATGCTGGAATGAAGATTTTCATTCCAAGGTGAGGGGTAGTTTTCTTTTGTCGGACATTCCATTCATAGCCTATGTGCAAGATATGTGCATACTCTTACAAGAACCATATATGGCTTTTGTCTTAACACAATCAATCAACCTGGCCTTTGCGGAAAGTTCTTCTAGCAGATGAAAAGACGAGGTCATACGTGAAATGCTCCATAATTTTGCTCCATGTTGGATCCTTTGTAAAGGAGAAATGAAATGAAAGAAGGCATATCTACTTGTCAAGTGAATGGTCTTACATACACACATGGCATCAAGAGATGCAGAAGATTCCTAAATTAGCAAGTAATATTGTGAAGAACCATTATTTCTGGTTTGTTATAAGAGTTCTGCTATTCCATCTCGACTGCTGCAGTAGAATGTTTTCTTGGGGCATAAATGTGATAAATTCTGTGCAAAAAGTCTGTTAATTCCAGTTAATATAGTTTTGTTAATTTTCTTATGAAGCGGAACACCAGCTAAGCATTTAGTTGCTTAAAACACTTTTCCATCTACCCAATAAAGTGCTCTCTGCTATGTGAATTTGGTTTTTCACACACGTGCACGCACACAAGACTTGGTCATCATCTTCTCGCTTCTATGAGGATGGTTGTTAAATCAGGATTTGGGTACTCAGTTAAGGAGTTGAGACCTAGAAAATTCTAGTTCAGAATCACGTAATGAATCAAATATAAGCAGCCAATGATTCTACTACTAGTTAAAATGGCATTTGTTTTTTGAAGCAGGTGGTCTGGGGCTGACTTAATATAGAATTGTCCTATTCTCATACAAAATTGGAGAAATGATTCAGCAACACTTCATTTTAAGTTGGCTGAAGTAAAAGACAGTTATGAATGACCAAGTGTCAATTCTGAATTTATATAAGTTGTGATGTAGTTTTTAAACCTTAAATGAACTACAGGATGATCCCATAGACATAAGCAAAAGCATCAAAATCTGTTGCTTGTGATAATGCCTTCTGCATAGACCTTCCGTCCAAGCCCAGTTAAGGAAAACTGGGAATATACCGATAGGCATTTCATTAATCAAGCTTGCACTTCAACTTTCTCAATCTAGCTTTCTGCGGTTCTCCATTATATGACCTGGTATTCTTGTCTTTAGGTGTTGGAGGCAGCAAAACGTCTTCATTTGAAGGAACATGCTGTATGTGATGCTTCTGGAAACATTTTCAAATTAGCTGCACCAGTGGAATGCAAGGGTATTGTGGGTAGTGATGACAGGTTATCCTCTTGGGGCAGCTTATTTCACCTCTTCTTGGTTTGCTGGTTGATATGCCATCATTTTTAAGTATAACATCACCTTTTACTCATAATTTGTTTGAACAATGTGCTTTCATTGTTCAGGCCATTTTTAATACTTGCTGCTTTCCTCCTCAATAATTTTTGCTTTCTTTTTTCCTTTTGGCTTTCACATTATTCTAAGGGTACGCTTAACAGCTTAACGATATAGTGAGCACCGTCTTTCTGCTGGAGAGAGAAAATTCTAATGGGAAGATGAATTAATTCCGTGATGATAGAAAAAAGAAAAGATTTCATTAACTGAGAAAGAGTTGAAACAATTGAGGACTACAAGTGTAAAGCTACATAGCACTTGGCTATGGTGATGTAAAGACTGGATCTAAACTTATGTAGGGCATGCGTCTTGCCATTTTTGTGCCACTATTGGAACTTCAAATTTGTTCTTGGCTGCAGCATCTTGCTAAAATGCAGTTGCTATATTGATTTGAAATTCCCATTTGTCCAACATGTTTTTTACATGGCATAAAAAACTGTAGTTGGGGGAACTGAGATGATATAATTGAAAATTTCTTTTCATTTCATCTGTATGTTATTTCTAGTGTGTCTCATAAGGTCCTCTTTCCATTTTACTCTTTTGTTTTGATTTAGGCACTATCTTCTTGACTTGATGAGAGTAACTCCTCGTGATGCAAACTATACTGGACCTGGCTCTCGATTTTGTATTTTGAGACAGGAACTAGTCACAGCTTTTTGCCAGGTAGCACATGCTATTGTTGTAGATAAGTGGGTCAGCCATCTTCATGATTTCTTACTTTAAGATTTTTCTATTGGGAAGGCCCAGGCTGCAGAGAGATCAAAACAGAGTTCAAGCTCTGATACTGTCCGTGACTCGCCAACCGATTCTCTAAGAGTTGCGGGAGATGACGGGCTTGGGAATGGTGATGCTGGTGCTGGAGAATTTTCTGACAGTAAGGTGGTTACCTTATCTTCCCCTTCAAATGGTATTGGGCAATTATACTTCAGTTCTATCCAGGCATTTGTAAACTTGGCATAATATCCCCTGAATGTCACATCATGACATTGTGTATATATCGTTCAGATAATATACTATAGCATCTTTAAATTGCTGAATAGTATCGGTTACTTTGTGCATGACTTAATCTCAAGTCCCGGCAATGGTTGATTAGTATGTGGAACATTCTTTGTCTGTACAGCTTGTTTGAACAAGAACTTGGCATAATCTAGAAACCCAGCATTGTTCTAGGTGATTGGTGTTCTTTGTCAAAAGAGAGAAAATCAGTCATTCTGAGTAGATGCAGAAGTTTATGTGTTTTATATTGGCTGAAGTTAAGCAGGTTATGCCATTTCCATATTCAGTGTCGGAACTCTTTAAGGTGTTTGAAGGAATCAGTGGAGATCAATTATCCGTCTGGAAAGACTCGAATAGTCTTTGAGGGACTGGAATTTCCATTTCATCGCTAAAAATATGAATATATTACTCTATTCTGAGCTGTATCTTTGTCTATCTGTGCGCTCACATGCAATTTTTTATATATTTTCCTTTGTGTTTGGGTACTCTATTTCCCAGACTTAATGTATTAGATGTGCCATTTTGCTTCATTCAAAGTGCTTTTATTATTTCATCTATTGAAGATTGAAAAAGGCCAAAGTCGTCCTACATGGCATGAAAACTGAATTTTTCCCACTGCGTGTACACATAAGAATTTGCCCCACTTTGACCTTCTTGCTAAAATGATTGCTGCATCTTGCAGGACATCAGAGAAGAGGGGACTGATGCTGTGCAACAATGTGCTTCTGCATCTGCTGAAATCTCTGAATCTTATGATGAAATACTTTTTAACCCTAATGTTTTAACTGAATTTAAGTTGGCTGGCAATGAAGAGGCAAGTTTGGTATCTTGCAATTTGTTCTTACGTATTCAGAAGTCAGAACTGCTTATGCGTTTATTATGGCCTGTCTTTATTAGGAAATAGCTGCAGATGAAGAAAATGTGAAGAAAGTTAGTTTGTATCTAAAAGAAGTTGTGCTGCCAAAGTTTATACAAGATCTTTGCTCCCTTGAAGTTTCTCCCATGGATGGCCAGACATTAACTGAAGCCCTCCATGCCCATGGAATCAATGTTCGTTATATTGGAAAGGTAACTTTATAAGATAAAAGTTTAAGCTTATCTAAGGCTTCAAAGTCAGGCTTGAACAAAAAAATATTGTGCTTAATGAAGAAATCCTAGAAGTTGTGTCGTATTATACATTAATTTACTCTTGACTTCTGCAAACTGCATCTTAATGACAGGTGGCGGATGGGACCAAACATTTGCCACATCTTTGGGATCTATGTTCTAATGAAATTGTGGTTAGGTCAGCGAAGCACCTGCTGAAGGTCAGTCTGGCTTATCAAGTAATTTTGATTGATTTCTGAATTCTTGGGGAAAAGCTTAACCAAGAAATAAAGCTGCTTTGGTTTATTGTGGTTGGATATGTGATTGTTGGCTTATTGCTGCTTAAGTTTTTTTTTTTTTTTTTTTGGGTCAATTTTACCTGCATTGAAATGAGAATTTTTTCCTGTTAATTACATTTACATTGGGAAAATGATGCATCATTTTTAACCTGGAAAATCTTGTACTATGAGTAAACATCCAAATTAAATGCATGTCGAGAATGTTGGCTGATCTATGCATGGATAACCAAGTTCAGGTGACATATATTGTGGAATAAACTCTTCAAGCCATAGCTGCTAATAGGCTTACAGCTTTCTTTGGTGTGAAAACTTGATAACTGCAAGCATAATTTGAGGTATTTGCATGCATGTAAGCTTTTCTGAGTAAGTGGTGAAGCTTTTGGTTTCTTTGACTCTGAACATTGAATCTTAAATGTCTTTTTTTAATATCATCCAATGAAGCCGATAATGGTCCTTTAGTTTCTTGAGCCTGTATTACATGATATGCTATGGTTGCAGAGACCAATCTTATTGTTCATTATTGATTTTGCAGGATATTTTGAGGGATACGGAAGATCATGATCTTGGTCCTACAATATCACATTTTCTCAATTGCTTCTTTGGACAGAGTCAGGGCATTAATCCAAGAGGGATGCGTAACAATGTGCAGTCTAGGATCCCTAAGAAGGTACAGTATAATTCTCTAATTTGCCATTCTTTCATTAGTGGTGATATTTAAGGCAGTTATCTGTGTTTCTGTAACAGTATGTTAGGAAAGGGGAGGCGTCTTCTTAACAGAGAAGTCACTGGATCTTTTCACTTGAGAAGATTAAGCTAGTCATATCTAAAGCAATAGCTTAGTTTAGCATCAAAGGAAATGTGGTCATTCTATATATAATGTTGAT
This sequence comes from Eucalyptus sideroxylon, assembly GCA_014182405.2. Lineage (NCBI taxonomy): Eukaryota > Viridiplantae > Streptophyta > Magnoliopsida > Myrtales > Myrtaceae > Eucalyptus > Eucalyptus sideroxylon. The sequence continues at coordinate 41,907,712 of CM024557.2, forward strand.
TGTCTTCAGGACCAAGGCAGCCACCAATCTTCAGGCAAGTCTTCAATTGGGCAAGCTAGATGGAAAAGCCGAGCATCTGTGAAGAAGATTCAATCTTCATGTATCAATATTAGTTCAGAGACTGTATGGTCTGACATTAAAGAATTCGCAAAGCTTAAATATCAGGTAAGTTCTCTATGTCCTTGAGTGAACCCCTAAGGTAGAGAGCTTCAGGAATTAATCTGGATGTGAGGTGCATAAAGCTGCAGGCATGTGTAAGTCTAAACCGTCGGTTGGTTGATCTCATCTTTGCTGAATCAAGCTACATAAAAAAATAGAAATTAAACTTTTAACTCTAAAATGCTTTAGCATGGTAGTGACCATTTGCATGATGTTGCGCTCTTGAAAGTGCATAGAATCCTCAGGACCCGAACAAGCGTATGTTAAACATAGTTTGCAACTTAGATCTGTTTCCCATCCCCTATAATTTTGCATTTTCTCCAAGGAGCAATTAATTGACCTACTGGTCATATGCTTAAGGAATTTTCCATGTTTGTCACTTTTGTTCTCTTATCCACCAACTTGTCCAACCGTGTGTCTTTTTTTTTTTTAATAGTTTGAGTTGCCGGAGGATGCAAGACAACGTGTGAAGAAAGTTGCAGTTTTGCGCAACTTCTGCCAAAAGGTTTGTTGTTTTATTTATTTGAGTTTGCATGACGTGAAACTGTGTTTGATTAGATACTTTCCAGACTGTGAAGGTGTCGGAGAGAGAAAATTGTCATATATCTTATGGTGTTATTAAATAATTTCGGGATGCCCAGGTGAATTTGTTTAATGTGTTTGGATGTCTTCAAAATAGGTTGGCACATCTATTGCTGCTCGCAAGTATGATTTCAGTGCTGCATTACCATTCCAAACATCTGATATCTTGGATATCCAACCTGTAGTGAAGCATTCAATTCCTGTATGTACCGAAGCAAAGGATCTTGTGGAACTTGGGAAAGTCCAACTGGCAGAGGTAATAGCTGTTTATGTGTTTGTTCAATTTTCTATTGTTTCAAATTTGGGGTTTTTAAATTTAATGTAAAAGTGACGTGGCGGTTTTATTCTGTAGAGTATTTGAGGTATCGGATAGTGAATTTATGCCAAATTATAAGTGAAAGAAATCAGGTAGATCAGATACATGCACCTTTTTCATCTGTTAGTATGCGTAACAATTATCCGGGTTCACTAAGCTTTCTTTATTTATTTTGGCAACTTTTGAGAGCAAGAAAATTTAATTCCTTGATCAATTTTTCTTTCCCATAGGTTTAAGGCTCTGTTAAGTCCTTTCACCCTTCTGTTTCAGGGAATGCTCAGTGAAGCATACACATTGTTTTCGGAGGCATTTTCAATGCTTCAGCAGGTACATATTGTTTCAGTCCATTAACATTGTCTTATGGATGTTGTTCATCATCTGTTGTCACATCTTTCAATTAATGTATTGCAGGTAACAGGCCCAATGCACCGAGAGGTGGCTAATTGCTGTAGGTACATATCATAATTTGAACCTTTCATGAGGTTGCAGTTATAATTTTAATTAGTTTATTGCCATGAACCTTGTGAGAACGAACAATTTTTGCTGGAATGTCGGATATAAGCTGGAGCTTTAATTCTTGACCGCAATGGCCTTGTATTTGTCTTGAGGAAATGACATAAACAGTCCCCAAACTTTGACTCAATGTGTAATGTAGTCCCTGAACTTTTAATATGTTTAATTTAGTCTTTGAACTTTAGATACATGTTCAATTTAGTCTGGGGACTATATGTTCGACGTTTTCCCTGGTTTTAAATTAATGGAAGGACTATATTGAAAATTTTCATACAGTTCAGGGACTATGTTAAATATGTATCAAAATTTTAGAGACTACAATGAATAAATTAAAAGTTCAGGGATCATATTGCACATTGGGCTGAAGTTCATGGACCATATTGAACAAATAAAAAGTTCTTGGACCATATTGCACATTGGGCCAAAGTTCATGACCTATTCGAGTCATTATTACTATTTATCTCTATTTTCTGGTTATAAAAAAAGTAATAATGTGCTAATTTTTTTTAATTCAACTCTGCAGGTACCTTGCAATGGTTTTGTATCATGCAGGAGACATGGCAGGTGCCATAATGCAGCAGCACAAGGAATTGATTATAAACGAACGTTGCCTGGGTTTGGATCACCCTGACACTGCCCACAGGCACTGTTCTTTCCCCCTTCCCCAGCCTCTTCCTTCTGTTTCATAAATATATTGGTGGTTGGATATGATTATCAAGTCTATCTTGTCAATTGTTGGTGTAGGATGTAGGACTTCTTTCTTTGGATGTTTGAAAGTTTATGCATGTTGATATTCCTTGATTAATGCTGATTTTAAAAATCCATCCTTCCTTCCCCAGCTTTCTCGCTGGTGTTATTGTGGGTATAAATCTTTGCAATAATTCCTATTTGCAGCTATGGAAATATGGCTCTTTTCTACCATGGACTTAATCAAACAGAACTTGCTCTAAAGCATATGGCACGGGCATTACTCCTGCTTAGTTTGTCATCAGGCCCTGATCATCCAGATGTTGCTGCAACATTCATAAATGTTGCAATGATGTACCAGGATATGGGAAAGATGGATACTGCTCTTCGTTATCTGCAGGAGGCATTGAAAAAGAATGGAGAGGCTTCTAGGGGAGGAGCATATTCAAACTGCTGTGTGCTATCATGCACTTGCAATTGCATTCAATTGTATGGGTGCCTTTAAGCTCTCTCATCAGGTATGTATGTGCTTCAAGCAATTAGTCCTTCAATGATGTGCTGTGATAGATGACTGATGTTGCCTTGTCATGCCAGCATGAGAAGAAAACTTATGACATACTTGTTAAGCAACTTGGTGAGGAGGATTCACGGACCCGTGACTCGCAGAACTGGATGAAGACATTCAAAATGCGTGAACTTCAGGTAAACAGATGATATAGCTGGTTGACATAATATTTGCTTTTGGACAGTTGTTCATTCTTATTTTTATGTTCTATTTAACTCATCACTTTGCTCTGTCAATGTTACGGGGGCAGATGAATGCACAAAAGCAGAAAGGCCAAGCTGTGAATGCAGCTTCTGCTCAAAAGGCTATTGATATTTTGAAGGTACCTTTTTATGACTTTTCGTGCTTGGCTAGATTGTTTCCATCTATGAGAAATGTTAGTGGTAGGGGCATGGTCTCAAACATATGGAGGATAAAGAATTTGGAAAAGGCGATATTTTTTAACATATCTACCAAAAGTCACATTTCATGCCACTTATACTCTCCGCCAGAGCTTTGTAGATAAAACTTCAGCCATGCTGGTTTGCTGAAAGGTAAAGGTCCATCTGTGTCGCTAAAAGGATGTTGAGGTTCCATTTGAACAATGATGTTCTGCTTCCCTGCAATATTCGGCTTCTTTTATGAAGTTTGTGATTCAGTCGACCATCTGTGAGTGTGTAATGGTTTGCTTTTCGCTTAACAGGCTCATCCAGACTTGATACATGCATTTCAAGCTGCTGCTGCATCCGGTGGATCTGCAAGTTCCAGTACATCTGTTAATCAGTCAATTAATGCTGCCATTATTGGCGAAACTCTTCCGCGAGGAAGAGGGGTCGATGAAAGGGCAGCACGAGCAGCAGCTGAAGCAAGGAAAAAGGCTGCAGCTAGGGGTCTCTTGATACGTCCGCATGGTGTTCCTGTCCAAGCTTTGCAACCCCTTACACAGCTCCTCAATATCATCAATTCAGGAATGACCCCTGAAGTCGTTAATAGCGAGGAAACTGATGGGTCCAAGAAGGAAGTCAATGGTCATTCTCAAAATGGCACTGAAGATGAGAAAGACCAAGTAGCGTCTGCAGAAGTTCAGCCGCCAGTTGGACTGGGCCGAGGCCTGGGATCCCTTGAAACAAAGAAGCAGAAGGCAAAGCCGAAAGTTGCGGATTAAGTTCAGAGGGCAGACCATTTGAGTACAAGGAGTTTTCTCTATAAGTCAGATTACAGCTGTGCTATGATGTTTTCAAAAATTCAAAGCACCACGGCAGTTTACTGATGGTACCCATCAGTATGCTCATGCTTCTCAATTGGGCAATTTTTTTTGCTATGCAAGATTCAGCTCGCATGCAGTCGGGTTATGAGAAAGTTATAGTCAAAATAATCTTGTCATTGTTTTGTTTTCATCGTTACGAAATTTTGTTGGCTATTGTATTGCCGATGTTGTTAAAGTATTTAAAAGGAATTTTTGCATTTCAATGTATTGTACGAGGCGACTTGTAAACGAATTTTAGAAGTCCTGATAGAAATTTGAATGAACCATGGCATTCTATGCTGCCCTTTGTCCCCGCTGATCTCTCGCGGTAGCAGATGGGTTTCATCTGGAGTCTAGAGGATTAAATTTTCAATAGGTTTTGGACATCCTCGCAGACAGTGAAGCCACAAGTGTCTTCAGTTAAGAATCCAAGTCCTTTGTTGATTAAGCTTCACCTTGTTGCTTGCACCTTTGCTTCTGCTGGTTCCTGTATGAATCTTTTTACCTTGCTAGAACCTTTTGGTACATGCCTTGCTGCTGGAGGGAAGAACTTTTCCTCGTGGAGGCCTGATAAGACGCTAGTCAATCCGGACACGCACTTTATTCTTCTTTCTCCTCTAAGAAGCAAAACCGCAAAGTGGAACAGCTTGAGGGGGGAAGCCACTCGACAGTTGAGCCTATTAAAAGAAGTAATAATTTGGCCAATCGCCTGTAGTATGGCGCAACCGCTCGCATGGGGCTCTGAAGGTTAATGGTGCATTTGCTTCACCGTGCAATGAGTTAAAAAAATTTCTATCGATTGACCGGCAACTTATTCAAATCATAAAACGTTAGTTTGCTGACAATTTTATAGAAGTACAAACAGTTATTTAACTAGTTACATGTTATTTAGTCACCAATAAATATGATATCGATAATTTAATTTACTTTTAAATTTCCCACTATTTCTATAAACTGCTAGTATTAACTTGTATGGCTTTTTTTTTTTTTGGTAAAATAACTTGTATGGCTTTCTAATGCATTAAAGTCACAAACTCTTGTAAAAAATTACGAACTCTTACATGAGTTCAGTTACCCACTTTTATTTGGCTGTTTCAATAACCAATATTTTCAAGACCGCTATTTATTTATCTTTTCTTTTGATAATTTGTAAAGCACAGGGAGGAGCAACCATTGCTAGATATTACCATGAAGGTCTCCAACTATTGCAAAATATTTGGATTGATTCATAACTACTCTACACCACTTGCGATTTGATGGCTTGATGCTTTTAGCTAAAGTTACACTCTCTTGGCAACTAGCAATAGCAACCCCCTCTAGACCTTACCAATATTTATTTACTAAATTTATCACTGTGTAAAAGTTACTAAGTCTTATAATAAACTCCTAATTTTAGTTTAAGTGATTTACCAACACTTCACGGACAAAGTCACCACCTGGTATTGGCTTTAGTAAGTACTATTAAACTTGAGTTACTGACTTTATCTAGTAATTGCGAAATTACATGAGTCCCCTTTCTAGTGTTTATTCAAATGAAAACTTAACAAGTTGGAAGTCTCCCCAAATAAATGTGGTAGATTATTGGAACAGTTGAAAATTTTAAAACAATAAAATAAAAGCTGATAAGTTACTTAAATAAGATTGGAAATTTCATGAAGAGTTGGTGACTTAAGTTCTGCAAAAAAAAAAAAAAAAAAAAAAATGTTGGTAAATTATGTGAATGTAGTTGGTAATTTTGAAAAGAGTTGGTAATTTCGTGTAAGGATAGTGATTTAACTTGTCAGGAGGCTCTCCAAATGAACATTTATAAACTATTGAGCCATTTTGTACGTTTGACACAATCAAATAAAAGTTGATAACAAACTCAAATAAGAGTTGATATTTTCTTATAGAAGTTATCACCCTTTTGTAGGTTGATAAATTACCATAAATGTTTCTAAATTATTGGAACAATTTGTAGTTTTAAAACAACCAAATAAATGCTGGTAACTAACTCAAACATCGATTGGTAACTCAATGTAAGAGTTGATAAATTGAGCTCTGGAAATAAATGTTTGAAAATTAGTGGAGTAGTTGGTACTTTTAAAATTAGTTGTAATTTAGTGGAAGAGGTAGTAACATGTGGGTAAGTTCAACAAATTTGTTGAATTAGAGGGATGGTCGGCAATTTCCAAAAAAATGTAGTGAATGTTGGTGGCTGGTAATTTCTCAGAAAAGTTAAGTAACTTGGACAAGTTGGTAAGTTTTTGCCAAAAAAAATAAATACTAGCAGTAATTATTAGTAAAAATGGTAATTTCGAAACAATCACACATATATGAGTGGTAATTTCCTGAAATATTTGATTAATTTAACATCTTGGTAACTTGAACAAATATATTTTGGTAAAGTATTGAAAGGGCTGGTAATTTTGAACAATCAAACATACTTTGGTAAGGTAAGTCTCGACAAGTTGGCGAGCTTCGAAAATGAAGTTATTAAAACTGCTAGTAATTTCGAAACTAGCAAATGAATATTGATGACTCAATTAAGAGTTAGAATCTAAAACTAGTTGGTCACTTAACACGTGAAAAATTAGTAAATCACATAAGTCAAGATTGATAGTTTTCTATTAGAGTTAATATCTTTGGCACATAGATAACTCCAAGAAATAAATATTGGTAAATTATTGAAATGATCGGTAATTTTGAATCAATCAAATAAAAGTTGGTAAGTTGACTCATATAAAGCATGTAATTTTCTATAAAAGTTAATAACTTTAACACGTTGCTATGTAGATAAATACTGATAAATGATTGAAATAGTTAGTAGTTAGCAAATGTCGATAATTTCATGAAAATGTTGGTAACTTAGCTATGTGTTATCGACCAAATAAGTTGCCAATCAAAATTTTGTCATTGATAGATTTTGACAATTACCGACGTTTTTCATGTTTTACCATTATAGAATAGTGTTTCAGTTTTTGTCCTATGAAACTAGTTTTACCTTCACACTAGTTCGTCAGAGATCAACATGTACTCCGCAATGATGGGTGCTCCGTCAAAGACATTGTAAATTAACTACCAAACCACAATCACAATAGAGCAAAGGGGAGGATAACTAAGGCTTTGTTTAGTTCACAAGAAAATTTTTAATTTCTTTTTATATTTCTATTTTGAAAATAGGAGATAGAAAACCTATTTGGCAGCCCTTGAAAACTGCTTTTTTTTTCCTAAATGACAAAACCGGTAATTCTTTTCAAAATTCAAATCATATAATCAAAATTGAGTTTTGTGATGTTTTCGTTATTTTTCCATGTCAAACTGGAATAAAAGAAAAACAGGGGCTAAAAAAACCATTTGAAAAACTTTATTTCATGATTTTGGCGAAATATAAGCATAATTTAATCACATTTAATCCTGAACAAAGCTCTCTGTCAGATAATTGAAAATGGAAATAACTGTTGTTTTTAAATTTGCAATATAAACACAGTATCATTTTCTAAAACAAAACAGGAACCCTGAGATTCCACCTCTTTTACTTTTCCCCGAAATTCAATTCAGTAGGAGGAGGTGTTGCTTACTTTTTTTTTTTTTTTTTTTTTTTTTGTCGGACAGGTGTTGCTTAACTCAAGTCATATGCATTGTTAAATGAGATGAGATCTATATAACTCCCACCCAACTAATGGTTTATGTGAGCAGGACGCACATTATTCGGTCGTAATTAAGATTTTTATTCTCAATTTAGTGTGTATGCATTCCATTCTCAATCTTATAATAACCGTTTGGACCTATCTGAATTTAGTAAAAATAAAGATGTAAAGAGTTTATTCTGTTGCTTATTCTCAGTTTTCTCGTAAACCTACTCGATTCATGAAAATAAGTTTTCTCGACAGGAATAGAAATTTTGAGCGCATGATTTTGATGTTCAAATGATACGTCAATGGTGTGCTGTTAGTTTACTGCCTTACCCTTGTTGATTCACAATATGATCACTTCAGGATTCCTTTAACAAAGCTTCAAGTAATCTCCGATTAACGAAAAAGCTGGAGGTCAACTCAAACAAATAAAATACATGCTAGAAGGTGAGAAGCCAAGCTTCGGAACAGAAAACAATGAGAAGAAGATGAATACGTGAAGCGTCCAAAACTGAAATAGAGAAGATCGTAGCAGCAACAGTTAATTACTTTTCTTTGAAAATGAAAACATGGAAATTTGATGTCTGTTCTGTTCTGTATGACCGATAGCGTTTTCATGTGATGTTTCTCATTTTGAAATGAGAATGAAAATTGGCTAGATCAACTCTGCAATCAAATGTTGGAAAAAGGTCCATTTCTGTCCTGGTCCCAGTCCTTTCCTCCAAGCATATCAAGCAAAATTTCATGCTTTCTCTGCACTTTCACTATTACTTCCCCAGCAGGCTTCTTCATCAAAGCATTCCTTTCTTCTTGAAAACAAACTCAACCTCTAGTCACTGTGCTTCGAAAGGAAAGAATCTGAACTTTCTCATGCTCCTTAGCTGCCTTCATTGTTGGGACTTCCTTGCTTCCGAATTGAGTCTAAGCTTTCTTGTGGGCTTCTGGCCCACTTTCTGCATCCTCTTATATCAGAAGAATAATTATGAAAGGGGCCATGAAGCTGCGATCCATATATTACCTTTAGCTACTCCAAGAAAACAACCAATGAGAACTCAATCCAATTTGGAAAAAGAAACTCCTCGATTTTGTTGAAATCAAAAGCTGCATTTCAAGCCATTCAAGCCATTCAAGTTTTCTCAAAAGAATAACTTGGGATGTTTCATTTTCCTGCCTAAACTTCTTGAAGGGCTGTGATCCTTGCTAGAATATTGCAAGGAAGGCAAGGAAGCATATCAAAGATTCACACTTCACGTGGTTCTTCCAATTCGTCAAAGGTGAGATTGGTAAAAAATTGTTTGTCTTACCGTAGTACACCATAATTTACTCTTTCTCTACAACTCTTGGTGAACGAGATTCTGGCCAAGCAAACATGCTGAGAAGTTTATGCTACTTCCCATGTTTCTCTGAACACCCTCTTGCTTTGGCAGATTCAGGACAGAGGTAGTTGAACTTGAAGCCTATATTCTTTTAGAGCTAAAACATCAGGTACTTTTGAACTCTATATGTGCTGCATATGTTTTCATTGATTGTTCATCAGAATCTCAATTAAGTGAGGTAACTCATCTTGCAGAACAAAGCGGTGCTGTTAAGCTAGCACACATTATTTGGAAAACACCTAGCAAGTCAAGCTGGTCCATTCACCATGCAGTCAGCTACTCTGCCAGCCTCAGTAACTGATCCAGATGATTATAAGGTCAAAGATGCCAATCCTGAGCTTGGCGAACGGTGGCTGAACAGTGGATCATATGGTGGCAGAGGGTGGATGAGCAGCGAGAGATTCACGAGCACATACGACCTTGTAGAACAGATGTTCTATTTATATGTTCGAGTTGTAAAAGCAAGAGATCTTCCTCCAAGCTCCATAACTGGGAGCTGTGACCCTTATGTGGAGGTCAAGTTGGGGAACTATAGAGGAAGAACGAGGCATTTTGAGAAGAAAATGAACCCAGAGTGGAACCAAGTTTTTGCTTTCTCTAAGGACAGAATCCAATCGTCAACACTCGAGGTTTTTGTGAAGGATAAGGAAATGGTGGGAAGAGATGATTATGTTGGCAGAGTGGTTTTCGACCTGAATGAAATTCCTACTAGGGTTCCTCCTAACAGCCCTTTGGCTCCACAGTGGTATAGGTTGGAGGACAGGAGGGGAGGAGGGAAACTGAAGGGAGAGATGATGCTGGCAGTTTGGATGGGTACTCAAGCTGATGAAGCCTTCCCTGAGGCATGGCACTCTGATGCTTCCTCTGTCTATGGGGAAGGTGTATATAATGTTCGATCAAAGGTTTATGTGTCACCAAAGCTCTGGTATCTCAGAGTGAGTGTCATTGAAGCTCAGGACGTGCTTCCCAATGACAGAAGCCGATTGCCAGATTTATTTGTCAAAGCTCAAGTTGGCAGTCAAGTACTAAGGACAAAGATATGTCCGACTCGCACAACCAACCCACTGTGGAATGAAGATCTGGTTTTCGTGGCAGCTGAGCCTTTCGAAGAGCTTCTGGTCATCACAGTTGAAGATCGAGTTCACCCTTCAAAAGAGGAAATGATGGGGAAAATAATTCTCCCGCTCGACACATTTGAGAAGCGGCTTGACCACAGGCCAGTTCATTCTCGATGGTTCAATCTTGAAAAGTATGGCTTTGGAGCCTTGGAAGCAGACAGGAGAAAGGAGCTGAAGTTTTCTAGCAGGATTCACCTGAGAGTCTGCCTCGAAGGCGGATACCATGTCTTGGATGAATCAACCATGTACATAAGTGATCAGCGACCCACATCAAGGCAGCTTTGGAAGCCGCCAGTGGGCATATTGGAGGTGGGTATTCTAAGTGCACAAGGGCTCCTCCCAATGAAGATGAAGGACGGTCGAGGGACCACAGATGCATATTGTGTGGCAAAGTATGGCCAGAAATGGGTTCGGACAAGGACGATTCTCGATACTATGAATCCTAAGTGGAGCGAACAATACACATGGGAGGTCTATGATCCTTGCACGGTGATGACCTTAGGGGTCTTCGACAATTGCCATTTGGGTGGAGGTGAGAAGTCCGCTACAGGCAGTGCAGCAAGAGATTCACAAATTGGCAAGGTACGAATTCGCCTCTCGACACTAGAAGCTCACCGTATCTACACACATTCTTACCCACTTTTGGTTTTGCAACCACAAGGGGTAAAGAAAATGGGTGAGTTACAACTAGCATTTCGGTTCACTACCCTTTCTCTCGCCAACATGATCTATGTCTACGGACACCCTTTGCTACCAAAAATGCATTACTTGCAACCTTTTACTGTCAATCAAGTAGACAGTCTCAGATACCAAGCAATGAATATTGTCGCGCTAAGGCTTGGGAGAGCTGAACCTCCTCTCAGAAAAGAAGTGGTGGAGTATATGCTAGATGTGGACTCACACTTATGGAGCATGAGGAGGAGTAAAGCCAACTTTTTCGCATAATGTCGCTCCTTTCAGGAATGATTAATATGGGCAGGTGGTTTGGAGACGTCGGTAACTGGAAGAACCCCATGACGTCAGTGTTGGTTCACATCTTGTTTCTGATACTAATATGGTACCCAGAGTTGATACTACCAACCCTATTTTTCTACATGTTCCTCATCGGATTATGGAACTACAGGTTCCGTCCGAGGCACCCACCTCACATGGATACAAAGATTTCATGGGCAGAGGCTGCGCACCCAGATGAGTTGGATGAAGAATTTGATACTTTCCCTACTTCTAGGCCACACGATATTGTCCGAATGAGGTATGACAGACTTAGGAGTGTTGCAGGTAGGATTCAAACTGTCGTGGGCGACATAGCAACACAAGGAGAGAGACTGCAATCCTTACTCGTCTGGAGAGACCCAAGAGCAACGGGCCTTTTCATTTTGTTTTGTCTTTGTGCAGCCGTGGTGCTCTATGTCACTCCTTTCAAAGTAGTGGCCCTAGTGACGGGGCTGTATTACTTGCGGCATCCTCGTTTCCGGAGCAAACTGCCTTCAGTCCCAAGCAATTTTTTCAAGAGATTGCCTGCTCGCACAGACGGTTTACTGTGATGAAACAATCATCGTACTTCTGGTTTGCCTACGGTTTCTTATTAGATGCATCCTATCTATGTACTGACAAACTGCTTTGTATAATATAAGGGTATTGTGTACTCTATTTGGGTGCTGAAGTCAAGCTGGTATCGCAATGTTTATGTCCACCGTTGAAGATAAATTGTACTTGTCTCCATAGAAATCCCACAATGCATCTTCAGCATGCTAAAACCATGCCAAAAACACAACAAGCACCCTTAGATCAACAGCTTACACTGGCAAATCGTTCTCAGAGCTGCAAGAGAGAATAGCAAAACAAAATCGATTGCATGGCAGAATCAGCCCACAAAAGATGAAGTTACTGATTAATTCCGTGCAGAGTTCACAATGACGCTCTGCCTTAAGATTAGATTACTAGAAATTAAACATAAATTAGATGGCATCAGCTGACAACAAATTCCACAGGACGTATAAAACAAGATTTGGTATAAAGTCCTTTCACATATAACCCAGATAAATAGATGGGAGATGACTGAGTCCTCGATCCCAAAAAAGGAGAATAAGGTCAAATTTCACATAAACCTTAACCACAAGGGAGAGGCATGGACTATTTCTCCAAAGGAAAAGGCCTTTGGCAATTAAGAATGACATCAAAGAAGCATGCCAAAAAATGCAGGGAGGATCACGGCCTGACAATCAAAGAGGCAAAACTCTTTACTACGCTCAGAAGTTAAATCAACATTTCACGACCTTCACAGAAAACAAAAATGACGAACCAATCCAACAACAAATTGCAAGTACCGAAAGTCAAGAGAAGTCAGGATTGCTGAATTCAGAGAAAAGAAAATTGCTTCACAAAGTATGTATTGCCTCTGAAAACGACAACATTAAGATGTCTATAGCAATGTGAGAATAAAAAGTACACATGATGAGATAACAATGCTCGAAGTAGCAAAAACGGAGAAATCCTAGCACTATACTTCATCCTCTAGAAGACCAGTTCATGAGGTTTCATGCCCGCCTTGAGGGAGAACCTGGCAGCCAAATAGGTCTTCAAATCCGGCACACCTTCAATGGATTTTATCAATGGAGTATCCACTGACTTCTGGTCATCTTTTTTCTCCTGTGGAAGCACATTCTTTTCCTACATTTCGAAAAGAGAAAGAGCAATAGAAATTAAATGTTGCCATGCTGGAAGAGGAATCCTACTCTGACTACAAAACTATTTCATGGAACTGACCTCTTTCTCAGCCTCAAAGAACTCGCCTTCTCCTTTATTTTTCTTCTTCTCGACTTTCTTTGCAAAATACTTGTCATCAAATTTCTCAACATTAACACCAGATATGTCAACCTTAGTGGATGTAGCAATCACGTAAGATTGATTAACTCTTCTTAGAGGAACACCATTAATCTTGAATGGACCTGAATTTAGAGGATAAAAATAGATTAATGAACAATACAGGAGTGGCTGAAGGGGAAAAAATTACAAACTTATGTTCTTTGTATCTATGTAGAAGCCATGCCTGGCATGAAGTGATACACTACAGCCACATTACTAAGCTGAAAAAAGCAGCTACACCCTCCCCCTTAGCTATTAAAGAATGCAACTCTAGTCAGTGGATTTTCAAGCTAGAGAACATCGATTAGCAAATTGAACGCACGAAGTCGATTGCAGAGGCGACTGATGTTACGGCGCTGAGAAGATAACTCCTCAGGAACCGGATATTTGCAACGTATAGGCGTAGAACCATGGGGAGATGGGAAATGGAAAATCCGGATGCTTTTACGAAGTTATTGCTGCTTCTGAAAGGCGACAGCTGCTCCAGCAGATTGCTTGGCGGGATTTCAAAAGTAAAAAACGTGGAAGCTCAAGGGATTATATGTAAGCTCCGAACAAGAAGTCAGGGGGTTGTTTCTACGAAACAGGGTCTAAATGCTGTCTCATATAGTTACTCCAAACTAGTAATACATCCTAACTCCACAATAACAATTAATGTAAGAATCGGATCCGCATGAAACATCGAATCCATAGGAAGCAAATCAAATTCGAAGATGCTAAGCCAAACACAAAACACCATGATTAATCCGCACTGAGATAAATGCCCATAACAAAGGGAGGAAACCCGGGAGGACCATCGACGCCCAAGTACGTAACTTTAACAGAGTGGAGGAAACATGCGTATGAGATTTTCCAACTACAACAACAGAGGGCGGAAGTCCAGAGAGAGATATGGTGGAGGATGAACTCACCGGTGATGAGGAGCAAACCGGAGGGGAGCTGCTTGAGGAAGACCACCCGCTTGCCCTTGAAGCGGCCGGCGAGAATGATGAGGACGGTGCCGGGGGAGACGGAGGGGCGGAGCTTGGTGGGTCTGGGGGTGCGCTTGTTGAGGAGGGGCTTCTTGACGTCGTCGGCGGGATAGAATTTGGGGGCCTTGGCGGCGGGAGGGGCAGGCTTTGGGGCGGGGTCGTGGCGGGGAAGGCGCCGCCGTTCTTGGCCTTGATGGCCCAGAGACCGCGCTTGTGGTACATCCGAGACCTCGAGTACTTGCCTATCCCTCGGATCAGCTCCGGGTTCCTGCTCCCCTTCCCACTCTTGCTCTTCGCCGCTGCCGCTGCCGCCATCGTTCGTTCGTTCGTTCGATCGATCTCTCCTCCGCTCCTCTTCCCTCCCCTCCCTGTGCGCCCTGCAAAATGAGATGCCTCTGCTCTCTCGGGTCGGCGCGATCGAGCAGAGAGGGGCGCATATAAACCCCATCCCGCTGTTCTTTTCCGTTCGCCGCAAACGAAACCCTAGCGGGACGGTCATGTGGCCGATGGGCTTCGAGTTTGGATCGGTCGATGGGTCACGGCAGGCCTAGTGGGCTCTGCCCATTAAAAAAGCTCGGTAGGCCCACCTAAAGTTCCAGTCCATGTTGCAGTTGGGGTTGGGGTTGGGGAAGATGGAGGAAATGGATAATTGATCGTCGCAGGAGAAGATAGAACGCAACTCCTGCGCACTGGATACCGTCGCGACTCGCTCCTCCAGCCCCCCACAATCCTCCTCCTCCTCCCTCACGTTGCTGGTTTGCTCTGCTTCCTCTCTTCCCATGGCGTCAGCGACATTATCTGTGCTGCTGCTCTCGGCGTCGCCTCGCAGTCTCTCTCGTCACTCCCACTCCTTCCATTCATGGTCGTCCAATGCGAAGCAGCTCTCCCGTCCCAATCCTCGACCTCAAGACCCCCTCGCCTTCCCTTTTCCTCTCAAACCTACCGCCTCCTCCTCCTCCTCCTCCGCCCCGCGTAGATTGTACTTGAAGAGATTTTGCGCGTGTGCCGTTGCGGAAAAGCCGCCGCCGCCGCCGCTCCTTCTTCTTCTTCCTCTTCTTCTTCGGAGGGCGCCGCCGCCAGGAGGCTCTACATTGGGAACATCCCCAGAGACGTCGACAACGCCCAGCTCACCAAAATCGTCGAGGAACACGGCGCCGTTGAGACAGCTGAGGTACTGCTCCAAATCCAAAAAAATTAGCATTAGCCACGCTACTTTGTCAGGCAGTTACAATTATTGCAGTGGGCACGTCTTTCGGTCCTGGTTAGGGATTCTCTTCATTGTCCATCCTCTGCTGGTTACTCATTATGCTCGGTCCGCATCATGCTGTTCGGATTGTACATCGCACCTCACTTGTGACTTTTTACCGAAGCCCATCACCCGAAAATCTGTCCAGATCACAAAATGAGTGGCTCCATGAGTGGGTTTTGGTTCTTCGACAAAAAAACAAATGAATCAATGTCTGAACTTGAGTCTGTTCTTTTCTTTTCTTCTTTTTTTTTTTTCGGTCTCCTTTTAGGTGATGTACGATAAGTACACTGGCAGAAGCCGCCGATTTGCATTTGTTATGATGAAGACCGTCGAGGATGCCAATGCTGTAATAGAGAAACTGAATGGCTCTGTAAGTGACTGATGGATGAAATTAAGGGAATTACATTTATAGACATCAGATGACTGGAAATAATTTAGCTCTATGTATTCCATGGCAGCAAATAGGAGGCCGGGAGATCAAAGTTAACATCACCGAAAAACCATTGCCCTCAGTGGATTTGTCCCCTTTTCAAGCTGAGGAATCCCAGTTCATCGACAGCCCACACAAAGTATATGTGGGAAATCTTTCTAAGCCGGTAACTACAGACACGCTGAAGCAATTTTTCTCTGAGAAGGGCAGGTACTCAGTGCGAAGGTTTCACGGGTTCCGGGAACATCGAAATCCAGTGGGTTTGGTTTTGTTACCTTCTCCTCGGATGAGGATGTGGAAGCCGCTATTGCATCTTTTAATAATGCTGTAAGTGGACTGATCACAGTCGATACTTTATGCAATTATGTGGCCTTGTGTGGCATAAGCTTCATATGGGTACACGCACATCAGGTTGCCTCGTGTGCTACTACTGCCTAAGTTGCTAGCTTATGTGTTAAATTTATCTGTAGGCTTAAGCTATATTTGCACGATCTTTGTTCTATCTTTGCTCTAAGTTGTCAGCACTTACGGTTTTCTAGCTCATTGACTGTTCTGCATCTTGCTTTGCAGCTATTGGAAGGACAGCGAATTCGTGTGAACAAGGCCTAGCCGTAGGGGAGAGCTTTGGCTTTTGAGATATGTACATCGTTTATGTATCCTCTGGAGATATCAGCTTTTTGCACATTTGGAGTCTTTTGGTTCTATTTGTATACCTGAAAAGGGCAGGGGATAAAGGAGATAGTTTTGAAGCGCAGTTTCGTGTTATAAAGTTTCATCCTGAAACTGATCATGCTGCTTTAGTGATGACCCCAAGACTGAATTGATACTCTTCAGTGATATTCATGTCTGCTCTGATGCGGGTGATTCACTTAGGGTTCGGGAACCAGCCAGCCAGGTCTTTCCAGAAGCAGACGAGCTTCTAAAATGCAACCTAATGCCTCTGGAAGATCTATTGGGAGGGGAAGGGGAATGTGCATTTCTTTGATACATTCAAACTTGAAAGAACATGTTTTAATTTACTATGGCAAAGTGTATAATGCTCGTGACTGTGCGGAGTATATCTGTGTTTCCATTCGCTCCATGCTGTGAAACCAAAATTGAGGCTCTGAGTATGGAAAAGTTTTGCCAGCTTGAGGGCCTTCACGGGGAAGAGAAGAGGGATGTGAGTAGTGAGTCGTGGGTCGGTCGTGAGGGTTAGTGGAGATGGTGGGTGAGTGAAGAAGTAGCCCTTGTTCGGAAGGATTGCTATTTTTTTATTTTATTTTTGAATTTGCAGGATTTGTGACATTAACGTTTTTAACTCGAGGCGCTTGAGTATTTAACGTTATTCAACT